>JAGFNQ010004142.1:0-346992 GCA_024364735.1 Boesenbergia rotunda | reverse complement strand
TTTATTTTATATATTTAGGTATTCAAGTCTGGAGGTGACTGAGCCTAGCCCCACGGAATGGCCCAGCAGGGCCAGTGGTTCGAATGCAAGAGGCGACTTTTTTGCACTCCCTGGGTTTTGAACCCTGGGTGCATGGGGAGCCCCAAGTTGTGCTTACCACTACACCATAGCCCGGAGGGCAAAAAGATGTTTTAATTGATTTACATTCTTGATTGATCTAAAAGATAGAGGTAAATCATATAAGGAGAGTTATTGGTAGTGTGATAATGTGCAAAATGCTATTGGAGTTTGGCCTGAAATACCATGAAGGCAAGAAGAAGAACAGCAGTATTTCAAGGGACATTTAGTTGGCCATGAAGAATGGCAAGGAGCAATTGGTAAGTTCCTCTCAGGAGCAATGATCTCCAGTAGTGGAGTGGTGTGCATTTTCTACCAGGCCTTGCTGCCCAAGAAGCAAAGGGTTAGCTAAATATTGAAGATCAACCTTACAAGAATTCTAGGGCTTTTAGTGTTGTTTGTCTTCCATGCAAAAGCTTCACATATGCAAGTAGAGCCCCTTTTAAAGCACTTTTTATTTAAAGTTATAATAAAAATGCTCTTTCGTCATAGCTTATTTGAATATTAATGAATTTACAAGTGTTCTTCCTCAATTTATGTTACTACTAAACGATTTCCTTTTAACCTCTTTGTGATATTGAAGTGTCCTAGTAACAGTGCGTGATGAAATTTCTTTAATATTTACTGTGTTTAAATTCAATCATATTTATATATTTTTTTTACTTACATGATGATAGTATTACAGACTGAGAAGGATAAATTAAGAAAGTAAATAATGATAATTTATTTGCATGAGATTTTAAAGCTAGAGATTTAAAATAAATTGGCTACAATGATGTTGTAATTAAATTTAATCAATTAATGATAAATGTTTAATGTATTTTTTTGTTAAATAATGTTACCGTGGGTTAATAACTAGTGTAATTGTAACAACAAAAAGAATGATGGGATAGTCAAGATAGATCACAATGAAACCTTGTTTGCAATGTTGCTAGGACGAAAAGCATACCTAGGAACAAGGACAGGCTCATCATCTTAGATTGTACAATTGGAGCTTATAATTTAGCTTTTTTTTTTTGAAATTATACTTGAAATTTAGAATTATCACAAACGACAACTTTCAATATATAATATAGTTATGAATGTTTTACAATTTGTATCATTTTTGTCATAAATTATATTATGAATGTAAAAATTAAATAAATAATATGAAAAAGGTTAAAAGCTAACTTCACATTATGTAGAATATTCTCATTTCCTTTGCAGGTATTAATTAGCTAATTAGTCTCTTGGAGAATATGGGTTGCGCGAGCACGCCTCCTTGCATGCACAGACACCTGCACACCTAGACCCACACACGCACGCGCAAGCGCGCGCACACGCAGTTATATTGTTACCATTTCTTTTCTTGTTTTCTAAATGTGTATCTTAGTATCATTTATAAGTTAGGATTGTATAATACATTTTGATGTGTGTAATAAAATTCATCTTCTCCAATTTGCTCACATTAGTTTTTAGATTTAATGACAAGATTCCCAAAAGGAGCACATTAATCTCACCTTTTTTTTCAAATTAGGCACCTTAGTTTGGAAATTCTAGGGCTGTAAATGAATCAAGCCGCTCGTGAACTATTCGGAGCTCGATTCGATAGAAGCTCGTTCCAGCTCGTTTAATAAAGCTCGTTAATATTAACGAACCAAACTCAAACTCAGCAGTATTCGGCTCGTTAGCTCGTGAACAGGCTCGTTAATAAGCTCGTGAGCTAGTTCGTAAAATATAAAATTAATATTTAACATTAAATATATAATTTTGACATTTTTACATCTAATAAATATAAAATATCCAATAAAACTCATTTGTATGAATAAAATCATAGATTTTAGTAAATATTTTATATTTTTTAGAATATATAATTTATTTTTTCAATAAATTGATGAATAATTTAATTAATAATTTATATTTGGTAAGTTTGTTTAGGGCTCGATTATGCTCGAATATGCTCGCGAGTCATCACTATATTCGATAAATTAAGCTCGAGCTTGGCTCGATAATAAACGAACCAAACTCAAACTCTCAGGTATTCGGCTCGGCTCGGTTCGATTACAACCCTAGGAAATTCTTAAAACACACACCTCTTTAATCATAAACTAAGACCAAATAAGTGTTCTAAGAGCGTGAGAGTCCAAATCAAATTTTAATTTGTAATGTGCAAGTATTTTAGTCCACTAAGGAGTTTTGAGTAAAAACGGATTGATGGCACAAACCAACTCATTCAACTAAAAAGGTGCATTTTTATATCAAGGGGCACTTAATCCTTTTTCTTGTCAATTAATTTGCCCACAGGTGGATTTCGAGGACTCTAGTGCTTGCACTTTCTTTGAAAGCAGAAAGTGCTAGCTTAGTGCATTGAAAACAAATCCCAGATACTATTAATACTTGGATCATGGAAGGACTTCGTGAGTTCGCTCCCAAGATGTTTGTCTAGATTGAGTAATAAGTATAAGAGTCATGTCCACTAAAGACACCCTCTAACCATCCACTGTGCACCTATGTTCAGCAGCGCAAAGTAATTTAGATCGTTTTATCTTCCCACATGGCAAGGTTGAGTTCTTAGTGAGGAGAAGGATATCGTGGATAAGATTGAGGGATTACAGTATCTTGTTTAAAATTTTTTTTAGAGTTCGTTATATTTTACTGATTGTTAGGAAATGAGTTAACTAGAGCATCTTTAGAAGTGGTCTTTTTCTATAAAAGGGGTGATTAGCCTCCCATGCAACTAAATATCTTTCAGCTTTAATAAAGGTTATCTGTATGAGATTTGTTCTTGGTGCAACATCAAAAGACAAAAGAAAATTCTACTTAGCAATTTAAAGCAACTAAAATTATTATAAACGGCATAGTCTTGCATAGATTTTAATGGTGTCGTATGAATCACATAGCAAAGCTCAAATAGTTGAGATTTAACATTGCATAGATTTGAATGATGTGATATGAATTGTGTAGCTACATCCAAATAGTTGAGACTAACATGATGATAACGACAACATGATCAAAAAGTAGATAATTACTTGCAAGATGAGAATCACAATGACTTGTTTGAACACAACTTATTTGGAACATACCTTTCTTCTTTATTTGAAGAATCCTTAGTGTCCAAGGGTTCCTCTGAGGAAAAAAATGTTTTAAGGATATTAACCAACTTGTAATATATTTAGAAAGAACTTAGTCGTCCGGAAGACAATTAGAGAGAATTATTTGTGAGTTCACTAATATGAGTTAGTTCTTAGTAATTCACGTCATTATTCAAGGAAAATTACAAAACAGGAATTAGCATAAAAGGAAAATGCAATCTAGAGTTACTCTTTAAAGAAAAAATATAAACTGATGTACAAATAGAACTTACCGCTTCTTTGAGCAAAAGAAGCTTCTGGTAATTGCTGAATGAAACTTTTAAGGTCGGGAGATCCATCTTTACCTACATTGTGATGGCGAACAAGTTTAAATGTCCAATTAGGGTATAATATAAAATTAACTGTCCCCTTCCATTGTTCTGCAGAACAACCTAATGTTAACTAAACTTCTTCAATTACAAACATCAGACGCAGCTTTGTTGTCCATCATAATCGAGTTTATGCTTGGACTGTTATACCCTTGATCTCTAAGATTATTTCTTAGGTTGTCATTGTTGGATACAGACAATCCTTTTTCTGGTACTCACTCACTAAATTATCTCTGCTTAATCCATAAATTTAAGCTCAGTGATCCTAATGTAACTACAAGAGAGCAAGGGGGGAACACAACGATTCTTTTGAGATGCAATTATAAAAACTACAAAATCCTTTATTTTGTTTAACTTAGGTAAGTGGCTACCACCTACCAGTGGGTTATTCTTAGAGTTGAATTACTATATGGCCCCTGGTGTACAGTGGGTACTCCAAATTAATTCCCAAGTTGTCATCGATCAGCAAACTGAATATTTACATACTCCAGAATGAAATAATACGTCAACTAAAACCCACAATTATTGTCTACTCAATAACTTTAAATTGCTCCCACAAGAAATGATTGTCCAATCAATCACCTAGTTGTTTGCCTCTGTTTAAGATTAGCATTTTTTACTCTACATCCAATGAAGATTATAGCTATCCTTCTCTTTGACTCTTTACAAGAGTCAGAATGTAACATCTAGCATTCTTGTATTGTACCATATTGATACTTGATATGCTCTGTCATGTGTTAAAGAATGCCAAGAAAATTGTTTTACATATTTACTCCTCTTTCACTTAGATTTTCTATTTTAATAAAAGTTATAGTAAATAGATAGCTGAACAATAATTATTTTTGCTCATTTTGTACATCAATAGGTGTCAAGATAAATTCATATAAATTTTACTCATATAATTTTTCTTTCACTCAATTTATTTATTTTAGAGAGATAACAATTAGATAATCAATTGAATTATAATTTTAGAGATAAAAGGGCAGCTCGGTGCACAAAATTCCTGCCAATGCAAGGTCCTAAGGAAGGGTATAATTTTAGAGATACAAATTAAAAATAACTAACATTTATTAATTTTATCTGAGCGCATGCCAGTGTCGCCATGATACAATCTGTATAATCCATTTTGTACATCAATAGGTGTCAAGATAAATTCATATAAATTTTACTCATATAATTTTTCTTTCACTCAATTTATTTATTTTAGAGAGATAACAATTAGATAATCAATTGAATTATAATTTTAGAGATAAAAGGACAGCTCGGTGCACAAAACTCCTGCCAATGCAAGGTCCAACGGAAGGGTATAATATTAGAGATACAAACTAAAAATAACTAACATTTATTAATTTTATCTTAACACATGCCAGTGTCACCATGATACAATCTGTATAATCAACACTGGTGGCATATGATCAGCACAAATAGAAAAATAGGATTGTCTAAATCAATATTGATTTTTGGTCATTTACTCAAACAGAATGTTTCGATTGTGTTGCCTAACACAACACAAGATTTCACAGCATGATTACATGTATACTTCTTCCATAAGCATCGTACAGGAAAAGATTATTAATATCCAATCTATGAATGAGTCATTGAAATGAAGTGAACAAGGTAAGGGCCAATGGCACTAAAACAATATTTACCATGAGTGAGAAAGTGCCCAAATAACCTACTTAAGTGTATCCTGAAGTCATCAAACAAGCCTTCAATTGATTTACAATATTTGTAAGCGATGAGTTCACTATGGATGGCCCATCCGTAATGAAAACTCATATATAACATATCACGGACTTGCAAGAAGAAGAGGGTACTAGCTTATGTAGCATAAAAATATAACATTTGCATCTCCACAACCATAATCTATTCCTATCGTGATTGAGTGCTTCTAAAACAATATTAAACGTAGAAAATGAAGCTAAAGAGAAAAAAAAAAGGTAAACCAGTTAGGTGACAATACAACATAATAGAAAATGAAATAGAATGAGAGGTAAATAGCTGCAAGCACCTTTCTAGAAAGCAATAGGAAGATCTAAATCGAAGCCTAGGCCTATATGAGGAAATATGTGAGGTGAGCAACAAGATCTCATGGTCATCTACTATTCAACGTCAATGGTGGGGGCTCTGGTGTTGGTTGCTTCATACGTGCATATGTATAGAAAATTAGGTGGAAGCCAAGAAGGGAGTATCAAAAGTCCCTGATGTGCTCTATCTTTCTATAATGGATACATTTGGGCTTATCTTGCCAAAATATTAAAAGGTGGTTCAAGGCAATTGATCTACTGCCTAATGCCTAGGCAGTAGGTGGGAACCCAAGTTGGGGCCTAAGCAATCAACATTAAAATAATATTAAAATAGAGGGGAAAATATATTAATTAAGAAAACTAATACTAATGCATATATATAAAAACTGTATCCATAATCAATTAAAACCAGTTTACAATCTTAAAAAAAAAAGAAGTCGTAGTCGATAATGATAAGTAAATATTAAATAAATAACAACAATAAAAATTTTCATATTTCACATTGCAACCAAGAAAAAGAGCCACAAAATTTTAAAAGAAATATATTCTATGCGCCAAGATTAACTGATGAAAATATTAACAATGAATGAGAAAAAGGACAAAAGAAGAGGGAGAACATGCCTAAAGAATTGCCTAGATTGTGTGAAAAGATAAAATGAAAGTGACATGACATGGTGTGGGATGGTTGAGTGAACAAAGGGTGTTGGCTGGGATTATAGATAAAATTATAATATTTTATAATATCAACTAAATCAACAATAAAATAAAACTATTTTTTTCCTTAGACTCACCTGCGACACCTAAGCAGTCCCTGGGCTGCTTTTTAAAAGGGCCATCTAACAGGAGGACCACCTAGCAACTGGGCAAAATTATTCCTTGCTAAACTGCCTAGGGGATCACCTTTTAAAATAATAAATTGGTACACTAGTATAACCTCCATCACACCTCCAATGGCCTCCCCTCCATTACCATGCTTCATTCTAGATGACACCTATATGACCAAATGACCAAAACAAATCTACCTATGGAGGAGGGGTGGTCAAATGGTGCTATGGATATGGAAGATGCTATCTTAAATGAAGGTGCCTCCTAAAGGATGCCTTAACCATTCCAACTTGGGTGAACTATGTGAAGAAACGTAATTCTGAGAACTAGTCACGACAATCATATATGACCCTAAAATCTAATGGGATCTAAAATATATTTCGAAGATCAACATTAACAATAACAGCTTAGAATTGGCCAAAAATGTGTGTTGATCTCTTTATCATATTATAGCAATTTAACAAGTCAATCACATCGCATGCTTGAACAATATGATCTCTTGTAAGAAGTATTAAAAGATGCTCGTGAGGATGAGATCAATACACTATTAAAAGAGAGAAAACTTGTAAGAATTAAAAGATACTCATGAAGTTGGGATCAATAACTACTAGAAGAGGGCAAGCTTGTAAGAAGTATTAAAAGATGCTTGTGTGGTTGGGAGAAGAGGGCAGCAACTAAGTATCAATATGCTACCATGAGGCTTTAGTAGACTTAAGAGTCTCAACGATCTGAGTGGTGAGATGTTGTAACTGACTCTGACCATAAAACAAACTCAACTCACTGGTGAGATGTTCTAACTGACTCTGACCATAAAACAAACTCAACTCACTGTAGCACATGAAACATAATTCTTCTCATTAAGCTTCTCTGTGGTAATAGTTATGGGACTTGAAAGGCTTAAGTAGTAGATTAAGCTTGTAATATGGTTCCGGAATTCGACATATTTAGATTGGGGGCAATTTAGCAAAAAAAAAAAAAAGGATTTATAGTTTTTAAAGAAAAAAAACTTGCATGCTTTTAATTAGGATCCACTAATAGCCTACAAAAGGGACCGAATGAGACAATCTTGAGATCAGACCTGCACCTACACGTATAGATGTTGTGGAGGCAAACAACATTACTAAGCAGACGACAATCAACTGAGGGAGAAGTGATGTAGAAGGAGGCGGCAGTGTGGTGGGATCATAAAGAAGAAGAATTTCATGTAGATGATGTTGCAACATGAGCATAAAAAAGGTGTGGCATAAAAAGCAGTTACATCCCTGTAAATATAGCAAAAAATACTGAGAAATTGTTTATCAAGCAACAGAAGTAAAAATAATAATAATAACTTTACATGCTAGTAAAGACAAGGAGAAAACAATTTACCTATTGTCTTTCTTGGAAGAACACCAGATTTTCTTTCTTCTTCCTCTTTCTTCTTCAGAACTTCACAAAGGAACCGTTATCAATAATTATTGTAACTTGATGTGAATTAATTGATGCATGTATTTGGAAAAGGGAGCAGGTTCTGGCGAAGTAATTAAAATAAAGAACTTATCAAACAAATTATGTATCTTACCTTTCAGCGTGCATTGATTACACGATATTCTAAAGGAACATAAGATTAGATAATCAACAACAGTGCATGTATAATCAATTTACAGTTCCATTGAACACATTTATGTGTGTAACAACAAATTCAACATATTAACAACACATTCAGCAAAAATATTAGTCGATTGCCAATTTTAGCAAAAAGAAAAAAATACAAACTAAAAAAATATCCAAGGTAGATAGTCTTCACACACACCAGTAAAATGGAAACACCACATAATGTTTGAAGAGTGAACTACAACAACAAGCCATAAGTCTCATCAATTTAGGGTTTATTGCATGCCTATTTAAATTTACATAAAGCTGCATTGAAAGCAATGCCAAATATTTAACCATTTTTAATTCTGCTAAATACAATTTCCTTTAATCACCCTCTACACATCATGCCTTCAACTATAATCAATTCAATTTGTCCAACTATAGAATATATTCTCATGTTTCTACCATCTTAACATATTTTATTATCTACTGGAGCAAACTTAATTGTTCATCATCATCAAGGACTCAAGATCAGCTCCTTTCATCCATGTCGGTCATCTTCCCTCGGAATTGAGACCTCCCATCTTCCTCAACGCGGCTCACATTCCTTCGAGCTCCTTTGTCTTAGAGCTATGGAGGGCACAACAGTCAGCACCAATGCATCTAATTCTTCTAAACCATCATCAAAGACTAGAGACCAACTCATCTTCCGTTCATGTGGAGACCAATCAGACCACCTTGTCTTCCTTCAAGACCATTGTCCCAATGCCATTGAGAGCACCGCAGACAGCAATAGTTCCTCCTACAACATCAATTCATCTTCTTAATTAGTCTTCCCTTATCAAAACCAGTGAGAACACCTTATCTGCATTCAAGGTCATTGCCCGAGGACCATCAAGAGCACTGCAGTCCATCCCATTCCCAGGGGCATTGAGAACAGCATAGTCAGTCCCTAGTTCTATTGTGGTTGGACACAATCCCATTCTGCAACTTGTTCTTCGCCTCTTTTGTTTCCTATTTTCTCCTTCCATTGTTAGGGTTTAACAGAATCATGTTTTGCAGTGTCTTCTTCATCTTTTATTGTCAGGGTTGGCACAGGGACCGACATTACCCATCCGACAGAACACTAATACATCTTGCTCTGACTTTTGTAAACAATTATACTATTCAAGTAACTCCACATGTTCATTTTAGCAATATCATCTTTGTTATACCAATTTTTTATGTGTTATTTCTTAACTATCTGATGCTCTAGCTGATACGATATAATTGCTTGTAGCCTTCTACCATGCAATTATAAACCTTTTTCTTTTTAGTCTAGAGGAAACACATGACTAAAAAAACTCTACACTTTAACCATTCATCTTTTTCCTATTAATCATAGCCTCATTAATAACTCTTTCTTAAAAGAAAAAACCGACATCTAAAACTATTACAGAAAGTTCAAAAGGTGAAATACATAAGAAAAGTAAGAAGCATCGCTTAAGTCTTTATAGGCATATGGCAAAGGTCAAAGCATATCATGCCAACAAAGTAGTCCACATGACAATGTAGGCAAAATCTACACAAAATGTGCTAGCATATTCACTTGTTAGCCCATGTTAAAGATACCAACATGGCAATAAATAATTTATCTTTCTCTAAACCAGCATGACCCCATTTCTAAGGTAGCAAAAATCCTCAACAAGGGTGACCACTGCTGACAAGATTAAAACAAAATCAAAACAAACAAAGATAATAGTCAAAAATAAAAATTTGAATGTATGAATTAACTGCAGCAAACAGTTAATAATTTTACAAGTGTTGTAATCTATTTTTGGCCAAATAGAATCTCAAATCATTATATAGGGCTATTGTCGCAATGAACTACACTTTCATAAAAACTGCAATTATCTGCATTCATTAACTGTACCGTGAAATTCTAGATGAACATACTAAAAACTATCATGCTAAGGGAAATAGCACAATCTAATGAAAATCAGAAGTAAAAAAGGTATATACGTTCAACATTTTGTTTAATAAGTGCACGCCTTGTCTCCAATTCAACTATTTCCTGAAACATTGAAAAGCAATTATATCAGTAATATAATAAGTCAGCCAATACATAATGGAATTAAAAACGACTCGATGAATAGTGTCAATGAATGCCAACAAAAAAATTATAATCAGATAAGGTAGATGGTTACATACTATAATTTGTATGATCTATTTCAGCACAACCTAAAGAAATAGTGTGATGACTCAAGCAAGAATCTTAATATTAAGACCACATTTTAATTTTCATCAGTTGATAAAACAATGTTTGTATGAGATGCATTTGGAAATTTATTCATTGAGCATTTTTTCAACAAATACATATATGAGTATGATTATTGGAGCACAAAAGTGAACATATCCTATCGTCAAGTCACATTTGTCCCAACTGCTTGTCACCAGCTACATGGATCAAATCACTCCATTGAACTCTAGGCAAAGTGATGTCATTAGTAATTTTTGAATATTTTAAATCACTTTTAGTAGTATTAACTAGGTTTTTTCCCCCATGTTGTTACACTTCACCGTGATTCAATTTGTTCAACTCTAGCTCTGTCTTTTTCTGATTAGGGTTTCAGTAAGCTGCTGCCTGCAGCTCGCGAAAGAAGAAGACTAAGATGGAACAGATCTTTCGCGTAAGTAGCACCTCCTCTCTTCCTCCTTTTTCTTCCCTCTTGCTACTTTGTTGATGTTACAATTTGGCACGTGGATTGGCACAAGGCTCATTATGCCAAACATGTCCTCAGCGCATCTTGTTCTAGTTCAGAATTGATATCCTGTCCGAAATAAGATTTTAAACCTGGTGCACGCCATCTTAACGTACTTTATCTCATTTTATCACCTAAATGCATTTGAAAATTAAAATGTTTAGTTTAACTGCCTAGTAACCCTGCACATTCATCTTAATATTCTCATCTCTTCATCATTAGCTTTTGTATGTGTTGTATCCCTGGTGTCCACAGTCATCCATAGGGAATGGACTATGGAGAATCATGTCATAATCTTATAAAATTTTCTTTTAGCAAAAGGGACACGTGATTATCACACAAGATTAAAGAAGCTTATCTCCAATTCAACCACTCACTCTTTATTTTATTAATGAAATCTTCATCAATATCTCCTTGTTGATCTAAGATATTTGACATTCTTATAGCAAGTAATTTCATGCTCCTTTATCGTGTTGTTCCAGTTCTTTTCTTATTATCCAAGCTATAGTTCAACTTGACTACAACCCTTTAGTTCATAGATTCCTCTCCTTAATTCAATCTTAGAGTTTAATCATTTCCGCTATGGTCAAATATTTAAGCAATTTACACTATTTCTGTGTCAAATATCTTTGAGTATCTAATTTCTTCTTTTGTGATCTTCCTAAGCATTTCATTTTAAGACGGGTAAGACCTTTAAATTACAAAATTATTGATAAGATTGCATTAGTAATATTACGGTGTATCCAAGGAAATTAAGCTCCGTAATCAATACAATGATCGCACAAATTTGGGCACAAGGTAAGAAATTAGAAAAAACGAGATTTTCTGTTTTCTGCAGCTAACATACCTTAAAGCTTCATTAAGAAATTGAAACACAAGAATATATCAAGGAACTGAACATCAAATTTCAGATTATTTTATCTGTATATTTTTTGTTTGTTATTTTCCTTTTTTTATTAAAAGTTTATTTTTAATAAAAGCTATCTGATCCAATGTTGGATCAGGTAGTAGACGAACCTGGGATGACCGGCCCGGCCCCACGGAAGTTTCCCACCGGTCACCAGAGTAAATTGGGAAGTGCTCACGATGGGCGGCCTAGAAGCCCAGCTCCCAGGGTTCGCACCCCATTTGGAGGAAAAATTCCTGCAAAATACGCCATAGATAGAGATCGAATCGTGAATGCCTTGAATAGCGACTAGTCGCCCTACCGCTGCACCATAGCCCCGAGGGCTATCTGATCCAATGGATTCTATCTAAGAATGTTCTATTAAATTTTAAAGCTCAATAATGAAAAGATGGAGGATTATGTTTCATCAAAACTAAAAATTGGGTTTTTAAATGATAGAGTTGAAGCAATCAAGGTTACAGAAAAAAGGTTGCTAAATGTTATATTTGTCAAAAACATCTGTCTTATGTGTGCTTGCCTCTGGAGTTGGAGCTTTCTTCCTTTGGCCATTCAACCAGCAGATCCACTCAACTGAAGCAATCAGAACACTCTTGGTTAGTTCCTAGAATAAGATAATGGACATTAATGCACGTGTATCAAATACTAAATGCACATAATCTTGAACTTCAATTCTTCCCAATAGATCTCGGTATCTCATCAGTAAGCACATGATTAAGAACAATAACAAGACTAACCTGGAATGGATGTGGGCTCTGCCTCATCTTTGAAAATTACCCATCTTTTCTCCTTCACTAGTAGTAATAAACCAAAGTTCAGCATCATACCCATGAATTGGTCAATGAATTTCATATCAGAAACACTTATAGTAGTTTATTTAAATTGCATTTCATCAAAATATAATTTGGATAATTTCATTACAATATATCATGGAAGAAAATTAAGACATTATCTAAAGAAATTCAGGTAGTACCAAGTTAACAAATAAAAAAATAAGTACGTGTAAACATAAATTTTTCAATATGTAGAAGGCACAGTTGCAATCAATTATTGCATCCATTTATAGTATGAGCTAGTTGAACCATCTTAATTCTGGATTATTTGTTGCAACATAACCTAGAGGTTTCCTAGAGAAAGAAATAGTGGCGCTGACCATTCCTGTAGTATGGTGGTATTGAAGTATAATTGGAATATATGATCAGAAAGCTACAGAGGTAACAACTTCAAATCAAAAAAATTTCTCCCATTATATTTAAAGAACTTGAAGGGTATTAACCAGGAAAAATGTGAATATATACTAGGACATATGTATGTTTTACAGTTTTGTAGATCCAATTACAAAATATATCCTAACCTTCACAATACTTAAGTTTAGTATATCTTTTAATTTGAATTAAATATTGTCTTTATTTTTCAGGTCATGTCGTCATGATCAAATAAAGACGAATAAAGCATTATTTCAACAAAATAGAAAAGAAAAACAAATAAACCTAAGTGTCATTGATGATATGATGATTGAGTTTGATAAAATTTATCATAAGTTTAAGATATCATGTCCATATTTAATTCCAAATCGATGATAAATTTAATGAAGGGACAAAAATTGTTATAAAGATTAAATAGGTTAGGATAGGATAAAATTGACGCAACACTAAAATGGAACTGTCAAGCCATCCAAGAACTTGGAACAGATTGATGAAGTGAAGAAAATAATAACCTCACCAGAGGAGACACTCTCACACGGAGAACTTAAATTGGAAATTATATAAATTCAAAATTGAGTAAAAAAAACCCCCGGACTCTAAACTCCTTTTATAAACTCGAATTAACAATAAATACAAAAAAAAATCTAAATAAAGAAATAGACTAATCTTAATAGGGATTCTACTTGTTCCCTGTTTATTACTGAAATAAAAAAATATTAATCACCAAATAATTAAACTCAAATATCTTATTTTACTACAAATGCACAAATGTCGAATATTATACAATTTATTTCCATTTATAATGAATGCGCCAATCTAGAATTTATCTTTAATTTATTTTCTCCAAAATTATTTGTTTTACTGCATTATTAGCTTCCTCGTCTTCATTAATTGAAAAGTAAGGATAATTGTTTTTTGAAAGTGATAAAGGTTGGGATATAGTTAACGATTAATCTTTCTTTTATTAGGGGCAATTGGATGTTTGATACTGCAATATTTTAATCCTTAAGTGTACTTGAATACACTTTCAAACAAACCACTGTAAGGGCTTTGAGGGATAATAATCTTTGCATGGTCGAGTGCCTCTAAACATTTGAAGTGGCTGAGAAGATTTTATGTTTGACATTAACTGCTAAATCACTTATCTCAGAATTCCATGTTTGTCCAAATTACATTTATGCAACTATATAGCTTAAGAGCTGAAGATATATCCAATCATAACTATGTTCCTTCAAAAAGACGTCCATGGCATGTGCAACAAGATCCTTGTCTTACGTTGGAACTTCAATTTCTCATCATCTACTACGCATTCACCTCATCAGTAAAAGGAAGAAATGGGAAACAAACAAATGCATATCTAACTTTTGACAATGAAATATGATCTTCTGATCACTCCAACTCCTCAAATTTTCTCTTACAATACAAGATCGGTTTAACCTGAGTACAGAGTCAATAATAGGCTAGCCCTGTGGAAACCACATTTCTTTCATTTAGTAGGGAAATATAGATAAGTAACTAGATTCCTCGCTAGTCACTGTGAACCTAATATATACGGGTATCCTGCAGCAGTAGAATACACGCAGACTAAAAAATATAGCAAAATGAGGATTATATTCGTTTTATTTTCTCTCATTTGTCAGTTACATCTCTGGAGTGATCAAATTGAACGGCCTCATCCAACAAAATTCTCTCTTTGATCAGACTGTATTGAACTTCATATCTAACGAACCTAATATTAGCATTTTGTAAACAAAAATCAAATTACTAAAACACAACGGATATATCCTAGGTACAGAAAAAGCAAGCCATTGACTCCAGGATTTCATCATGATGTGAAAAGCCAAGAGGAGACCGAGCAACAAACAGAAGACACATGGTTGATTTACCGATTCCGTCGATCTCCTCCGCGAGGGTGAAGTAGCGATTACCGGCCTTGTCGACGCCGACTAACTTTCGGGAGGTGAAAAGCCCCAGGAATTTGGAGAATAGCTTCGACATCTGATTTTGTGAGACCAGATTGGAAGAAAACAAAGAAGAGGAGAGTTGGGTGGAAACGATGCGGGGCGTTCTGTTCGGCAAAATTCCCACCCAAATGAGCCTAGCGCCTGAGCAAGCATGTGACTAAAACCCGGTTCATTAAAATGGGCAATTTACGGATTGCACCTAAGTTTCTTCAGCCGATTATTGAACCACCTAGTTAGAGTTCCGACACACGATTGAGTTGCGGGGCGCTGGAGGCGAGCGAATCATCTTTTGCCATTGGGACACGATTGAGTTGTCTATTTTTTTTTGTGTGTGTATTAGTCATTGTCTGGATTAGTAATCTTTATACTTTATCTTTTTCGTATTGACCGTGGAACGGATTACGAGGGTGCTAGGACGAGAGAACCATCTTTTGTCACCGCGAGTTACTTACTATAGGACAGATATTGTTACAATAGATAAGGGTTCGAACTCAACAAAATCAAGAAAATGTCCTCCCCTACAGTGACCAATTGTAACTTCCCGATTTGTCATGGGACGGTTGTGTGAGGGCGTTGGGTTGTGGATTCCACCTTTTGCTACAATAATAGAATATCCAAATCAGCCCCCACGGGGGAGCCTAGTTGGCTAAAGGCTGACAGTCTAACAGATTTGCTATTCTCGAAGAAAAAACTCTTTCACTCTCTAGTTGCTTAGCGGTCGACTATAAGTTGACTTCGTGATTTCTCTCCATTCACATAACCTAGGATGAATTATAAGGGGTGTTGGGATGAGTGTAATCATCTTTTACTACAATGGAATATTCAAATCATATCCCCATAAAGCTGCCCAGTTGGTTAGAGGATGATAGATTTACTACAATGGGCAGGGATCAATTCTAGCGGGCACATGCTCTCGGAGAAATAAACACCTCCCACCTTGTAAATTTAGAAATTTAGGAACTTGAGTACATAAATTTCCTAACTTAAGGTTTAGAGTAAATACCTAAAGTTGGAGGGGTTAAATGCAAATGAATCCTCCCTTACAATCACTCTTCCTCTCTTTTTCCTTCGGCCGATCGCGATCAAATCGCGTGATACCTTCTCCTCCGGTCTTCTTCGTTTCTTTTCCTCCTTCTCTGCTCGTCGCACGCCGCCAGTGGATTCCTTCTCACGAGCGGAGTTGTTTTCCCTAGCGTTGCTTGAGCGGGACCTGTTTGAGTTGGGCATTGTGGAGTGGAACGTTGTCGGCTTCAGAGCCAGCCACCGGCGATCTACTCGCAGTAAGTGCCCAATCTCCCCTTGCTTAGCGGAGTTATTGGATCGAGTTGATTCAATTTTGGCATTGGGTGCTCCATCTTTGTAGATCTTTGTGGTGAGTTTTCCTCCCTTGATTGTTGTAGATCTTAGGGATTCTAGGGAATTTAGGGATCGCGATCGACGCAACACAGTAGGTAAGGAATCTTGCTCTGTGATGCTTGATGTGATCTAATCAGTTCAAGGATTTTTGGAATCACAGTTTTGGTGGTTCTGTTTTCTTTTCTTGGTGCTGAGAAGCTATTCACCTATTTGGTTTTTGCTATTGTAGGGTTTGGATTTGGTTCATTAGCATTAACCCGTGTTCTAGATTAGATCTCGATAGGGTTAAGTGGATGAATTCATGAATCATATTTTTCTTTTTCCCTGTTGTAGTTCACTGATTTAAATCTCTACCAAGTTGAGATCTTGAGGTTTTGGTTTGTCTACCTTGGGGTTTGAGGACTGGCTGAATGGGATTTGATCTGTATTGGATTTGATTTGAGGGTTGTGACTGTTGGATCGAGAAAATATGATAGGGGGGGGGGGGGGGGTGAATATCGTGAAAATGTTTCGGATTAAGAAAAGAGAATACGTAGCGGAATTAAAACATACACACACAGGACACAAGTGGTTTTACTTGGTTCGGAGTCGCGGTCGGCTCCTACTCCAAGGCCCACGGTCCTTGACCATTTACTGCGGACAATTCTATATTCGCACAAAGGTTTACAGAGTTTAATACAGAAATTTTGCAGCATGTAAATGACAACACTTTTCATTACCGACGCCCGGTGTAGATTGTACTTCGGTGCAGAGGGTCGTCGTCGGTGCTAAAATCCCGAGATTGGAGTTTGTCGGAGCAGAGCGCTTGAACGAAGAGCGTAAAGGCATTACAAAATTGATGTACTGAAGCCTTGGGGTCAAGCCCCTTTTATAGTGCTCCTGGGGGCGCCTGGGACGTCGGGGGCGCCTGAAACGTGCCTTCGGATCCGAGAACTTCTATCCGAAACTTGGTCAGCGCTTATCCCCTTCGAATCGGCTCTGGAGCTGACGGGGCACCCGGGATGTTGGGGGCGGCCTCCTTGACTTGGTCCGCTAGCTTCATATTACTTTGCTTCGATTGCTTTGACCTTGGGCACCCGGGGCCTCCGGGGCGCCCTGCCTAAAGCTGTTTCGATGCACTTCTTGATTCCTTTGTTTTGTCTTTTACCTTGGGCGCCCGGGATCTCCCGGGCGCCTGGCCCAGCTTCCTGCCCTTCTCCTTTGGGACGTTCTGAGCTGCAGAAACACGTTCCCTTGGTCCCTGCATTCAAGGTTAGTTCCAAAACAACAAGGCAAGAATATTAGTTGATTTCTACAACCGTAGCTGTCTTGGTTCTGACTTCGGGTCCCCCAAATGGAGCCCTAGGTCGAACCGACACCTACTGTTCCCTCGACGGGGAACGTGTCCTCACCTACTCCTCTCAGGAGAGTTTACCTTTTGCCAACTGGCTCCTCCGGTTGGACTTTTACCCAGCAGCCCTTCGCCTGGTGCCTAGCAGTCCTTTGCCAGGTCTTCGATTCCTAGCAGTCCTTCGCCATGTGCCTAGCAGCCATTCGCTAGGTCTTCGATTCCTAGCAGCCCTTCGCCAGGTGCCTAGCAGTCCTTCACTAGGTCTTCAACTCCTAGCAGCCCTTCGCTAGGTGCCTAGTAGTCCTTCGCCAGGTCTTCAACTCCTAGCAGCCCTTCGCTAGGTGCCTAGCAGTCCTTCGCCAGGTCTTCAACGCCTAGCAGCCCTTCGCTAAGTGCCTAGAAGTCTTTCATCAAGTCTTCAACTCCTAGCAGCCCTTTGCTAAGTGTCTAGCAGTCCTTCCCCAGGTCTTCAACTCCTAGCAGCCCTTCGCTAGGACTTCTTTCTGCACACTCAGTGAACACATTAGATCACAAATAGTACTTAACTTTGAATCCTTTGCCAATATCAAAACAAAGTTCGATATGGTGTTTCCTGCACCAACAGCGACGTGGTTTCTGCCCTGTCTTTGAATAAGCTTATGTTCAGTTTTGGGTTTGAACTCTGCCGTGAGGTTCATAGCTTAAAATGAGATGGAGTTGTGGGATGTTTCTGCTATTGATCTTCTTGATCACCTCTGTGTCGTGGGCTGAGATATGGTGTTTCCTTTGATTATTTTGCTGATGACGTGAGGTGAGGCATTAGGAATTGGATGGGGTGTGTTTTTCTGTGGTATGCGTGCTCTGAGCACATTATGTTGTGGGAATTCCCTTGGCAATGAGTTAGGGTTTGGGGGTTCCTGTTGGGTTTAATTTCTAATCTTAATTTGTCATTTACTATTCGGGTTGTGGTAATTAGGGTTCGAATTTGGAAATGTGGGATCGATGTGATCGATGGGGGGGGGGGGGGGGGTGAATATCGATTACGTATTTTTTCGGATATCAATCGTGAGTAAGCGTAGCGGAAATAAAAAATAGTAAGTTAAAACAATGCTAACACGCATTGTTTTATTTGGTTCGGAGTCAATGACAGCTCCTACTTCAAGGCCCACGGTCCTTGACCATTTTTACTGGACAATTCTATAATACGCAAAAATGATTTACAAGATATGAGGATTAAGTACAAAACTGAAATTGAAAATGTTATACTGACGACACTTGCTAAAGGAAGAAATCGTTTCGTCGTAGAAGCGGCGTGTCGTCGATCTCAAACTTCTTTAACGCATAGAACTTGAGCACGGAAGCTTGATCGCAGTGATTCTGAGTACTTGAATTGATATTTGGAACCAAGGGGGGAACCCCCATATATACTGCTACTCGGGCGCCCGAGTGCTCATGGGGTCGCTCTCCACATCAGCGATTCAGTCGCGTCGTTATCCTCTGACTTAGCCAAACCTTATCCACTCTTGGATGCCTGGGAGCATTGGGGTGCCTGAGTGCTGATGTGGTGCGTCCAATCAGCAGCCGCCAACTCAGCTTCGCCAACGCTGAGCAAAAGCATCTACGACGCCTGAGATCTCGGGCGCCTAACTTCTCAGGCGTCTGAGTCCTCTCAGGCACCCCCAATCCAATCAACTGCTTTTTTAGGCCTACAATCAGGGTTAGTCCAGAAACATAATAGTATATCAAGAATGCATGAATATTTAACAGCCAAAACTGTCTAGTCTTGACTTTGGATTTCAAATGAAATCCTAGGTCGGACTGACGCCTACTGCTCTCTCTCTTTCGGGGAACACGTCCTCACCTACTCCATTCTAGAAAAGTTACTTTTTACCAACCGACACCTCCGGATGGAATTTTGCTCGGTCTCCGAAGCTCCCGGATCTGAAGACGTCTGTATCTTGACCCGTCCCTACTTTTGTCCATAGTCCTCACTCGGCTAAGTCTTCTGCTCGATCTTCCAGATCAAGTCTTCGTGCCCAGTCTTCAACCAGGTCTTCGTGTCCAACCCTCGGTCAAATCTTCGATGCTCAGCCCTTGGCTAGGACTTCATGTCCGTTCCTCAACCAGGACTTCGTGCTCAACTCTGTAGGTCAAGACTTCGTGTCTAGACAATCTAGGACTTTCCTGCACACTTAGCAGATACATTAGATCACAACACAAAATTAACTTTGAACCCTTTGTCATTGTCAAAACCAGGTTCATCTGGTGCTTCCGGCACCAACAGGAAATGAACCTAAATGGAACCTAATCCTAACCTTGGTTGAGTTATTAGGAATTGAACATTTAATTAGGATTAATTGATTATGATTAATCCTAATTAAATTAGATGGGTTCATTTAGCTAAGTATCATATGAGATTATAGCTAAATATTTATGTTCTTTGATATAGGGCATTGACTTGGTTCACTCGTCAATGATATTATTTTGGACAGAGGGTTCTCGTCGAATGCGGACTTCTACATCGAAGGCGGGTACCTTCGACTTATTTATTTTAGATATTGTCACAGTTTATATGCATGGTTTGTTATGATAGCAGTAGACTTTTATTACTTATCTATTCTTGTATCTCTTTGTCGGTTACTAGTAGCTTGACCTTGAGATGCTTCCTATTTACTCTCGTTTAGCTCGTACCCAGCATTGGTTGATCACTAGTTATACTTTGTATGTACACAAAGTTGTTTATTTTTTAGTTCATGATTCATGATTCCGACTTGTGTATGGCACATAACTCTTTGGAGGATTATCATGTGGGTGTTGCATGTGTTAGTGCCATGCACTATCTTTGCACGATTGCATAGCTGGCGACCCTTAGCCCCTTGTGATTGAGACGAGTTGTCAGTCATACAGGACCTGACCACACGATCACTCAAGGGTTAGTGATTATCGGAGTGTGGCTAGTTTTGCCCCGTGTAGCTCCGCTTAGCCACTCATGGGTTAGTGGATATCGGAGCGTGGTAGCAGACGAGGATCCCTTCTTTGTTGTGTGATACGAGGAGATGAGATCAAGGCTCCCCCATATGACATGGGGTAGGAGCGTTGTCTTCGACCGCATCCTATCCATTCGGCTACTCCGGAGCAGTGGCGGCGAAGTGCGTACAGTTGTCATAGCCCTACCCACTCAGTCATTTACATATGACATGTTACGGTAGCTGGATTGACGTTAAGGTGACTATGTCATTGCATTATGTGCATGATACATGATTGCATTTGTTTGTGTTTGCTGCATTTGGATGTAACATTTGTTTGTCATGCACTCATGCACATACAAATTGTGTTATGTATTTAGCCGGTGACCTTGTTGTACCCGTGGAGGGGTATTGGGGGTTATTGACCTATATGTTACCGAGATAGCTTGACACTAGTATGTCTTACCTTTTTAGTATATAAGTTTTGCATTTTCTACTACTACACTTGAGATTGTGCCAGCTGGACTCTTACTGCTAGTAGAACTTACTATGCACATCAAATATAGGTATTCGTTGAGTTCTTGGACTTACCTCGTTAGCCTTATTTTTCTCTCAGGTTAATGATCGTCTAGAGTGCCGCAGTCGACAGTCCCTCTCCCCGTTAGGATGACTCTGATTGGTTTTATGTTTCCGAAGTTTTTTATTCTTCCCTTTGTATATTTCTTTGTGTCCGTGCTCTTGTATTTTATGTTGTGGTTGTGGTTGTATATATGTGGGCCCAGAGGGGCATATATGTAGTTTGTTTGTCGTAAGTCAAACCGGCCTACAGTCCAGGTATGTTGTGATATGTTTCGTGTCATATTTTTCTTCTTTTATGTCGTCTATACCAGCCGTGTTGGCTGAGATGTTGTAGGCCATGGGGACCTTTGTATATTGGTTTCAAATTGTCGGTCATACATGGAAGGTGTTGTTCGATTTTTTTTATTGGATGAGCAGCTCCTCGGGGCGTAACACACCTAGTCGTTTTTACCTTGGACCAATTATATATATTTATCCTTAAAGTGACCAAATAATATATGTACTAATTAAATAAAAAATTTCTATACTAAGAAAATAAAAAATTTCTATATAAAAATAATATTATTAAAAATTTGAAGGGGAGTCGTGCCCTCTTGGGTCCTAATGTAAATCCACCCATGAGCGTAATCATCTTTTGCTACAATAGAATATCCAAATCTTTCTTTAATTTTTTCCCCTAAGGGGGTGTCCAGTTGTTTAGGAGATGATAGATTTGCTACAATGGGAGAGAGATTAATTTTTAATAGGCACGTACCCTCAGGAAAAAACCTTCTCCCACCCTAGCGATTTAGTGGTTGCTTATAAGCTAACTTCCGTAATTTACTTCCCTTCACATAACCTAGACACGAGTTGTGGCCTGTGAGGACACCTAGGGTGAGCGTAATTATTTTTTGCTATAATAAAATATCCAAATCATGTACTTTAATTTCAAAATTATTAAATCATGTACCTAATTTCCTTTTTACTCCGATGATCGAATTGATTGTTATATATATAGTATAGCAATTAATTCAGATATTGTTCATCGTTACAGTAATATCCTAAATTGATTGTTACAATGTAGTAATAGATTAAAAAATCTTATTAGTGTACAATAAAAAAATTATTGCTCTCAATGTAACATATGGAAATGATATTTGAGAGCTTGAATATAATTAGGAGAACTAGACAAACATATAGACCTGATTTCATGCTAGGTTTATCGGTCGATTTTAGCCAAAATGGTTGATGAACATAGAAAACTTGGAATGAAATGGAATTATGTCTTATGTATTTGTTTAGTTCTCCTGATAATATTTATGCCCTCAAACATCATTAAGATACGCTTATATTAAGAACGATAAATTTTGAATATAAATGTATCCGAAAAATTTGATTCGTATTCAAATAATTATTGTTCTCAATATGATGTATGGAAAATGATTTTTGAGGACATGAATATGATCAAGAAAACTAGACGAATACATAGGATCTAATCTATATCATTCGAAGCTTTCTAAATCTATTAGTCGATTTTGACTGAAATTAACTAATGGATCTAGAGAGTTCAAGAGAGTTCAAAATGATATGAAATCATGTTGTATATGTTTATCTATTTTTTCTGATTATATTCATGCCTAAAACATTAATTTAACATATTATATTGAAAGGAGTGATTTTTTAAAATTTATTTCTAATTGAGTTAAACTTCACCAATCTATTGATTAGTGGAATGTTAATTACATAGTCACATATTCATTTCAATCGTTTGGCAAATTTATTAATCAATTACTAAACTGTAACAATCGAGTGATTGATAAGATTAAGAATAGTAAGAGAGGTAAAATAAATATTTGATACATGAATTAATAATTTCAAAACTCATACGATTTAGATATTTCAAAACTTTAGTTATGTAATAATTTATCATTTCTTTGGGATAAAATAATATATTCAATTCTAAATTAATGGTTAAATATATTTTGTTTGGTAATTCTATTTCTATATCTATAAAATTAATAAACCTATTAGCTACTATCTATATAATAAATCTATGGCTTCATTAGTTTTTTTCAAGTAGACATTAAGCCTCACAAATTTTGAATGTTTTGGGGGCGTTTGGTTTATTTCATTTTTTATTTTTATTTTTTAGAAAATCGTATTTTTTGATTTTCTGAAAAATGACTTTCTTTCATTCTCTAATTTTCTAGAAAACGTTATATCTTTATTTTTGGAAAACAAGGTTGGAAAATATAAATCAAACACGTTTTCCAGAAAAATCATATTTTCTACATAAAATAAAAATGAAAAATAAACCTATAAAACGCCCCTTAATTTTTCATTTGCAATTTGAACCCTATTCTTTTATTGCTCCTCAGAGTGCTTAATGACTAAACCACACCGTGGGATGCCTTCAACTTTATTATTGAGTTTGTTTATAATCATAGTAATCTTAAAATTTTTGTGATTATTAATTAGTTGACTATTATTAAGATGTTTCCAACTTTTAATCAAATTGCTCCCAACTTCCATTTGAAGCTTTTTGTTGGCTCTTCTTCTTGATTACTCTTTGTCCTTCTTTATTTGAAGTTGAACAATTGAGCTCTCGAGTCTCATTTTCTTGCATTTATGCTTGAGCTAATTATCGAAATCTTTCTACAGCAGTGATATTTTTTCAAATCATCGTCCTTTTTTAAAAGGGTGTGTATAATACAGGGATGAGCAAAAATTCTATTAAATCAAATTAACGACCGAATTTATCGAAGTTTAAAGTTGGTTCGATTAATTCATAAGTCTGATTTTTTTCGAAATATCGGTTATATTAGTTTAATCAGTTTGGTTTCGATTTTAAAAATCAAAATTCGGTTAAACCGATTAAACTGATGTTATGAATTGAACCAAACTAGATCGGAACTGAATCAAATAGTATATAAATCAAATCATAACAAAGCTAAATCAGAGCCAAATCAAATCGATATTATGAGTTAAATTGAACTAAATAAGAATCAAACAAATCGATATTATGAGTTGAACCAAACCAAATCGGAATCAGACAAATCGATATTATAAGTTGAACCAAATCAAACTAAACTAAATCAGAGCCAAACCAAATCGAAAACTGTGATTATTTCGGTCGGAAATCGAATGAACTGATGTTTTATCGATTCGGTCTGTTCAATTTTGTTTTAAAATTCGATCGATTCGATTGGTTCGAAAAAAAATTCGATCGGTTCAATTTTTTATTTAATCGATTTCCTTAGTTATTTAAATCAATTGCACACCCCTACCACATTATGCACATAGGATTTTTTTTTTTAATTTACCTCCTCCGTGTTGACCTTGAGATGGATTGGCGGGGGCGCTGAGGGCGAGCGATTCGCCTTTTGCCACTGTAGGAATCCCTTTTTTACCCTGGCGGCCGATGGAAAACTTTTGTAAAGTCAGGTCGGTCGCCCGAGGTCGAAAAAACCTCGTTAATCATTTTTCCATAAGAATCCCTTTGTATTATCACATGTAAAAACTTTTGGATTTAACTCATGAATTTAAAGTTCACCATCTTATATTTTACTGTATTTTACTTAATCCGAGAAAATTTTAGTATTATCCGTAAGTACTCAAATTTCATAATTTCAAAAAATAAATACCACATTTCCATTATACTCTATTTTTTCACATTTAAATTTTTATTCTATTCATTATTTTCGAAATAAAATTATCTGATACATCTAAAAAAATCTCCTTAATATATTGATCTCCTTGATAAAATTTGACAACGTAAATTAAAGAACTTTTTAATTTTATAAAAATTTGATAAAGTTTGTTATAAGTTTATTATAAGACTTAGGACAATAATATTCACTAACAAACATCATGATTTCTAAAATTTTCTTTAACTCAAAAAATATCAAATTTTATTTTTTAATAATATAAGTCTATCAATCAATTTTATCTAAATCATTTTAAATCAAAATCAATATTTTTTTATAAATCTTTTTAATATATTTATGTTCTAATTAGATTGACAACATGAGAATAATGAAGTTTTGAACGTGTAAAATAAAAATTTAAATATAGAAAAAAAATATGTGCTTAGTAGGCAGGTAAAATCTAGATAATACTCAAATTTCCTCGAGAGATTTTAACTATGAAATTCTTTAAGTTAGGATCTTTTACACTTGGTACGTCTTGTAAAATCTACAGAGTGTGTTAATTATTATATAGTTATAAATTCTGATTCCCCCTTGACCAAATCCAAGTCAACCCAACACGCATTTTAAATTTCCCGAGGCATGAAATCCTCAACGTGTCATCACATCAGACCTCTGCTAAATTCGTGGAGACTTGAGGAGGAAGATAACCCGAAGGCAACAGGAAACATCGAACGACAATGAAAGGCTTGTTTTTCTTCTTCTTATTCTTCCCAAAAGCAAAAAAATTCTATTCACAGAAAAATAAAACCCTAGGAAGAAGAAATATGAAAAGAAATAATATGAAAAATGGTCAAATAAACTAGTTGAATTAATTGGTAAAATTTAAGCGTGTATCTATTCGCACGAAGTTTGCTATGAGTTGGAAGTAGTGTTTATCTCGTTCAACATTTTCTACTATTCAAAGCGTGTGATCCTACTTGTCAACTATGAAGTTCACATACTGACTAGTCGCTAGTCTTTTCTATTCTAGACGCAGTCAAAATGTCATGTATATCAAAAAAATATTTAAGTGAAATAAAATTTAAATATTTTTTAGGAAGTGTTTGGGAGAACTTTTACTTCTTGAAAAATGATTCTTGTAGTGATTATCTTGAAGTTTTTAAGAAGCTAAAGTATGTAGTGTTTGAAAATAGAAGCTAAAAGCTGATACAAGATAAAGTTTGAGTGTTTAGGAGAATAATTGCTTCCAAGCTTAATTTTTAATTGAATGACAATAATATCCTTAAACTATATAAATTAATCATTTTTTAATTATTTAAATATAATTTCGATATTATTAATAATTTGTTCACATAATTATTATTATATTTTAAATAGTGATATAATTATTATTATATTTTAAATATAGTATTAAAATTAATTTTTTTATAATTTGAATATTTGAAAAAATATAAAAAATTTATAAAAAATAATATAAATTATATAAATATAATATATATATAGCGGCAAGTGGCAATCAGGTAAAATATTATATTATTTAAGGATATAAATATTATTTTTTAATGTTATATCATAAATAAAAAAGCAGAAGCAGGTAGAAGCATCAAATTCTTACTTCTAACTTCTGAGCAAAAGTAACAAAAGTTAAAGCAGAATCTAGCCTTCCCAAACACTCAAAAGTGATTTTGTGTAGCCAGAATCTAAAAAGAGTAATGATTGATAGAGTGAATTTGGGAGAGTGAATGGGAGAGTGAATGACGATCAGTTATTGTATACATGTCCGATCGACGATCGGACACCACCGGCGGCCTCTGATTGTCGTCCCGAATCAAACTATACCTTGGGAGGACGGTGAACTCGTCAGGATGGCCGGCAAAGGTGAACCCATCGAAATCGACGGCCAATGATGCGAGATCGCAATTGTGGCGATCCCCGACGGGTTCACCGTGCCCCCCAGGGTATAGTTTGGTTCGGGGCGGCGGCCGAAGGCCGCCGGTGGTGTCCGATCGTCGATCGGACGTGTATACAATGATTGCCACGTCATTCACTCTCTCATTCACTCTCCCAAATTCACTCTCCCTATCATCACTCATCTAAAAAACAGGTAGCAGAAGCTCTCCCAAACACTCCCTTAATATCTTAATAGTCAAGCAAAAATTATTTTCTAGAAATTAAATCGTATATATTGTAAAAAAATGATTAACGAGATTTTTTCAATCTGGAACGACCGATTCGGTCTCATAGAAATTTTTCACTAGTCGCCAAAGTAAATTGGGAAGTGCTTACGGTGGATGATCCAGCAGCTCAGCGTCCCGGGATTTGTTCTTCATTTGGAGAAATTTTTTTTGTAAAATATATAATAACTAGGGATCAAATCGTGAATATTTGATATGATAACTAATTATCCTTCTACTGTACCATAGCTATTAGAATCATATATATTATAGTTGTATGGTCTATAAAAGTTGATATAATTAATTTTGGTAAAATTATTCTAAAGTAGTATGATTTTAATCAAAATTATTTTAGAATAGTACAATTTTAGTTAAAGTTTTTTGCGCCTTTAAAATAATGTATCTGGAAGGTAAAATAATTTTGATAAAAGTTATACCACTTTTATAATTTTGATTAAAATTATTTTAAGACATAAATATTTTAGATTATTTTTGTTCATGTTCTAAGATGGTGTAATTTTAATCAAATCTGTTCTTAGATATAATAGTTTTAGTTAAAACTTTTAGCAAGAGGAATTTTCGAAAATAAATTAATATTTAGTCAAAATTCACTTTTATTTAAGTGCCAACAAACTAGTACGCATAACACAACCATAATTAGCCATGGCGGCTTCTTCTCCTTCGACCATAATCCAGGTAGAAACCAAGAGCGCCGCCACCTCGTCGGCGGCGCCGGCGAGCAACAAGACGCTGGCATCGGTGGCGAACCTTGCCCAGCTGCTGCCCACAGGCACCGTGTTCGCCTTCCAGGCCCTCGCGCCCTCCTTCTCCAACCGCGGCACCTGCGACTCCACGAGCAGGACCCTCACGCTCGCCCTCCTCGGTCTGTGCGCTGCCTCCGCCGCCTTATTCTCCCTCACCGACAGCTTCACCGGCCGCGACGGCCGGCTGTACTACGGCATCGCCACGCGGGCCGGCTTCTACGTCTTCAACTACGACGGCGACGACGCGGCGCGGGGCCAAGTGTTCGGAGACTTGAAGCCGTACTGGCTGCGGGCGACGGACTACGTGCACGCGTTCTTGGCGGTGCTGGTGTTCCTGACGGTGGCGTTCAGCGACGGCATGATACAGGGGTGCTTGTTCCCGGGGGCGGGGAGGAGCGAGATGGAGCTGCTCGTGAACTTGCCGCTGGGCGCCGGCGTCCTGTCGACGCTGGTGTTCCTGGTGTTTCCCACCAGGCGGCGGGGGATTGGCTACACTAACTCTGCCATTGCCCACGACGACTCGCATCACGCATGACGCCATTAATTACGACCTTCTCGATTATATTTTCATTTCCAATTGCGCAATATTATTTGTAGGAGGATCAACAAATGTTTGCCATCTAGATTTAGTTTTTGTTTCGGGGCGCTGCATTTTTTGCAACTTATGGTTGTTTGGGAGGAGATGTAAGTAATAGAAAGTTAATTTTTACTCTTGTCTGGGAAGAAGGTGAGAGAAAGAAATGAGAGGAAAGAGGAGAAACTTTTATCCTTATTTACCTCTCAAATAGTTTATTTTCTTGTCTAAGGAAATTATCTTCCCTTTTTCTTTCTTCCCCTCTCTTCCAATTCCATTAATAAATCTCCTCTCATCCCATCCAAAAAGAGCGTTAGATTTGGTTTTTTTTTAATGAAGTGAGAAAAAATTCATTAATCAAGAGAGGAAGTAAAGTATTTATATTTTTATAGAGGGAAGATTAATTAAGTTAGACAAGTGAATTTTGTATGAAAGGAAAATGAAGAAAATGATTATTAAATATATAAAGTTATGAAATTATCAAGCAAATTATATTAAAATTGTCAACCGACTTCTATTTCTCCCTACAATCTTCCTTTCCATTTCTTCTTTTTCAAAAAGGTTGGAACCGTCAACCCAGCGGCCCCTAGTCTCTGCCCCACAAGTATCCAGAGGAGGTAAATCACGGTGAATGCTGGGCAGGTTAAGACACCCAGGCGCGAGGGATTTTTTTTAAACAGCAGCCGAGGTTCCACCCCTCATTCATACTGTCGACCCTCGAACCCACGCCCTCCATTTCAAGTGCGAGTGTCTTAACCAGCTGATCCAGCCCGTGGGGTTGTTGAAGTAGGGAAAGAAATCTCCAAGTATGACATTCAAATTAGATATTTGCAGAGAAAGATATACGAAAATAATTCATAAACAAAGAGGATCCACATCTAGGTTAAAATGAAAAAAAACTTAATTAAATCAAAAATAACTCTCAATTCGAAACTTCTCTTTACAAGAGTTTTAACTTATATTTAAATAGCCTAGAAAATAAAAAAATCAGCAATAGAAAAATCTCAAAAGAAAAAAGAGTTAAAAAGAAAAAAAATCCAAATTAACTTTAAAAAACAAGAATAATGATTGGGAGAGTGAAAATGCGAGAGTGAAAATCATAGTGAATGACGTGACATCTTGCATGAACGATCTCCGACGAGTTCACCGTGCCCCCAAGGTATAGTTTGATTCGGGGCGGCTGTCGAAGGTCGCTGATGGTGTCCAAGCGATAATCGGACGTCTGCATGTAAAGTGTCACGTCATGCCATGTCATGCCACATCATTCACTATGGTTTTCACTCTCCCATTTTCACTCTCTCTGTCATTGCTCAAAAAACAATAGTACTAAAAATAAAATAAAATCTAAATTAATTTTTAGAAAATAAAACTAATTTTAAATTAAAAAAAGTTAAATGATCAAATCGAAAGTTTTGGAGACCCGATTCACATGATACTGCAACACGATCGTTCCCTTGGGCACGACTTGGCTATGTGGTCACTAGAAAGCCGATTCCGTCTCGTTCGAACTCCGAATATAACACAACCACGTCAGGAGGCCATGCACAGGCAAGTCATCTCCTGCGCTGAATGATATGAGTTGATTGTATTCATAGATAGATGCTCTTGCATTAGACGCCCCAAGTTACAAAGAACTTATCTTCGAGTTCAAAATAATGCCTTCAACATCTACAATCTCCCTTTTCTTTGCACTATCTTCCGATACGACACGAAGACCAATATCTCACGGTCATCATCATAAAGTACCTCATCAACTTCATCATCAAATACCAATTCAGCAAGTTTCTTGATCTGGTCTTCTATGACTTCTTCTAATGTAATGATAGGTTTTGGATTGTCCATATCCCAATGAACGATGTCTTGACAAATATTTTCTTATATTGTTCAACATCTTCGTCTTCCAAAGCATACTTACCTTCTAAGGTCTTTTTTTTCTTTTCCATCATTATCATCATAAATTGTATCTTTCTCAAAAAAAATTTTTTTTATCCAAATTAAAATAAAAGAACTTATAACTTTTAAGATCTCAGACATTACGATCACAGTGTGAGGCTTCCTCAGCAAGAACTTATTTGTCACGACCTCGATCATGTATCTCATGATTTTCAAGATCTTGCGCTACTAGATGTTGGGATAACTACGTGATTTGTCTCCATAGATCTTCGATGAGCTCGTAGGTACGCTTTGATCTTGGTGTGAGACATCTTCAACCGAAACCTATTTTTCACGACCACGACCACGACGATCATCCACGGATCTAAGACTCTGATGCCAACTAATATGGGGAAAGAAGTATTCAAGTGCAACGCTTGAATTAAAAATTTGCAAAGAAAGATATAAGAAGATAATTTGTAGACAAAGAGGAGTCGTATCTAGGTTAAAACAAAAGAATCTTTATTAAATCAAAAATAACTCTCCATTCAAAACTTCCCTTTACAAGAGCCCTAACTTGCATTTAAATAGCCTAAGAAATAAGAAAAATTCACAACCGAACAATCACAACAGAAACAGAAAAGGTAAAAAAGAATTAATCTTAAAAAATCTAAACTAACTTTAAAAAATAAAATTAATCCTAAAAATAAGATAAAATCTAAATTAATTTTTAGAAAATAAAATTAATTTCAAAATTTTGAAAATTAAAGAAAAAGTTAAAAGACCAAATCTAAAATTGTGGAGATCTGATTCACGTGATCCATGACATCACAACACGGTCATTCCCTTGGGCATGACTTGGTCGTATCGTGGTATCAACCACTAGAAAGCCGATTCCGCTTCGTCCGGACTCCGAATAGAGCATAACTACAACAGAAGGCCTTGGACAAGTCATCTTCCGCGTTGGATGATATGAGATGATTGCATTTCTAGAAACTCCTGCATCACTTGTACATGTCTGCCAGGACTAATATAGGACAAAAGATGTCTCATTCCTCCTTGAATGGATTTGACGTGGTTTGGAGCGACGATGAACGAAGCATCATGCTTGTCATCATTGCCATCTTTGACCTTCCCAACGACAACTTTTAGGTCTGAGAAAAAGTAGTTGTCGGTCGCTGACCCGTGCTCACGATAGGGGACGAAGGCAATACAAAGAAGGGGGGGAGCAACGTGTGGGTCCAAACGACGAAGGGTTCACTCCATGGGAAGATATGCTCAGGGAGGAGGTTGGCAGGTTGAGGATAAAATTGGAATACATTTTTTTTTGGTTCCCTTTCCCCTTCTTTAAACCCCAAATCGGAGTATAACGACTTTTTCCTCTTTTGCCCCCTTTCAAGGTTAAAGCTTATCCTTTCGTTCTCCTCACCTCGTAAAATCACTCATTCCCAAAAGAGGTTAAAAGTTCTCTTTTTAATTTCTTATTTATCTCTCTCTCACCTCCTCCGAAACATAGTGTTAAAGAATTTTAATCAATTTATTATTTGATTAGAGATATTTTTATCATAAAGAACTCGCCCTCGAGTTTCTAGATATTTTTATCATAAAGTGCATTGTGTTCCTAGCTATATGCTCTTGCATTTGACGTCCTAGGTCGAAAAGAACTCGTCCTAGAGTTCAAAAATAATATCTTCAACATCTATAGTCTCTCTTTTCTTCGCACAATCTTTCGATACAACACAAACTGCACCTTCAAATAAGACCAAAATCTCACTATCATCATCATAAAGTACCTCGTCAACTTCATCATCAAATACCAATTCGCCAAGTGTCTTGATCTTGTTTTCTATGACTTCTTCTAATGTAATAATAGACTTCGGATTGTCCATATCCTAATGAACATTGCTTTGACAAATATCGTTCTTATGTTGCTCAGCATCTTTGTCTTCCAAAGCATACCTACCTTCTAAGTGTTTTTCTTCTTTTACATCGTCATCATCATAAATTGGATCTTCGATTATTTCTATCTTGTAGTCCATATCTTTCTCAAGAAAAATTTTATCCAAATTAAAACAAAAAACTTACGATCTCTAAGATCTCGGACACTATGATCATAGCGTGAGGCTTTCTCAGCTGGAACCTGTTTGTCACGACCTCAATCACATATCTCATAATCTTCAAGATCTTGCGCCGCTAGATGATGGGATAAGTCCGTGGCTTGTCTCTGTGATCTTCAATGAGCTCGTAGACTCCGCTTTGATCTTGGTGTGAGACTTCTTTAGACGAAACCTGTCTTTCACGACTACGACCATGACAAACATCTATGGATCTAAGGCTATGATACCAACTAACGCAAGGGAAGAAATCTCCAAATGCGACATTTGAATTAGAGATCTGCAGAGAAAGACATATATAAGAAAATAATTTGTAAACAAGGACGACTCGTCTCTAAGTTAAAACGAAAAGAAATTTTATTAAATAAAAACAACTCTCCATTCAAAATTTTCCTTTACAAGAGCCCTAACTTACATTTAAATAGCCTAGAAAATAAGAAAAAATTACAATAGAAAAGTTTACACAGAAACAGAAAAAAGTAAAAAAGAATTGATTAAAAAAATCTAAACTAATTTTTAGAAAGAAAATTAATCCTAAAAAAGATAAAATTTAAATTAATTTTTAGAAAACAAAATTAATTCTAAAAATGTGAAAATTAAAGAAAAAATCAAAAAACCAAATCTAGAGTTTTGGAGACCCGATTCATGTGAACCATGACACTACAACATGGTCGTTCCCTTGGGCATGACTTGGTCGTGTCAGCCACTAGAAAGTCGATTCTACCTCATCCGAACTTTGTACAACCATGTCATGAGCCCATGGGCAAGTCCTCTTCCGCGTTGGATGATATGAGATGATTGTGTTCCTAGATGTTCCGGCATCAGTTGTACTTGTCGGTCGGGACTGATATAGGACCAAAGATGTCTCGATTCTCCCTGAATGGATTTGACATGGTAATGAGTGACGATGAATGAAGCATCAAGCTCGCGGATGGTGGTACACCAGATCAGCCGCCAGCTGCCGCGCCACTACAATCACCATCTCCGAGCTTCCCAACGACAACGTAACTTTTAGGGTATCAGAAAAAGTAGTTGTCAGCCGCTGACCTGTGCGTACGATCCGGGACGAAGGCGATACAAGGAAGGAGGAAGTGACACGTGGGTTTGAACGGTGAAGGGTTCACTCCACGGGAAGAGAAGCTTGTGGAGGAGGTGTTGGATACGATTTTGCAAAACAAAATTTTGATGCCATCGATGGTTGAAAGTCAAGTTTGACTTCAAAATCGAAATCTACGTTTCGTGTAGATAAATTTGGAATATTTATTTGCTCAAAACCGATTAAGGGTGAATGAGAAATTAATTGTTCAAAATATGCTCAAATGAACATTAAGGAAAAAAGATGGGGCTTTTAGTCCCACATTGCTAATCGGTGAAAGCCAGTGTTTCCTTATATGTGTTCTTGTGCTAATGTTGTTAATACAAAAGCACAAGAGGTCTCTAACCTTGGGCGAGCAGGTGCTCACACTTGCCAGCCCGCCATGCGCGCACGTGCGCAATGGATGCTTTGTTGGTGCACATTGCACTTGACCGTGTAGCGGAGCATGTTTTGGTGTGACCTGTCATGATCCGGTGGCGCCACGTGGCATGTCGGTGACGAGGCAATGCCTATGTGGCACGTACTGTGTAGAGAACGATGACTGGATTGGGCAAACAGATGGTGGCCATCGGATCAAAGATCTAGACAGATCGCAGGCAGGTGCGATCTGGAGCGTCGTATTCGAATCTGACTGTGAAGAGGGAGGATGGATCTGAGGCATCAGATTAAATATTTTAATCTGGCGGCTGAGATCAAGATGGATCTGAAGAGTTGTAACTCTTCAGATCAAGGGACGAGATTAAAAGACCTTTAAAGGGTTATACCCTTTCGTTATGAACGGTCCAGATCTGTTCAAACCAAAAGGTACTTACCTCTTCACTCAATATAAATAGATCCTTCCACTTGATCATTTCATTTATTCAAACATTGCAATCTAAAGCATTTGCACTCATCCATCTTCTGCATCGAGAGTCCAAAAAGCCTACGAAAAGGTTCACCGGTCTCGGAATTTGAAGTGCTACTATTTCGAGACGACGTCGTTGTATCTTGAAAACAAATTACTGCTATCCGTGAGCACCAGTAGCAAAGCAATATCGTTTTATGGATATAGTGTTGAACACTAGCCTCGACGTAAACCAATCAGTTTGCTTCCTCCGAGCAGCAACCTCCTGGAAGATCCGACGGTCGTTAATCGACTAAGTCAAATATCGAGGAGATAGCAACCTCCCGGAAGATCCGTCGGTCGTAAATCAACTAAGTCAAATACCGAGGAGTTACAAGTGGTTGCTAAAATTCCAACAGAAGGTTGGTAGCTCGAGGATGAAATTGGAATAATTTTTTTTTTGGGTTCCCTTTCCCCTTCTTTACATCCCCAAATCGGAGTGTAACAAATTTTGCCTCTTTTTCCCCCTTTCAAGGTTAAAAGCTTATCCTTTTATTCCCCTCACTTCGTTAATTCACTCATTCCCAAAGGAGATTAAAAGTTCCTTCTTCTTATTTATCCTTATCTCATCTCCTCCTAAACATATGGTTAGAGAATTTTTATCAATTTATTATTTGATTTAGAGATACTTTTATCATCAGTTTGGGAATATCAAATGATAATCATTCTTATTTATTTAATTAGCTGTTAGCGGGACCAATCCAAAAATTAAAGTTGGAAGAAACTTATAATAAGTTAGGCTGAGTTGCCAAAGAACGAATTAATTTTAATAGGTTAAGTAAAAAATTTACGTAGATAATATATATTTTTAAGTTGGGCCAAGTCCACCAGAGTCCTAAACAAGATACGTCTCTCTAACATAAATAAAGAATAACATATTCAATTGGTTAGCCAGAAACCATTTCTAATTTACATGGTTCTGGATATACGACTAATTAATGTAATAATTAATAAACACATCACTTTTAATATAAAAAATGTAATTAATAGCACTGCTTCATGTTATTAAAATTGACTTGTGTTTTATTACAAAATTAAAAGATAAAAAACTATAAACTATTATGTAAAATATAAAAAAGTTTATGACAAAAGGATAAAATTATCATGTAAGCATCACAAACATAAGTGAGAACAAAGATTTAGCCCATTCGACGTGCACCATTTACATGTAGTACCTCAATGACCATGCTAAAATGACAAGCAACACCACCAGACCTCTCGATTGCAAAGCTAATATAGCCTTCGGAGTAGGTATGGCCAAGGCAACAAGATGAGAGGTCATTTCTTTTGAATCCAAATTCTCTTCCTCGACAATGGTATCGAGTGTAGTCGAACGAGTCAATCTTGGTTGAATGCTACTTATGCGCCGCCATGGTGCCACCGCCGAGAATTGGACCTTTGGCGACGACCGAGGAGAACTCGATGCTACCTCAACAAAGAAGGAAGCAAACCTCACTCCGGCCATGTCAGGGACGCACAAACCCGAGTTCCTACTTCCTATTGCAAAGGAAGGGGAGGATTTTTATAGGGGAGAGGGGTACCTAAAAGCACATCAAAGTGAAACTTATTGCTAAAATGCCATTACAATTTACTCTAACTAACAACAAGAAGCGGCTAAAAAGAGAAGGGGTAGTTTGGGAATGGAGGGTTCATGCCTGAAATAAACCCACAGTTAATATGCCCGGGAGAAGCCAAAAAGAGGGAGGACCTTTTTTTCTTTTTAATGAAAAGAAGAGGAAAAAATAAACTATTTGATAAATATGTTTCAGACTTTGTGTCGACAGAATAACAAAGAGAATGTTCTCATGCATCGATCGACGTTAAAATATCAAAAACTAATTAGTTATTATTCTTAAAACATCATCTACCATAATTCACTTAAATCCAAATTAATGCTGAAGGTTGAGAATTGTTCCCTGACAAACAGGGAATGCACCAAACGTTATCCAAACTTTAATAAAAAGTGGAGTTTTGTCACTTTATCATCATCCCAAACTGTTGATATGGAAAGAAAGAAAGAAAGAGAGAGAGAGAAAGAAAAGGAAGAAGAAGGAAGAAAAGAATGTCACTTAATCAGCTGAATTCACGTGAAAGATGGGGCATGTTGATGTGCCAATTTGCCCTCATTTACAGGGCAGCAGGAGGAGAAAACAACAGGGCTATAATGGCTTCTTGTGATAGCGTGCATCTCGACTACTGTAGTGGATGTCTTTGACTAAAATCATACTGTTTTGGCATTGTGTATTAGAGAATTTTAAGATGCGGAAAAGGAACTTGGATATACTGATTTTAATAATATGTAAAATGTTTACAATTGAGAAATTAGGACGAAGACATACCCGGATCCATACTATATAAAATTCTTGATATACAAAAAAATAAACTTGCTTCCTCTTTCTAAACTTGCTTTCTCTTTCTCTCCTATGTATCTTTTCTTTTCTTATATCCTTTGATGATGAACGATATAGCTTATTTATATTATCCAAAGAAAGTTAACTCATGTTTTTCAAAAGTAAACCCCTCAATTGGAAGTTATATTCTTTTGATAACTTCTAATCACTAAGAGTTATTTTTCTTTAGATAACTCATAATTATTAGGAGTTATTTTCTTTTGATAATCATTTAACATTAGATAATAATAACTTTTATAAAAGCGAGAGAAGAGGATTTCATATAAATAAAATCCCATGATTTTAATTACCTTTTGCCAAACAATCATCACATTAGGCACTTTTATATTAAAGTCAATTCTATAATTTACATGGGCCATAATAGATTATTAATAAATAATCTAATAATCTCCCACTTGACCCATGTGACAACTTGAAAATTCAACAATAATCATAATTGCGCACTATATGTTGAAGTTATCAAGTCATCATCTTTAATTTGAATTGATTTGATTGGATCATGGCGGTCACAAGTAATTTTTAGACAAGATTTCTTTCATGTATCACAAAATCAACACAAGCCAATAATTTAAATTAATAATAAAATTGTCTTTAATGTCTTTTCAAAGACATATTGTGTTATCACATTAAAACAATACAAGTATGCTATTTGGATAAGAAGAAAATTAAATAAACAAAAACACAACTTTAATTGAATTCAAAAGTGACGTATGATATGAGCGTCATTACCATACATATGTATTTATATTACTATGATGTTAACAAGGACTTATCCATAATACCCATCCTTTCTACATGGCTAATTAGCATTTTGGGTGGTAATACTTTAGTTAATGGATCCGCTATCATTAAATCGGTTATGATATGCTCGATTGGCACCTTTTGTTTTTGCACTTCTTCTTTGACACACAAGTATTTCAAATCCATGTGCTTTGCACCTTTTGAATACTTGTCATTTTTAGAGAAGAACACAACTACGGTATTATCATAATAATCCTTAGCGACCTGTCTATACAATCGATGATGCCAAGCCCTAATGTGAATTTTCGCAACCATAATGCGTGAATCGTGGCCTTAAAGCATGCCACAAATTCAGCTTCCATGGTGGAAGTAGCAATTACAGACTATTTTCCACTTTTCCACGAGACTGCTCCTCCTACTGGGAGGAAAATATGCCCAAATGTAGATTTCCTCGAGTCCATACATCCAACATAAAAGTGAGCATGTAATCCTTGGTGCCTTGTAAGTACTTAAGAACTTTCTTTGCAGCTTTCCAATGGTTCATCCCAGGATTACTTTGATATCAGCCTAACATTCCAACAACAAAATTGATATCCGGTCGAGTACATGTCTAGGCATATATTAAGCTACCAACCACTAATGCATAGGGAATAGTCTTCATCTCCTCTCATTCCAAGTCATTTTTAGGGCATTGCATTTCACTAAATTTGTCCACTTTTTAAATTGGAACTATTCCGGCTGAGCAATTTTCCATGCTGAATCTCTCTAATATTTTGTTAATATAGTTTTTCTCAGACAATCCCAATAATCTTTGTGATCTTTCATGAAATATTTCTATTCCAAACACATAAGATGCCTCACCCATATCTTTCATTTCAAAGTTTTTAGAGAGAGTTTTTTACATCATGTAACAAAGCAATATCATTGGCAACAAGAAGAATGTCGTCAACATATAGAACTAAAATAGTAAACTTGCTCCCATTGAACTTCATATAGATGCACCGATCAACAACGTTCTCTACAAAATCATACGATGTAATGATATTATTGAATTTAAGATACCATTGTCTGGAAGCTTATTTCAGTCCATACATTGACTTTTTCAATTTACACACTAGATTTTCTTTTCCTGTGGCTATGAAACCTTCAGGTTGATCTATATAAACTTCTTCTTCTAAGTCACCATTCAAAAAGGCGATTTTTATTGTAAGTACCCCAGGTAGATTTTGATGTGGTCAACTAAGTCAAGTTAGGTCCCGTGGTATTTTAATCCCCGTGTCTAAGTGTGTAGGAGCTTAGAAATCCAGGAGGTCGAGCGAAAGACTCAGCGATAGAGAAGGAGGTCACGGGAAGGAAACTGATGAGGTCGGTGCATCCGAGGGACGCAGATGTCTGTGAAAGAGTATGCCGATGGAGCGAGAAGGACGCGCACGATGTCCAAGGGATGAGAAGCCAGGGGGAAGCATGCTCGAGGAGAAGACCGGAGGAGGGTTCGGGTGAGCCCGACTCTAGAAGGTCCGAAATCACCCAAAGAAGATCGGCAGGAGACTGGTCAACATCAGGCTGACCCAAAGGTTCTCGGGTGCCGATGTACTTACAGGCACCCGAGAATGAGAGCGCTCCCAAGCACTCGGGCGCCTAATGCATACAGGTGCCCTCAAGTCTATTTTTATCCAAAGTTAGTCGTTTGTGAACTTTGCGCACCGGATAACACTCAAGCCACGTGTCATACACCCTCAAGCACTCGGGTGCCCCTATAGTGTCACATCAGCATTCAGATAAAATCTTTCGGGGCTATAAATAGGCCCCAAAACTCAGTTCCACAGCAACAATCACTACAAACGAATTCATTGTAATCTTTCTCTATTTCTCTAAGCTTTTTGTTTTGTAAGTGGCTTCTCCGCCTGAAGGAGCTATTCAGGAGATCTGCGCTATACTTGCTTTGGATTAGCAACCATCTTGGTTGCAACCAAGTAAACATCTGTATGCCTCTTTTATTTCTGTTATAGTTTTCTTTTTATATATGTTATATTTTGTTCTTTAATTAACTAATATCTTTGTTGAGCAAGAACAAAAGATAGCCCTATTTTTCAGAGCTAGGATGCTCCAGAAGGACTAATCGCCGTCTGAAGCAATCTACAAAATAGTCGGACCGGTCATCTACCCACCAAAGTTCGAGGGGGAGTTCGCGAGTTGGAAGTGCAAGATGCAGATATTCTTTAAAATAAATTTCAATTTATTATTAATTATGAAAAATAATTTTGTAGCTGCAAGGACACCGACGACAAACCCAAAACGAAAGTATGTGGACAAAGAAGGAGCAGCCGGACTTCGTAGCAAACGGAAAAGCAGAATTTCATCTGCTAACCGTTTTACCGTCACAAGAAGTCAATCAAATTGGGATCTACCAGTCAGTGAAAGAACTCTGAGAGAAATTCCTGGAGTTGCATGAAGGAACCAAGAAGCAAAGCTGGCATGACGAGATATCCTTCGGAACCAACTCATCAATCTCCGGAAGGAAGAAGGAGAGACGGTGACACAACTGCACTTGAGGATAAAAGAGTTAATCACCGGACTCACGAATCTTGAGGAAACGATAACTAACCGAGATGCTCAAAGGTATGTTTTAAATACATTTCCAAGAACTCCGGAGCGAACGTCTATAATATACTCATATTATATCTCTCAGAACTTAGAGGTAAGTATTTAGAAAAATTATTTTGTACTTTAGAAAATCACTAGTCTCAATGTGCAGGAAATGTAAGAAAAATGGACAATATTGCCCTTCACTCAAGGAAGACCCAAAATGATGAAGTATCTTCGGCTGATAAAGAGGAAGCAACATATATGGTAAGGAAATTCAAAAAGTATTTTAAATCTAATAAGTTTAATGAGATGCAGGGCAAAAGACACCCCTTGGAGAAAAATAAAATGGTATCAATCAACAAAGAAGGACACGTCAAGAAAAACTGCCCCAAATTGAAGAACAAAGGAAAAGGGGCAACAAAGTCAAAAGTCCACAACCTAAAGACAACATGAGACGAGTCCTCGTTATAAGATTCAGATATTGAGAAACACGTCGGACTTACGCTGATGGCTTCACATCAAGAAGAAAAGAGCATTGATGAAGGGCGAGTCATGTCAGAGGATAGCAGCAACGAAGGGGGAGCTTCGGACTTCAAAAGATATATGATAAGTGAGGTATATTTTCTACCTCCTGATCAACTCTACTCAGGTATAAAAGTCATGTTAAAGCCTATCTGTATATTAAAAAAATAAAAATAGAGATATGAAAAAATAATTAGCATCTGCATGCCCTCTAGAAATGTTTGATAAGTTAAAATTTGAAAATAAAAATTTTAAGGTTCAAATTAAAATTAACTATGCATATTGAAATTGCTCTCAAAATACAAAAACTAGATATTTCGAAAAACTTAATTGTTATTTTAAATTTTACAAGGGTCAAATTAAAAAAATTCCTAAGACTTATATTCCATCTAGATTTTTGGTTAATCTAGTTGGCAAAAATTTATATTAGATCCCAAAATTTGTATTAAACTGTTAGATATTATTTATTATTTATTTGTCATTTTTTTGAAATGCTTTAGTTGTAACTTTGTTAATTTTTTTAAAAAGATAACTATTTACAGAAAAATTAGTTTAATATATTTTTTATATAGTCTACTTTGGTCTATCTACAAGATTTTTTTTGGAATTTTTAACAGATAAACGGATTTATTATGATTTTTCTTTCAAAAATATGTTTTTAAATTTTAAAAATACTTAAAAAATTAATTTCATCAAATCCAATTTTTTAGGATCTGTTGATTATTCTCTAAGTCTTGAGAAAAATTTTCAAATGTATTTGATGTCGAAATCAAAATTTAAAATTATTTTTTCAAATTAATAACATTGAATTCAAAATTGATTTTCGAAAGTTAGAAAATTATTTTCACTCTGACAATTTTTTTGTAGATAAGTCTATCAAAATTCTAACTTAATAAAAATTTGATTAATTTTTGAATAAAAATAAATTTTTAAAAATTATTTTTACAAAATTAGATTTTACATTTTAAAAATTAATTTTTGATCAAAATTTGAAAAATTAGATTTTCTGGAAACTATTTATTATGTTAAAAATATTCTCAAAAAGTTTTTATAAATTGTTGTAAGTGTTAGAATTTCTCTTAATATGTTTTAAGTTTTTGATGTGATCAAAGGGGGAAAATAGTATTAAGTCAAGGGGTAGGCTTAATTTCAAAATTATTTTTAGTACATACATTGTCATTTATTCATTCTTATTTTTATGCTCGTTTACCCTAATTTAACTTGAGTTGATGTACATCAAAAAGGAAGAGATTGTATGTACCTCAGGTAGGTTTTGATATGGTCAACCGAGTCAAGTTAGGTCTTGTGGTGTTTTAATCCCTGTGTCTATGTGTGCAGGAGCGCCAGAGCGCAAGAGGTAGAGTAGAAGACGCAGCGGTCGAGAAGGATGACACGGGAAGGGAGCTGACGGGCTCGGTGCATCCGAGGAACGCGGAGGTTTGCGGAAGAGTACGCCGATGGAGCGAGAAGGACGCGCGCGACGTCCGAGGGACGAGAAGTCGGGGGGAAGCACGCTGGAGGAGAAGGCCGGAGGAGGGTTTGGGTGAGCACGACTCTGGAAGGTCTGAAATCACCCAAAGAAGATCGGCAGGAGACTGATCAGCATCGGGCTATCCCAATGGCTCTCAGGCACTTGTGTACTTACGGGCGCTCGAGAATGAGGGCGCCCCAAGCACTTGGACACTCCTATTCCCGGCGCCTGTATGGGCGCCCCAGTGCATATAGGCGTCCTCAAGTCTATTTTTATCCAAAGTTAGCTGTTTGTGAATGTTACGCACTGGATAACACTCAAGCCACGTGTTAGGCGCCCTCAAGCACTTGGGTGCCCTTATAGTGCCACGTCAGCATTCAGATAGAGTTTTTCGGGGCTATAAATAGGCTCCCAGAGCTCAGTTCCACAGCAACAATCACTGCAAACGAATTCATTGTAATCTTTCTCTATTGCTTGAACCTTTTGTTTTGTAAAAGGTTTCTCCGCCCGAATGAGCTATTCAGGGATAGCGGGAGCGGATCCTGGTGTAGAGTTCGGCGTCTCGGTCGGGGGATCTCTTAGGGAGCGTGGGTCGCCACGCGTCCGGCTAAGGGCCGATCCGAGGGATGGCGAGAGCGGATCCCGGTGTAGAGTTTGGCCTCTCGGTCGAGGGATCTCTTAGGGAGCGTGGGTCGCCACACGTCCGGCTAAGGGCAGATCCGAGGATGGCGGGAGCGGATCCCGGTGTAGAGTTTGCTTCTCGGTCGGGGGATCTCAAGGAACGTGGGTCGCCACGCGTCCGTTGAGAGCCGAGCCGAGGCTTCCCGGTCAAGGACATCTCAGGGAGCGTAGGTCGCCACGCGTCCGCTGAGAGCCGAGCCGAGGCTTCCCGGTCAAGGACATCTCAGGGAGCGTGGGTCGCCAAGCGTCCACTGAAGGTCGAGCCGAGGCTTCCCGGTCAAGGACATCTCAGGAGCGTGGGTCGCCACGCGTCCGCTGAGAGCCGAGCCGAGGCTTCCCGGTCACGGACATCTCAGGGAGCGTGGGTTGCCACGTGTCCGCTGAGAGCCGAGCCGAGGCTTCCCGGTCTCGGACATCTCAGGGAGCGTGGGTCGCCACACGTCCGCTGAGAGACGAGTCGAGGCTTCCCGGTCACGGACATCTCAGGGAGAGTGGGTCGCCAGGCGTCCGCTGAGGGCCGAGCCGAGGCTTCCCGGCACGGACATCTCAGGAGCGTGGGTCGCCACGCGTCCGCTGAGAGCCGAGCCGAGGCTTCCCGGTCACGGACATCTCAGGGAGCGTGGGTCGCCACGCGTCCGCTGAGAGCCGAGCCGAGGCTTCCCGGTCACGGACATCTCAAGGAGCGTGGGTCGCCACGCGTCCGCTGAGGGCCGAGCCGAGACTTCCCGATCACGGACATCTCAGGGAGTGTGGGTCGCCACGCATCCGCTGAGAGCCGAGCTGAGGCTTCCCGTCACGGACATCTCAGGGAAAGTGGGTGGCCACGCGTCCGCTGAGAGTCGAGTCGAGGCTTCCCGTCACGGACATCTCAGGGAGCGTGGGTCGCCATGCGTCCGCTGAGAGCCGAGCCGAGGCTTCCCGGTCACGGACATCTCAGGGAGCGTGGGTCGCCACGCGTCCGCTGAGGGCCGAGTCGAGGCTTCCCGGTCACGGACATCTCAGGGAGCGTGGGTCGCCACGCGTCCGCTGAGAGCCGAGCCGAGGCTTCCCGGTCACAGACATCTCAGGGAGCGTGGGTCGCCACGCGTCCGCTGAGAGCCGAGCCGAGGCTTCCCGGTCACGGACATCTCAGGGAGTGTGGGTCGTCACGCGTCCGCTGAGAGCCGAGCCGAGGCTTCCCGGTCACAGACATCTCAGGGAGCGTGGGTCGCCACACGTCCGCTGAGAGCCGAGCCGAGGCTTCCCGGTCACGGACATCTCGGGGAGCGTGGGTCGCCACGCGTCCACTGAGAGCCGAGCCGAGGCTTCCCGGTCAGAGCCGAGGAATAGTGGGAGCAGATCCCTACTTATAATTGGCTTGGAGCAAGCTGCCAGTATGCCCTTGAAAAGGCTCAGACTTCCATTGGATGCGCGAAGGTTGCAAAATACATCTCTTTTCACTATACTGGCGGGTGAGAGTTTCCTTGGGCTGGCTTGCTCAAAATCATACGCCCTTCTCTCAGAATCGCGCTCTGCCAAATGGCCTACTCCTTGTCCTTTTCTCGGACATAGTGAAGAGCCTGAGATGCTGAGGAACTGGATCTTCCAGGATTAAGTTGCAAAGGGGCTTTGTCTCTGAGCAACCGGTGGCCTGCCAACCGGGGCTTTCCCCTTATCACGCCGTGACGATGGCGTCTAATGGGATGTGGATACTTCGCCTGGCCCGCTTCAGGAGTAAAGGCCTCCCAAACCCGGTTGGGATCCGCCATCTTCGCTTCCGATCAGGCTGCTGGTGTCCCTTCTTCTAGCGCCAAATTTGATCCTGTCGCGAAGCGAGGTGGCGGTCCCCAGGGCGAGGATGGGTTCTCCTGTGGGGCGAGCGGCTAAGGAGGTGGCAACGGCCTGGCGGCGCTCCGGCTTAGCTCTGCAAAACAGCGACCGTCAGTAAACCCGCAGGGGGTTTCCCCGGTCATGCACTCCGACGGTCAAGTCAGTATCCGCAGGCATAATGGTGGAACTGAATTGAAAATGAGGCAATAGACTAGAGAGCTCGCGCGCGCATACCTGCGGTAGGGAGAGTGCCGAGTTTATATAGCCCGGGAGGACTGACAACCCTTGTCCGTGATTGACGAGACAAGGGTGTGATACTTGTCAGCCCGTATGAAAGTACTAAGGAGCGGCGCGGCAAGGCGCGGGGTGTTCAAGCAGTACGATAGTACTGGGTTGGCGGTCTGGCCGCGAGGTATGTTAGAAATGAGTAAGGCGTGCGGTACTCCGACCTCAGGGACATACCCTGGATATGATGACATAGGGGGCATAGGGACGGGATAGTCCGTACCCCGAGCGCCGACCGGCAGATCCGAGTGTTGAGGACCGGGTCGGGTAAGGACCAGGGAGCGTGGGCAGCCACGCGTCCGACTGGGAGTGTTGAGGCGTAGGATGTGCCCTAGGTTGAGAGTTTACCGGGAGATGCTTGTCTGACCTTGTTGGGTATTTGATCTATGTGATGTGGCGGGAGCGTGGACTGCCACGCGTCTGACTGGAGCGCACGACCAGGGTCTAGGTCGGGAAACGGGTCAAGGTGATCGGTCCAGGGGAGGCTAGGGGTCGACCTGCCCGACCCTGCCTATTCCCCCCCCGGGAGATGTCTCTGCTGGACCCTTGGGGCGCCAGGCTGGCTGGCTAGCTGAGCGGGCCACCCTTACCCGTAAGCAAGGTCGGGATCAACTTCAGAGAAAAGAGATGTTGAAGATGAGAGTTATTTCACTCTTAGAGAAAAGAGATGCTAAAAATGATAGACAATATCTAATCTCATGCATACAAATCCTTATTCGTACAAATCTTTTAATGACTTATTTGTAGCCCCTTTAGATTTTTGCCCGAGGCCAACATGTGAACACTTACATTTTGGCGCTTTTATTCCCTTCATTTCTACAACTTTCAGCTAATTTCAAAGCAATATTCATGTCAAACTATACCCACTGATGAAGAATGAACAAAATGCAAATTGCTGCACATGATCCTTCATGAGATCAGGAGAAGGTTTGATTCCATGAGGATGAAACTTATGATATCTGAAACTATTGCCATATTTATATTCTATATCGAAGAACAAGCCACTGGCAAGTATCATTCTGAAGATGCACTATTAGTATAGGGAAAGATGACAATGACGACTAGACTAGCATATCGAAAGAAGGGCAGTGCCAAGGAGATGAAAATTCCCACTACTCTAGACTGAAGCTAGTTCTCCACATTCACCATGACTGAATCTAGAGATATCCACAACAGCTCAAGCAATTGGTTGAAGGCATTTGACCAGTTTGCCGTATACGATTTGCTCTGCGAGAAATCTCCTCAGCTTGCTTGTTCATCCGGACTTTCACTGCTGTTTTCTTTTGTTCTACTTGCTGTTGTGTCGTAACGAGCTTTTCCGCCATCTTCTTTTTGGCACAAGCCATTACTCGTTCTGCTTTAGCCTGTTGTATTGTTTGTGAGACTATGATCAAAGCTCTGTGTCATGTAACATGATTGAACTACATAATTACGATTCCAAGCCTTGTTTCAAGGCCAAGGATTCGATACTACAACTTAACAGCATTCATATGTATCAGAATCCCAAGTCTGTATTAGTTGATAATATGATATGCTTCTCCATAAACTATAACATGATTAGTTCTCAAGCCCATTTCATGCTGCTTCCATGTTTTTCGATTTTATATGATTCTACATTCAGGAATCATACCTCAGCATTCTTCATTCTAGATTCGATTTTTGCTTTCTGTTGAGTCTCCCATGCCTGGATCTTGACATGTTCACTTTTATATCTGAAGAACCAGCAGAAGTAATATAATAATCATAACCAAAAGTTGCTATAAACAAGAAGTAGACAGAACTTAAGCTCAAATCCAAAATCTTGATCTTCACATTGTTCAAAGATTAAACAGAGATACCTGGCTAAGTATTTAGTGTTCTCAGCTTCCTCCCATGATGCAGCACAGTCTTCATATTCTCCCTTTTTCGTGCCGATGTCAAAAGTTTTTGGTGAGGAACAAAATTGTTCTACCTCTTTACTAGCCCAGGAAGCTATGCTCATCTTGCCTAGTTTGATGCCAAGAGCTGCTATTTCTCTTCTGATATTCAAACGCGTTTGTGCTTCAGTCAATTTATCTTTGCCATCTCTATTTTCTGAAGCTCCTTCAGTGCTCTTTGTGTTCATATCAGTAGACAATGGTTCTGCTGCTCCTGGTCGTCTTGGGGACGACGACAAAGAACAAATGGAACTCCCATTTGGAGTCACTGATTGGAGAGGAGTAGGGACTGGAGTCATTTCTGTACCCATGTTCCTCATTGACACCGTCTGAAGAGTTGAAACAGCTGCATGATTTCGATAGTTTAACAAGTATTGAAGCCAATTACTATAGTTATCATCTACAAGCTAGATAGACTATGATCTAACAACAAGAACAACTGGCAAACAATTGGGTGAGCTACAACAGTTGTGTTAATATGGAGAGTGAGCATACCTGTTGGCTCACCAGTATCCCTTCTCATTAGATCACTTGCAGATTTCCAACTAGAATTCACAGAGTCGACATATTGGGTGAATTTGACATTCCTTCCACTTTCCAAAGGCTGCTTGACTGAAGGTCTGTGTTCCACTGTCATAGAACTTGTATCGATCATCTGTTGTGCATAACTTGTTTGCTTTGTAGAGTACTGGCTCATTGAAGCAAGTTTCTCTTTGACATTTGAGTCTGTTCTTTGCCGATTTATTATCCATTTCTCTGCATCATTCCATTTCGATGGAGCATGCCTATCAAAGAGACCCAGACACTGTTGCCTTGTTCTACCAGTGTGATGAAACTCGAAGCTAGAGGCCGCGTCGAAGCCGGTGGTGTTGCGTAAGCTGCCGCCTTCATCAGAATCTCTTATTGGATTCATTGTGCTCAGGTTAATGCTGCAATGAACTCCGATGATGAGCACTTTCAGCACTTGTATTTGTCTGCGATTGATGAACGATTCCAAGATCATTAGCCATGGCTCCTTTAACATCCTTAGAGCTCTCTGTAGTGGAGAGTAAGCCGTTCCTTGCATATCCCAAATCCTCGTTCTTCAATGAGTTTCTAGAAGCCATCAGTTTCAACCTCAGTTTAGTTGGAGAAAGCATTCCAATCTGGAGTCATAGATCAACAACAAATCACCGAATTATATGAAAGAATCATATAAAAGCCAAGAAAAGTAGCTTAATTTGTTACCTGCGCCTTGCGGATCCTCTCGTAGTCCATGGGCAGCGCAGGGAGAGAGTGGTTTGTATGGAAGACGAAGTGGCCGGGAGAGGTTTTGAATAAGAATGTTGGCTGGGCGAATCACTTGGTCCCGTCGAATTATTGTTAAATGAAGGGCTTTTATTCAAATTTCCAATCCACGCTCTTCATGTGGTTTTTGATTTAAATTTGGGTATATTATTAAAAAAAAGAGAGGTTATTTGTCATGTATGCAACTATTCGGGCGCTCCAAGTTTATTAAATTCTTAAAAAATATCTCTATCTAAGAGCGCCATTTTTTTTAAATAATGAGACAATTATCTTTAAATACATTATTAAATATTATTATCACCTAAAACATGTATTAAATTCTGATTATATAAATAAAATAAGATTGTATTATAGTAATTATGATTTCATAATTATTACAACATAAATATTATTGAATAAAATAAATTTAAATTAATTTGTAATTATTCTAACGTGCATATTATTGAACATGAACACAACTATTATAAGATTAATGTTAGATGAACATGCTAAATTCATATTATGACAATAATAACATAAATATTTTTAAGCAAGTTAAATATATATTATGAAATTATAATTATTTCCCAAATCTAAATTTAAAATTGATGGTAAAAAAATCAAAATATGTCTGTCAAAAAGTTGAAACGGATCAAATAGTGCATTTAAAAATATCTGTGTAATTTACAGGCTAGGGAGCACCCTTTTATTATTACTAAATTTGCATTCTTCATGTATTTCAATCTTCTCTTTAAAATATTCCTTTTTTTTAAATGAATTAATCAGTGGACTCACTTCGTAGAAGTAAAACTATTTTGAAAATCAACTCACATATTTTTGATTTACACTACGAAAACTTATTTAAGCTATAAGAGCATTGAAAGGATTTTTTTTTTAATAATAGGGTTGCGTTTATTATAAATTAAATTGTGGTTTGCAAATCTACTTAGCTAAAAATCAATTTAAATAGATTTTTTTTGTTTTGATACGTAAAACTTTAATATATTCAATTTAGGGTTAAAAACTAAGGAATATTAAAATACCTTTTGTGTTTCCGTAAATCACGCAACTAATTATGTATTTTACAATTTAAGACACATATTATTTACATATTGCTTGACCACCCAAAATGATGGTTCGTTGAAATGAAGTGTACTTTGCATTGTTTTTCAAGTCAACATCACGTGCGATACACGGTCAAAAGTTCGCCATCAACTTGAAAAACATGCAATTGCCGCCGGCCCGCCGGCCATAAATGGGCCCCTCGTCCTACCGAACCGGACCCACTCTTTGCGACCTTTAATTGAGCCGGACAATTTATTTGGTCAACGCATTCGGACCGCGGCTGACGCAACAATTGCGCGCGGATTCCGCAAGCCATTTAAAATCCGTAACCATTTCGGTCAACCCGTTCACACCGACTCAAGCATGATTAGGAGTTGGACGGCAGGCAAGGGGTTTGGTTGGTCAAAATTGAATCGTGAGTCAAAGATTGATCAACTCATTGATGATTTCCCATTTATATTTTTTTAAATTTAAGTATTTAATTTTTTGAACCACTAATTCAAGAAGTGATCCGTTGATTCTATAAATATTTTGAAATTCAGGAAGTATTGATGAATCCTAATAGGCGATCAACGTCACATATCTTATGGTCAAAATATATTTAGGCAGTACTGATGAATCTTAATATGCGATCAACATCACAAATGATTCAAGTATCAGATACGTATGATATACCCTATAAAAATATCAAATTCTCATCACATGAAAATCGTTCTATCACTTAATTTTAATCATTGTATCGGGAGTTTATTCGTGTTGAAACTTCGAAACCATTGGCAATTTTAATCCTTAGTTTTGATTACCAATTTCCCAAAATATAATTTATAATTTATATTGTGAAAAATATGATAATAAATATGCACATATAATATTTAGCTAACATTTTGCTATTTAATTGGAAATTTGAACTATTTACTAATCAATTTTTGATTGATTTTGTGAAGTTCGAAATTAAATTATATTAATGCTATTTTTTTTTTCACACCGAAAAAAATTTCAAGACTTATTAGTAATTTCAATTTTTATCATTCAAATTCTAAAAATTCAAAAAATAAAATTATAAATTTTAAAAATATAAATTCAAAAAATAAATATATAATTATAAATCATAAAAAAATTTAAATCTTATTTAAAATTAAAATTTTAAAAAATAATTTATCAAATTCAAAAAGATAATTTTACATTTTAATTTGACATTATATTTTTAAAATTTTAAAATTAAAATTTCAAATTTCAGTTAAATAAATTTTTATCTTAGGATTAGATAAAATTTATGTATATTTATATATGATATTATATTATATACGTATCTAATGATCATATATGAAGTAGCATAATTAATTTAGAAATTTGAAAAATAACATCAACTTCCTTTGCAGCATAAAATTCTTTGCATGCACTCCCTGATGGGATTGACAAGACAGTTTTGTGTGTTATTTTTTTTATCAGTATAAAAGAGTAAAAATTCAGTATAAATCGTAAAGATTTGAGTATAAATTGTTTGAGATTGAGTACTAATTTAAGAAATTTGAGTATTATTTAAAAAAAAATTTGAGTATACATTGTTTCAGTATATAGTAAAAATTTCAGTATAGATTATCAAAATTTAAGTATGAATTGATTTAGATTGAGTATATTTGATAAAAATTTGAGTATAAAATTTAGAAATTTAAGTATGTGAGATTGCATCAACCACATCAAGATTTTCACATAAGGGGTCATCGAAATTTTATACTGAAATTTCTTAAATTAGTACTCAATCTCGAACAATTTATACTCAAATCTTTATAATATATACTGAGTTTTCATTCTTTTATACTCACCACATCAAGATTTTCACATGAGGGGTCACCGAAACTTTGTACTCAAATTTCTTAAATTAGTACTCAATTAAATTATTCAAATTAAAATATATTTTTATTTTTTTTTTTTTTTTTTTTTTTTTTTTTTTTTTTTTTTTTTTTTACAAATAATATATATATATATATTTTTTTATTTACAAGGGATATCCAAGCTTACGTCCGACTAATCCACTTGGCTGACCGACTCTATCCCACAGTTTTCAATGAGAGTCTCCATCGATCAATAAGGATAAATTACGGGACGGAGAGTGACGACTTCACCACTAATACATTATTTTTTAGCATGTTGAGTGGTTGAGTCCGTCGGGTTGGGCCCATGGCCCTCTCGGGCCAAATCAACACGGCGCCAGCGAACCAATCAAGCTCCGAGTGTACGGAGCCGAACCGGGTCGTGCCCGGTCTGACCCATTAGCTTGCCTTTTGCTTCTCTCTCCCCAACGCCATGTCTCAGACCACGATCCGACTGCCGGCACGAATTGAGAAGCGATGCACGGGCGTCCGCGCAACGACCCCCGGCGAAAGGATGCTGCGGCGGCGGCGGAGAAGGCCGCTCGCCTCCGTGAACTCCAGGTGCAACTGCTGCACAATCACCACAACCGCATGTGATCCCTCTTCCTCGGTCCATTTCATTACGTGCTCTCTCTTGCGTTTTTTCCGCGACACATCTGACCCTTGCGGTTGCTCCAGATACACCGACGAGGCAATTGATTCGTCCTCAAAGCTTTTAGAGGTCAATCCCGAAGTCTACACCGCTTGGAACTATCGGAAGCTCGCTCTGCAGCACAATCTCGATGGCGTCAACGATCCCGACGCCATCAAATCGGCAATCGAGGGCGAGCTCAGAATCGTAGGGCATCATAGTTAGAGAAATTGAAATGATTTTTGAAGATTCAGTTGGTTGGTTGGTTCAATGTTGCATCTTTTGATTGGGAATGTTGGCTTTTGAAGGTGGAGATGGCACTGAAAACGAATCCAAAGTCATATGGAGCGTGGTACCACAGGAAATGGATTCTCAATCTCCAACTCTTGCCTGTTGATTTCGAGCTTGAGTTCCGGCTTCTGGATCTTCTGCTGAAGGCGGATACAAGGAATTTTCATGGATGGAATTACCACAGGTTTAATTTTCTTTGTGATTTTTTTTTTCATTTTCTGGTTAATCTTGCGGCCAATTTTACATTTCTCTCTCTCTCGTGTCTATTAGATTTGTTGCTAAGTTGAAGAATATGCCAGAGGAGGAAGAGCTAGAGTTCACAAAGAAGATGATTGACTTTAATTTCAGCAACTATTCTGCTTGGCACAATCGTAGGTGTGTAACTTAGTTCTGTTCTTTTGAGAATGTGGAACATATAACTTTCCTTGATTGTGGGCTTCTATTTTTCTCTTATCTATTCTGGAGTTCTACTTACCTATGTAGTATTTTATTCTATCTTTCTCACTTAACAAGTCGATGGTGTATTTGTTAAGACAAACTTTATATGTGCATTATCAACAGACAGATAGATAGTATTGTCAAACAGACAAGAAACCCTCTGAAATGTGCTTCTCAGTTCTGTAGGATTGTAATTGTAACTTCTCGTTCACTCAAAATACAAATATTTAGGAGACAGAATGTGGTTTAAGGTGTAACTTAGCTGAAACCTGAGTAAATTTTGCTAAACCATTTTGTTAGGTGTTACTGACTCCCAATGAATTTTCCAGTTAAAATCTGTAAAGCATATTGAAGCGGGATTTTCTAAGTAGCCATATTGCTGATAATGAAATTAAGAATACGGCAAAATCACAAAAATAGACGAAGAGTTCTAGTTTGTCCAAAACATGATCACAAAAATTTGAAGGTTTCAGGATATCATATGGAAGTGATAGCGAGGAGATATTGGTGGACTTTTACTTTTGCAGTCAATATAAATTAGCTCAAATATGTCTTTAATGGAAAGAATAATATTTGCAGGGCTCAAGGAATTTGTCAATATACAACAACAACCAAGCCTTTATCCTACGAAGTGGATTCGACTATATGGATCCTCCTACGTCATTCGACTCAATCCCCTACTATATTTCTATCTATACTTAGATGAATTTTATTCTATTGCTAATCAAGTCTTCTTTGATCTTCCCTTCCTCAATTCATATTTGTATTTGTCATGCTCTTATATCACCTCACTGGGTCCATATCATCTTAAACCCGTCTCTCGAAGTTTTTTCTCAATTGGCGTAACTATGACTTTTTAAATATTTTTATTTCTTATCTTGTCCATTCTCGTATATTCACACATCTACCCTAACATCCTCATCTCTACAACTCTCTTTTTTTGTTTGTGTGCTCTATTCATAATCTAATATTTAACTCCATATAAATAGTAAGTCTAAGTCTAACCGCCATTTTATAAAATTTTATTTTAACTTTAGATGTACCTTACAATCACAAAAAACACTAGGCCCTCCTTTATTTTAATCATTTTGCTTGTATCCTATGTAAAACATCTCTATCAACCCCACAAAAACAATCCTACATGCTTAAAGCTCTCAATTACTGGGAACTTGTCATTCCCTATTTTAGCAATTGCTTTGCTATGTCTACTGCTACTAAACTTAAATTCCATATATTACTCTACTAAAACATCTTTATCAACCCCGCAAAAACAATCATATATACTTAAAGCTCTCGATTACCGCAAAAACAATCATATATTACCTTTATTTTAATAATGTTTTGCTACATCTACTCCTACTAAACTTAAATTCTATATATTTTGTGTTTACTAAATCTTTTACATTTCCTACCAAGATTTGAGTGTAACATGTACTCTTTCATGTGTCTTATCAACCAAAATAATGTAATCTACAAATAACATGCACCAAGGAATTTGCCAATATGATTAGGGAAAAGTAGTAACTTGCTAGTCTGCAATACAATACTACATAAGATTTACAAAGAAGAGAAAGAAGCAACATGATACAAATAAATTAAATTATATTATGGCTAATTGTGTTTTGTTTTATGTTAGCAAAGTATGAGACCATGATTAGAGTCATATTATGACTGTTATAGATGATCTGTCTTATGTATTTCGTAATAAATCTTTTCCCCATGGTTTATTATGGTTCTACTCTTGGACACAGTTATTGCACAGCTTTATTCCATTATGTTTTTGTTTATACTTATATTTCCTGTTTGACCAAACAATTTCACAGCGCACTCTTGTCTCATGTGCTAAAGAAAAACGCTCAGGGATTTTCCAAGGAGGATATTTTGACAGAGGAGTATGACCTTGTACATAATGCCCTCTTCACTGACCAAACTGATCAAAGTGGGTGGTTCTATTATCTCTGGCTTCTGGAACAGACAGTTCGTATCAATGACCCACAGCTGATCTCTTCATGGCCTGTTGATGGATCAGATCTTGTTTTATCCACGAGCAGTAAGATCCATGATTTCCAAGTGTTTCTCACCACAAAAAATGATTATAGAATTCGGTTGCATGGAGGAACATTTCCTGTCATTCTCTATTTTGATAGAACTGTGAAAAATATAAAACCATCTACTGTTCATGTGAGTTCCTCATTTGTAAAAATGAAGATCTTACTTGGAGGCCACTATCCGCTGAACATTCAGAAGAAGCCTGTTGCTGGGTGGCCTTTCTTAAACTTCCTGATGAAATATCTAGTAATTCAAGCTCTTATCCTGTATCTGTCAGCCTTTGCAGGTCTGATGAGATAATAGCATCAAATGGCTCTCATTTCAAACATCCATCAGAGTTCACATTTACTGTGATATTAAGTTCAAAAGAAATTATAGAAGAATCTGTTGAAGAAAATTTTGTTTGGGATTATGTTGATCTATGTAAACCACAAGAGGCTCCTTGTCCAATGTTGTTTGATATGCTAAGAATCAATAAGAACCATGATGTGAAGGACATAGTTTGGAAGTTACAGATGTTATCAAATGAGATGGAGCTTTTCAGAGAGTTCAATGATGAAGATAGGTCTTTTTTTGTTAATTTAAGCTTAAGAATTTTGCTTCATATTGTTTATGCATATGAGAATTGTTTGTTGCTGACTTGAGTTTCATTTTTCCTTGGCAGTAAATTTGTGAAGATAATATTAGCAAAGCTACTGGTTGCACATAACATACTGAATTCAGATGGTTCTCGTAAAAATTTATCAAATCACACTGAAGAGGTTTTATCATTCTATGATGACTTGATGAAGTTGGATCCATCACATAAAAGATACTATGAAGATGAAAAAAGTATTGTTCTAATGGATCAGGTAACATTAGATTCAGTCTTTTTTTTTAATCTTTGAGCTCTTCTTTACTGACGATGCATATGAAGAAACTTTGATGCTTCTCAAACTGTTCACCCATACTATGAAGATGAAGAAACTTTATTTCATTCTTGTTTCTTGTGTGTGCATCACCCAGAGTGTATATATCGTCTGGTCCAACATAGATACTGTACAATTCTAACATTTGATTTGGCTGTTACAGTATGACATACACAGTGTTATATATAAATTAATCCTTGATGCGCTATATAATACTAGGACAATGTATACGTCTTGGCAAGGCTATGGAATTGGAACATAGGTACGACAATTTTAAACTAAACAGTACGTATTAATCCTTGTTGTTTGTATTACTCCCTACTATTGCAGAAACAACTGTAGGATCAATGCCAGTTATATACCAAGCAGTCTTAGTTTTTTTTTTTAAAATTTGACAATTATATTGGCAAATAGGTTGCACAGTTTATAGAGATAAAAAATGATGGCAAATGTTTCCTTTTTAATTTTTTTCAGCTTCCAAATTCATTTTTCTAGAAAAGGAAAACTGGAAAACTAGAAATATTTCTTATAAACAAAGCACACCAGTTGATTGCCTTCCCAACCGTACAACTAGATGATTCAACTACCATACATTGCATTGCATATATTTGGGAAACATGCTCAATATCATTTGATTGAATAGTTGCCTCAGCTCCTTGTTGTTTGAAGAAACCCTCCCCTTCAATTGGTCTTTTTTCACGAAAAGCAGACATGAGATAAGAAATCAAGTCTTTCCCTAAGATTTCGAATAGTTTTGAATAGTTGTCCTGAATTCAAGTTGATTATGTTTCGCTTCTTCCTCGAAGAAATTACCTTTCTTAACTTTCCAGTTGATTTGCAACCATATGATTGCAAACATGGATTGAAATGCCGTTCTGTGCCGCCCAACACAGACGGTTTTTACTATTTCATCGGGCAAGCGAAACCGACATAGGACGCGCGGCCATTTCGCCTACGCCTCGTCGGTTGGAGGCATACAGGAGGCTTCCGGGATGCTTCCAGCACCGCCAGAAGCGTTGCCCGTTGTAGGACGCTTCTAGCGGCGCCGGAAGCGTCATGACGCTTCTGATGGCGCCAGAAGCATCCCGCGAGACATTGACACTGTGCAAAATAATATTGATTTAAATAATTCAAATATTTCCTTTTATAAATCCTAATTAAATTATCCAATAGAATATAAAAATTATATTTAAAATTTTATAAAAAAATTAATAAATTTTTTTAATTGATATTTTGAAATTGTTTTTACTTTTTTAATTTTAATTTAAAAAATTTTACAAAAAATTTAATAAATCAAATTTATATTCTGATATTTTTTTAAAAAAAATTTATATTTTTTACTGTCTTAATATTTAATTGATATTCTAATATTTTTTATTATTTTAAATATATATTATTTAAATTAATAATTAATTAAATGAATAAATAGTTAATTTATATTATTATATATATATATATATAATAGCATATTTGTATTAATTTATATAATTATGATTATTTAATCTGGAAGTTTGAAAATTATAAAATTGAGCTAAGTAAAATGTTACAAGAACCAATGCTTCAATATTATTTATGTTTCTCCTTTTAGTATTAGTAAAAAATGATTAACGAGGTTTTTCCGATCTCGGGCGACCGACCCGGCCTCACGGAAGTTTCCCACCGGCTGCCAAGGTAAATTGGGAAGTGCTCGCGGTGGGCGGTCTAGAAGCCCAGCGTCCCAAGGTTTCCTTTTAGTATTAGTAAGTTAATATATTATAATGTATCAATTTTAATTCGAGTTATTGATACATCAATTTTCTCTAAAAAAATACTATATAATTATTTTTCTTACCCTATTAAGTTGTTCAATAATGAAAAACTTATATAAAATCAATATACAACTTATTTTTAAATTATACACTATAAACATATTTATCTAATAATTACTATATATTAATAAAAAATATCGAAACCATACCGGCACGGCACGATACGATACCGAAACCGTATCGTTTCGGTCTGGAACCGAAACCTCAGCACGAGTCGAGATTTTAAACCTTGATTGCAAATATTTGCAGAATTTGTAAATGTGTAAACCAACTTATAAATGTGCAACCTAAATTATTTGTTCAACAATGAATCATGAATGTAAGCACATGTTATTGCACTAGCACACCGAAAAAGTATTCAGAAATTGAAAGCCAACATTTTGTTTTTATTTATTTTTATGATTTTTATTGTTTTGATGATGATTTGGTGAAGGTTTGGGATATTCTTTAAGATATAGAACAAGTATATTCAAATGTATGCCGTATTGTCCTCATTTGACTGTGTTTTGCAGATTACTTCTGATGATAATTCTTTATCGAAACACTGTTGGCATTTTGATAAACCAACTTCCTCAAATTTCCATCATCAGACTTGCCTTCAGCTTAACAAACTCTCATTAACACGGATTGGTTCAGTGAAGAATTTACTCTGGGTACAGATGCTAGATCTCAGAAATAATGAACTTCGGTCAGTTTCAGGTCAGTTTTTTTTTTTCTTTCCATGTAGTTGCAATGCACTCCTAGGTATGTGCTTCAGACTTTTTCCCCCCACATTATCGGTAATATTATTATGTAATGTTCTGTGTCTATTTTTTTCAGTTCACATCAGTTTATAGTGCATCTTAGCAAGGTATTTTTTTATCACTATTTGCACATTATAAATAAATAGAGTTTATTACTTGAACTGAAGTAATGTGTCTTCCTATGTTATATATAACTAATTAAAAATAATCAACTTGATTATGCGTTTAAGCTTTGCTAATATTCTTTTATTGCTAACAAACATTTCAATCAAAGAATTAACTTCTAATGAGGTATATTTGTTTTCCTTGAAAAACGAAATACTGAATTGAAGTTCACCAACTTATATTGAAGGCAAATGTATGAGCTACAAGGAAGGAGAAGTTACAGTTAACTACCTAGCCAAAAAAGAAAAACAATTGGCACACAGAAATAGTAGCTTTAGAAAAGCAAAAATTAATAGTCACTGCTGAGGGAGATGATAGCAAGCAGGTTGTGAAGACACGAGATACGACCCTCTGAGTGACTCTGACACTCTCCAACAAAGAAAAGGGTCAATCCACCTCCAAAGGTATCCATCAGGTGATGAAGTTTGCTAATTCACAGTAACCACATATTGCGGAAATCAGGTTGTTAGGAGGAACACGAATGAAGGTGTTCACATTCTTTTTGTTATGGCTTATGGAGTAAAGATTTCAATCTCTCCATTAGGGTCAAAGATGCCGAACCTTCTTATTCATCGGAGTGGGTGATGAAGTTTGCTCATTCACAGTAACCACACATTGCGGAAATCAGGTTGTTAGGAGGAGCATGAATGAAGGTGTTCACATTCTTCTTGTTATGGCTTATGGAGTAATGATTTCAATCTCTTGATTGGGGTCAAAGATGTCAAACCTTCTTGCATTGTTCGAGTGGTATACCTTAGGACAACGTTGAGGGATGGATTGAAGAAGAGATTGATGGCAGAGGATTGGAGCAAGTGATATTATACACATTTATAGGAGAAATTGGATACTTTTATAAGCCAGCCATGTGTGTAATTTATCAAGCTAGTTAATGAGACAATTGAAACATTTTAGAAATTTTAATTGAAAAGACATAATAAGATTGTGATAGATTAAAAAAAATATCAAAGTTGGGCTAAATTAATCTACTAAACCCATATGATCTTGAATGAATTATTTTTATGTTGCATTGAATTTCCTGATTATATATATATATATATATATCTGTTAAGCCCTTAGTGTGAGCGACACTCACAACCCGAGGTGCCCAGCGTGTTTTGGTTGAGAGGGTCACTCATGTTGGGCACCCAACATATCACCGTTATATATATATATATATATATATATATATATATATATATATATATATATATATATATACTACCGTCCGTGATAACGTGTTTTCAATTTGTTTGTTTATTTATTTTATTTTAAGCTCCGATTGTGCCAATAAAATTTTGCCTTTAGGATTTAGGATTTAAGTTATAGTATTAAAAAAAAAATTCAAACCAAATTTTTTTTTAAGTGTGCATGGGAGTTTAAAAAAATTTGGGTTGTCAATTTGGGTCCGGGTCGGGTTGGGTGGGGAGTTTAAAAAAAAAATTTCCCCAACCCGAACCCGACCCGACCCACTCGAATTGACACCCCTACTTGGATTTGGGCGTCTCGTGTGTTACCTTTTTTTTGTTTTTATTTTTAAAAATCCTAAACCTTAAATATTATATCTCAAATTCTAAATCGTAAACCCTAAAAAAAAATTACACACACTAAATACTATACACTAAACATTAAACCCTGAATCCTAAATCTTAAATCCTAAATCCAAAGCTTAAAAAAAAATAAAACAAAATTACGCACCCTAAATACATACACTATATCCCGTAAGTACTTAAAATTTTTTAGTTTATTTTTTTTTTTAGCTTGAACATTATAACCGAACCCTATCCAACCATTAAACCCTAAAGGTAAAATTTGATCGGCACAACCTAGAGCTTAAAAAAAATTAACCAAAAAATAATAAAAAAACCAGATCTGCTGCGGTCGCGCACGCCATCCCAGCGTAGCATCCGCAGCAGATCTTTCACACACACACACACACACACCACAAGCAATTCCATAGCTTATCATCTGAATATTCACCTTCACTAATGTGACTTGTTAATGCCATATCTCTGCATGGAGATTTATGTAACCAAATGCTATATATCACACACACACACACACAAGCAATTCCATAGCTTATCATCTGAATATTCACCTTCACTAATGTGACTTGTTAATGCATATCTCTGCATGGAGATTTATGTAACCAAATGTATATATCACACACACACACACACAAGCAATTCCATAGCTTATCATCTGAAATTCACCTTCACTAATGTGACTTGTTAATGATATCCTGCATAATATGTAACCGATATCTCTGCATGGAGATTTATGTAACCACACACACACACACACACACACACGCACGCACAAGCAATTCCATAGCTTATCATCTGAATATTCACCTTCACTAATGTGACTTGTTAATGCGATATCTCTGCATGGAGATTTATGTAACCAAATGCTATATATCTGCACAGAGATTTCACTTAGCAACCAAATATGACCAGCACTGTTGACGATGGTTACCTTTCTCTAGCACTTTCAATCATTTTCTTATACCATAGTTGTCTCATATATCTGATTGTTCGTTATAACAAAATCATATAGTTGATCGTTGTCATGCTGTTATCGAACTGTACCTTACTGGTTAATCATGAATTAAACCTATAGAAAGAAGACAATCACCTCACACACTCATAGCATGAGGCAGAAAAAACTCTACTTTCAAAAATTGAGTGCTGTTTTATTGCTAGGTGCTAGCATTTAGATTTTCATGGTCCCCACGGCAGCTGTAGACTGATATTGGTCAATTTTTTCTTATATTTTTGAAAAATGAACATCATGTCTTTTGGCTTTTATTTGTAAGGTTCTCACAGTTATTTCTTTAGATTCATTTTTGAATTCTTTTTCACTCAGTATCAGTTATATGACGAATGATTGTCTTCTGATTCATTTAATTATGATTGTTTCCTGTGGATATCCGCTTCTAAAATACTGGAACCATGTCTTTTGAAGCATTGGGTTTGGTTAAATCTAGCAGCACTAGTTATTGGTTACATTCTTCTTTTTCACATTGTTCTTAGTCTGGCTATGAAGTCATTTTTTGGCGTTATTCGACCTACCTATCTACTTTGTTCTCGTTCACTTTTGATACACATCCATCATTCTCTATTTTTCACCTCTTGTAGCCTTTGGCTACTGCTAGCTCGTTAGGAGACATAACAAAATGTCCCATGCTTCTAGTTTTCTGGAAATATTAGAATCCACTTCAAAAAATTTCCTTGTTCTTTGACAGGTATAGAAGCATTACAGCTTCTTGTTTGCTTAAACCTAAGCAACAACAAGCTAAGCAGCTTTACAGCACTGGAGCCCCTGAAACTGATCAGTTCCTTGAGAGTCCTGGATGTCTCCTTCAACATGATCGGTTCGCATACAATTGACACAACAAGGTACCTCTGCTTATCTCCACTGTCTCATACCTTTGATCGAAAGCAACTTATTGAAGAATACGAGAAGAAAAATACAAATGTGCAAAGCTACTGGGAGGCCATTTTATTTCTGAGAGCCATGCGTTTGACACAGTTTGATATAAAGGGTAATGCAGTTGTCAACCAGAATTTTAGAGACCTGACTATTGAGTTGCTCCCTACTCTTAAATGGCTGGATGGGGAGCGAGTAAGGTGACTTTTAAATCCGCCTTGAAAATTTCTTTTCTGAAACTTCATTTCTTGTTGTGCTTTATATTCTTAGAGGTGTGAAACTTCATTGCAGTAGAACTTTGATATCCCTGAATATTTAGTGGCGGAAATAAAACAATGTTAGCTATGGTCAGTGACATGTACACTTTTGATGAATTTTCCTGTTTCGGCATAATCTGACAATATGACATTTCATCACATTGATTTACAAGTATCACTGACTTCTTTTTATTGCCTGTGCCCTAGAATTTATTCTTAACAACAATTAGGACATCAGAGTTTCTGACAGCTGAAATTGTCATAGTTTTGTAGCCACATTTTAGAAAACTACCCAACAGTGAAAACCCTTGAGAACATCTTTTCGATCTGTTGTTTTCGGCCGTGTTATGAGGGTGCCTGCGTCCTCGAGGACATCCAGCTTGCCAACCCCAAGCCATTGCAAACTAGGAAAACAATTAACTTTAGCGTGTGGCCCAATCATCTATTGTCCCGAGTAACTACCTAGCTAGAAGATTGTCCTATCTAGATGATTATTAAACTGAGGGAGCAAGGGATTAGTTTCAAGTTATCCCCAAGGTAATCGGGTTTTGTGTTTCAAGGCAATTTGTATAATGTTAAGAATAAGATATGTCATTCATACTTGTAGCGCAAGGCCATTCTAGGATGCTCGGAGATCTCTAAGGTTGTAGAGGTGGCATGACATGAAAAGGGTTATTGTTAACTTTGTTTTGAAATATCATGATCCACAAAGAATCTTTTGCTCATTCGAATACCTACTTGTGACTAGATTCATACCATGAACTGCTCTGACTTATTAGGGTATATTATCATTGTTGGTATACTCATTCCTGTTATACAAATTCATGAACGTTTGGAGCTGTATTACAAGGAGTGCAACATGTTCCCGTGAGCATTGAGCTTTTATTTCGTATCGTGATTCCTAGTTCACGTGAGTCATCACGAACATGCTCAAAATGTTAGAAGCTATTAAGAAGAGCCCTTGTATTGTTTGAGTCCGTCGACAACAATAACAATTACTCCTCGTTTTAGATGACATTGTTTGTTCATTCGATGAAAACCTCTGATATCATGGAATGAGGTGGGTCATTTGTTCCTTGAGGTAGGATATTCACATTCTCGAACAAAAGCTATGATAATAGGTAGATTCCTTTATAGAGATGCTAATATTTTGAATTACTTACTAGATCTAAACTATATGAAAGAGGTTAGTATGATTAGAATCAAATGGGAGTTTAAGCAGCTACTAGCCAAGTTTAGAAATTGTTGTATCAAAGTTTTGATCTCTCATTGGAATTGTAACTGTATCGGTGTTTCAACTTATAGTGTCGTCGGCGAGTTGAAAGGAGATAGAAAATTCAGAAGAAAATTAAAAAAAAAGCACACAATTATATCTCATCTTTCATATAAAATAGTATAATTTTTTATATTATATGTTGTAGTATGCTAAGTAACGTAGATTTGATATTGCTTATTTTAAGCAGTTTAGTATTGTCGCTCATGATAAAATATAGATAAATAAATTATGAAAGATATTTTATCTTAGTATAATAGATTTTTATATGGGGAAAATTAGATATTGAATGAAATATTTTTTACCGGTAGAGAATTGATTTTAAAATTTATTAGAACAAATCGATGTAGAGCAAACATCTACGTCCTTGGAACAAATGGCGAATGCCAACATGATACGTGGAGTAGTATAAGTTTTGATAATTTATTTAAATAATATATTTTGACGGTATCTCCTTATGAAATAATAAATTATTTTAAAAATTAACTTAGCATTCTAAAAATTTCAAATAATATTTCTATATTGCAAGTTATTCTAAAACCCTCAATACAATCCGCTTCTGTCATTATCTGGATATAATAATGTTTTTATTTGGGCTCATCAATATTCATAACACTTAGACCACAATCAAATTAAATAGCTTGCAGAATTAAAAAAACAAAAGAAGAGCTAAAAAATTTTTTTAAAAAAATTGCAGAATTAAATAATGTTTTATGTTAAAAATGCCATTTTTTTAAAGATCACGTCCTCATTTTGTATATTAATATTATATTTAAGTTTATTTATGACTTTTACGAATAAGTTCTTACTCTCATTTATCTACGTATTATAAAACACAAATTTTATAATTAGTTCCTCTAAGTGTTGTCATTTTATAATTTTTAGATTGCATTTTTTTAAAAATAATTTACCATTTCAAAATTATTGTTAGTTACAAATAAAAGGAGAGTTAATGTTTTTTTTACGACAATGAGTTAGAAGTCAAATTTAAATCGAAATTCAAAAATATAAATAATTTTAGTTCATTCAAAATAAAATTCGAGCTCCAATTTAATTTGAATTATTAGAATTTTGATTCGAACAAAATTATACTATAATTCAAAACATTTAAATTCAAATTATTTAAATCATAATTTAATTTTATTTATAATAAAATTATAAAATAATCAGAATTTATTTGAATTAGACTGATAATAAAATATTATAGTTTCGATTTTGATTTAAAAGAATGATCGCTTTATCAAAATTAATATGTAATTTTAAATCAAATAAAAAATTTAAAATTTTCTCTTCTTGTCATGCCATATGTATCATCAATTCATCTAAACCACCAACTCATTTATAATAGAACATTTTAAATACCAATAAAAAGAATATTGTCTATCAGAATAGTTGTGTGGAGCATGTAGATGGCCATGGGTGGAGCAGACTCAACCTGTTAAGAACTAGGTCATGCTTGACCCGATCAAGGTTATCTCGAGCCAGTGTGCCCGACTCAACCGAAATTATTTGTCGGTATATATAATTTTTAATTAAAAATAATCTACAAGTGAAAGAACCCTCATTCAGACTTTATTGCTTTTAGGGTCTTCATATCTTGAAGAGCTTCTAAGGTGAACAATCAAGCAGCAGAGAGAGCTAAAGAATAGGCAAAAAGAATAATCATCACACTAAAGCACAGATTATGAACGATACAAGATAACTCAAAGAAGTACTTTTCAATTGAATGGATGTGAACAAACAACAAATTATCGCGGTTTTCTACCTGCAGATGTCTTGTATGTCTCGGCACCCCCAAAGTTGCCCATCTTCTATCAAACTAACCGACGACGGCAAGTGTTAATGCAGTTTGTGTCAATGACTAAGAGATTTGATTGAGTCACATGAATCATTGTGACCCATAACCACTCAGATGCAGTTTCTGCCACCTCCAAGCAACTGAAAGGCTCTCCTCAAGATTGGTGTAACGAGCTGTCCAGTTGAGCTCGCGGTTGATTTTCGAAGGGTCACTATAGACTTCAGCATAGTCTCCCGGCCGGCGTTCAAGGTAATCAACTTTGATGCTCACCCCAGTGGCCTTTTTGCAGGCCTCAACAAATTCTTTGACTGACCTACCTGCAAGTATTTGAAAGCACTTAGCTAAGCCTGGTGCAGGAGTTCACAAAGAGAGCAACAGTGAGAGAATGCTACCTTTTCCGGTACCGACATTGTATATGCCAACTTTATTAGGCATCGCCTTGTCAAGAGCTTTTACATGAGCATCTACTAGATCAGTAACATCGATATAGTCTCTGATACAAGTTCCATCACTAGTCTGGTAGTCTGTTCCTTTAACCTATAAAAGAAGCCCACAAGTTATTTATATCACTACAACACAAGATTCTCAGAACTTTTAAACACTGGATGGAAAAGCAACTTTTCGTTCCCGTGAAATGCTGTTCATCGTGTATATATAACGATATATACGGTAAATGAAGATACCTTCAATCCAGGTATGATGCCTAGTGCTGCATCAAAGCAAGCACCAGAAATGCGCCCGTGCTCCCTTAGTTCGGGCCTCGGGGCTTCACCTAATCTTCCTTCTGGGTCAGAGCCAATAACATTGAAGTACCTGTCAGTGTGAAGAAACGAGTCAATCTCAAGCCCGCGGGTGTTTTCGCATGCAAGTTGCTATTATCATTAACATACCTCAATATCATGACTGCCATGTCCGATTTCTTCGAAAAATCTAAGATAATGTCCTCTGCCATTTTCTTAGCCTTCCCATATGGGTTGATAGGATTCTGCATGTATTGCTTGAATTGTCATTTCCCAAATCAACAACACATTGTAGTTCATCAAGTGAAAAAACATATGCTAATCCCTGCCTGACCTGAGGAGTTAGTTCTGTAATAGGCATTTTCTCTGGTTCTCCATAAGTGGCACAAGTACTTGAGTATATAAGAGTTTTAACACCATGTGCTGCTATAGCTTCAAGAATCACCAAAGTATTTGCAGTGATGTTATGATAGTACCTATTTTGGAAAAGTTAAAATCATATCGTCGCAAGAGTGAGTAAAGCTCGAAGCAATTCTGAGTGATATGTAAGATTAAACACTTCACAAATCATGAATCTTGCATCCCCAATAAACTGCATATGAATCTTACATAGGGCATCTAGTAATAACTAATGAGCTATAATGCTAATTAAGATCATGATTTTTTCTCAGACAACACAAACGTAAATGCTCATTATTTCTTTTAGTTAAGGATCATTGTGAAAAATTATGCATCGCAAGAAAAAAAGGTAGTATTTCTAACTTGAAACTATAGAACATACTTTTCACAACATTGAGACTTTTGGAAGGTAGATTGCACAGGCATTCAAAGAGCAAAGAATATGGTAGATTGCAGACATTCAACGAGGGAAAAATATATGTATTTAATTACAAGTGTCCTGCAGTACTCTGGTTTAACTAAAAATAAAAAACTATACATGAATGTTAAACCAGAAAATCAGATGCAAGTGTTTCGAAATACTATGTGGGATTGTTGCATATTTCCTGGTTCCAGAAACTAAGTTTTGTTATCATTACTATTCTTATTTTAGCATAAAACTTTGTTATTGTTTTGACAATTATGAGATGGATAAATAGCATACCTAAGCGGTTCGAGTGTGCTTTCGCCAACATAAGCTACAGCTGCAAAATGCATCACAGCATCAAAAGCATTTTCGGCAAAGATCCGATTAACCTAAAACTTGTCATTAAGGAATAACCTAGACCACCGTTAGACCAAAACTAATGATGATATAAAGATTTGATTAGCAATTGGAAAATAACTATACTTAACATATAGGCTCTACTCTTTCCATGTTTCAGTTTTGAATTATCTCGTTCTATTTTGAAATTGTAAGATCGAGAACAATGCTATTGCTATTGCCTTATTAGCAATTGTGATTCTCTTTTGTTTTAGCTTCACAGAATCAGGATACGACTCTTGCATCTCCTAAATCTGCATAAATAAATTGAAGTCTTCCAGGCTCTGGAAATAGTTGCTGGAGAACCTTAATAGCACCAAGATTTCCTCTGGAAAGGTTATCCTATACAAATCAGCCAGAAAGATTAATTATAGTTGACATGACTTTATTAACGGATAAGGAGAATAATAACATTCAACCTATTTGTGCTTAGCAAAGCCATATTACCACTATTGTAACACGGTACGAGTCCTTCAAGAGTCTAAGTGCAGCATGGGAACCAATATAACCAGCACCACCAGTTACTAAGACATGAGTCACTCCAGGTTCATGATGTGAAAACTGCAATGTTTGATATATTTCCAAGTCACAGTGGAAGCCACAAAACACAAAAGAAGAAAGTAATTCGCAAACTAATACAGTCAAGAAATATGAATCTAAAGGGGGGCATATAAGGCTAACTGTAGCGAGATATTTACACGTCTTCAAGTATAACGATAAGAGGTTGCTCAAATCTAAGGATGTACCCATAATTAGAATTTCTTATGCTGAGGTCCGATTGAACAAGATTCAATTACTTCACAAAACATAAAACATAATCGACAGAGTTCTCTTTTTCAAATTTCTAATTGGAATGTGGTCAAAGCCTACCACACTAGTGCTAACAAAACCGGGTGATTGCTTCAGAATCAATATGCAGAAGGCTGTCAGTATAACTGCCATAAGCAGCTTCCCAAGAATATGAGGCTTGCGTCTTGTATCTGGGTAATCCATTCCTGCAAAATGAAAATAAATAGAAAGATAAGGCCAGACACACAGACACACACGTCTACTATGTACTTTTACTAGTTAAAAAAAATAAAATAGGTCATACACAGAATTACAGATCATGATTGACTTGGTGAAGAAAATTCAATTGTAGCACACAGAGACACACATATACTATGCACTTTAACTAATTAAAAAAATAAAATAGGTGCAGGCATAATCATACACAGAATTACAGATCCTGATAGACTTGGTGAAGAAAATTCAATTGTAGCACACAGACACACACATATACTATGTACTTTTACTAGTTAAAAAAAATAAAATAGGTGCAGGCATAATCATACACAGAATTACAGATCATGATTGACTTGGTGAAGAAAATTCAATTGTAGTACACAGACACACACATATACTATTACTTTACTATTAAAAAAAAAAATAGGTGCAGCATAATCATACACAGAATTACAGATCCTGATAGACTTGGTGAAGAAAATTCAATTGTAGCACACAGACACACACATATACTATGTACTTTTACTAGTTAAAAAAAATAAAATAGGTGCAGGCATAATCATACACAGAATTACAGATCATGATTGACTTGGTGAAGAAAATTCAATTGTAGTACACAGACACACACATATACTATGTACTTTTACTAGTTAAAAAAACTAAAATAGGTGCAGGCATAATCATACACAGAATTACAGATCATGATTAACTTGGTGAAGAAAATTCAATTGTAACAAAAGGTGATTACGCTCAACTTAGGTGTCTTTCACCATCAGTTCTCTATGTGAAGGAAGATAAATCATAGGTCAGCTAATAGTCGATCGCTAAATGGCTAGGGGGTGGGATGGTGAAGAAAATTCAAAAACATTATGACAAAGTCATAAACTCCAATAATTTTTACTCCCTAGCACAATCAAAAACGAAAAAGGGAAGGCTTCACCGACACATGAGTCGGTACAAAGTCACAACAATATGACCCACTTCTGAGTTCATTTTCTTTTTTAAAGAAAAACAGTAAGAAAAGGTGGCATGATGATGTAACCAATGAAGAAAATAACAGATCTCCAATTAGCAATAATAAGAACCTGAAAGGGGCCAAGGTCTGGCAGCTCTAGGCTGATTTCTGCCCCTGTTGCTAGGTAGCATGGGAGACGTTTCCTTCATAGTAAACTTGGAAGAAGAATAAAAGGGTATCCTGTTCCTCAACGAACACAACCTCCAATTGCCAACCAAATCAAGCAGCTGTAGCAAAGTCAAACATATAGTTTAATAAACAGACCTAAAAATTATCTTGGTAAGAAGATTAACAGAAAAAAATTGAGTTTGAGGAAAAAACAAAGAAAAAAAAATGATGAACCAGGTAAGTCAATCAATCACTAATGAAAATTACTTTTTTCTCCGTACAATTCCTAAATTTCGCAAATATGGCAAGAACTATGGAACCCAAACCCTAACAATTGATTGATGGAATCAAAGCACACAGCGCATTTGAAAGAACAATGAGAAAGTAACACAACCAAAAGAAAACGAACAAAAAATTAAAATTTCGACGTGTACGGGAGAACAGGATCTCAGATCCACAAGACGAACTTAAAATTGAACGAAGCCATCAGCCATGAAAAGGCAGACGATACCAAAACCAAGTCAAATTGCCAATTTTAAACACGTCAAAAACTCGTACATAAAAAAAACCAAGAAAAACGCATCAAATATTGATCATCAACACAACGAACAAAGACACATGAAGCACCAGCGAGAACAACGCTGTGTTATAGCCCCAGACGGCAAACAAGGTGGCACGAAGCGACAGTCACCTAGACGAAGAACCCCGTCAAAGAGCAAGAAATGCGATCAAAATCGAGCCTCGGTGAGTATAGCGGTACCAAGCAGCGAAAGAGGAGGGGAGAGGAGGGAAGCGAGAAGGAGAAGCACGAGAAAGGAGAGGAAGAGTTCCAATGGGTTTCTATTGTGGAAAAAATATAGAAAAATAATATTAAGGATAATGACACCTCTGGAGGGGAGCTGGCCCGCGATACGAAGTGAGAAATGATAAGTAAAAAATTGAAAGAAAATCTTAAAAAATAATATGGTATCGTAATTGTAACAATTTTTGAATGTTTTTTTTTTTTGACGGATTCAGTGTATCTCTCGTGGTATAATTTATTGGCAGTCGATTCTGGGGTTACTATTGAGAGGATATAAATTGATATGTTTTCATCAAAATTAGTATGTACTATCGTCATTAAATGATATTACTCCGTTACAGGTGCTTACGGATAATAATAATTTATTTTTCAAGATACAATGACGATGTTTCAAAATAGCAACATCGAACCTTCTCGTAGGTTTTTTGGACTCTGGATGTACAAGATGAGATGAATGCTAATGACTTTGATGATTAAATGAATGAATCTATAATCTAGGGGACTCTATTTATACAAGGGAAGAGGTGATGTACCCTTTGGTGAATGAGTGTGGCCTTTGATTTAGGATTGATCTGGGTCGTTTGATCAGGAGAGTTATAACCCTTTAGATAGCCCTTTGATCTCCATATCCACTAGTCGATTTAGAGTCTTTTGTATCTGATATTCAATTAGCATCATAGTCCCTCTAAAACAATAGGATATCTTCCGTATTTTAATCTGTAATTCATAGTATATTTCAAATATCTAAGAACTCATATCAGTGCTTTCCAATAGGTGTCGTTTGGATTACTCGTAAAACGACTCAGCTTGTTAACCGCACAGGCAATATCCAGACGCGTGCAATTTGTGAGATACATCAAACTGTCTATTATCCGAGAATATTCAAATTATGATATGACCTCACCATGGTTTTTCGCTAAGTGTTGACTTAGATCTATAGATGTTTTCACTGTAGAGAGATCGTACGCATTAAACTTTTCAATACCGACTCTATATAGTAGGAGTGTGTCAGAACTATCCCATCAGATGTCCTGAGTATTTTAATTCCCAATATAATATTTGCTCGACCCATATCTTTCATATCGAAATTGTTGGTCAACATTCTCTTTGTACTCATGATTATCTCATGATTACTGTCATTATAAGCATGTCGTCTACGTATAGACAGACGATTACATGACCTTCAAGTACAGTTTTAACATAAATGTATTTGCCACATTCATTTATTTTGAATTCGTTTGACAGAATTACTTTGCCAAATTTTTCGTGCCATTGTTTAGACACTTGTTTATGTCTGTATAACGACTTAACAAGTCGACATACCTTTTCTTCTTTTCCTGGAACTACGAATCCCTCGGGTTGCTCCATATAAATTTCTTCTTCCAACTCACCATTTAAGAATGCAATCTTAACATCCATTTAATGTATTTGAAGGTCATACAGTGTTGCAATGACTATCAGCACTCGAATGGATGTAATCTTTATCACAGGTGAGTAGATATCGAAGTAATCAAAGCTTTCCTTTTGTTTGAACCCTTTGGCTACAAGTCTGGCTTTACACTTATCAATCGATTCATCAGCTTTATACTTGTATTTTAGTATCCACTTACAACCTAATAGTTTAGTACCAGTAGGAGGTCTACTAATTCCCAAGTATGATTATTCATGATGGACTCGATTTCATTATTAACAATCTCTTACCATAATAGGATGTTAGGACTAGAGAGAGTTTCACTTAATATTCTTGGATCCATTTCCGACATAAAGGTCATGAAGTCCGGCCCGAACAATTTCTCAACTCTAGCCCGTTTGCTCCGACGTGGCTCTGAGCTTTGGTCGTCAATAGTTCTTTTTCGACAACTAAGTTCAGGAATGTCTTGTTCGTTAGAACTTCCATTGCAATCACTTTGAACTTTTCTCTTTTTATTTGAGAATACGTTTTCAAAGAATATTGCATTTCGAGATTCTATGGTTGTTCTCACATAAATATCAAGAATATCATACTTGTGAACTATGAAATGATATGCACAACTGTTATGGGCATATCCGACAAATATCGCATCGAACGTTTTAGATCCGATCTTTACTTGCTTTAGTTTGGATACTTCGACCTTTGCCAAGCACCCCCACACTATCACTTTGAACGTTTCTCTTCTTATTTGGCAATACATTTTCAAAGAATATTGCATTTCGAAATTTTATGGTTGTTCTCACATGAATATCAGGAATATCTGACTTGTGAACTATAAAATGATATACACTACTGTTATGAGCATATCCGACAAATATCTCATCAAACGTTTTATGTTCGATCTTTACTTGCTTTGGTTTGGGTACTTCAACCTTTGCCAAACACCCCCACACTTTCAAGTATTTGTACAATGACTCGCGACCTTTCAATAGTTCATATGACGTTTTATAATTTTTCTTGTAAAGGATTTTATTGAGAATACAATTTGCCGATAATATAACTTTCCCCCATAAGTTCTGGGGTAAGTCTGAATTTATTGACAAAACATTCATCATTTTCTTTAGCTTCCGATTTTTACGTTCGATAACACTATTTGATCATAATCTACATGTGCTTATTTGCCTGGATCAGTTGATTAAACCACCCTGTTCGGTAGACCGAACCCTTCGATCAACCTAGTTCTCTATTTTCTGTAAAACAGAGTTAGCACAATAAGAAATAATAGTAGTAGTCCTGCAAAAACAAAGTTAGAAACAATATGATTATGTATGAGTTAATCTTGACGGTTAAGATTGTCTAATCTCTTCTTAGAAACCTTTATTAGTTTTTACAGTCAGATCAATGCTTAATGTTATTCTTAAAATGAGAACACATCCTCACACCTTTTCAAAAGGACTTTTCTTCTCTAGATTCTTACCATATTTACATGACAAACATCTGGTCCGGCCGATATGTTTGGACTTCCTCCTTCTTAGTGTCTGATCCACTAAAACTTTCCTACAACATCAAGTTAACACAATAGATAGAAATAATAAAGTAAAACAATATACTTCAATTAATCAAATATGATGTTCTGGTCGACCAGAAACATTGTTTCAGTTACATTTTCTTTGAGTTCACTCCTCCGAAATTTTTCATTACCTAGGGTTTACTTTTCTAGGATTTTTTCTTTTACTTAGAGTTCACTCCTCCAAAACTTTTCACTACCGAGGATTCACTTTCCTAAGATTTTTCATTTGCTTGGAGTTCACCCTCCAAGACATCTCACTACCTAAGGTCCACTCTCCTAGAATTGTTCGTTTACTTGGTGTTCACTCCTTCAAGTCTTTTCACTATTTAAGGTTCACTCACTTAAAATTTTTCTCTTGCCAAACATCCGGTCACCCTTGATGTGTTTGGTCTTTCTCTTTGCTAGTTATCCGGTCAACCTTATCCTAACTAGACTATCCCTTTGTTAATCATTCGGTCAACCTTGACCTGATTAAACTTCTCACTTAACTAGGTCAACCTTAACCAGATTCTATTAACTATATTATTAAACAAATTCCAAAACCTTGGACGTAAATTGTATCAACATGCTTAGGACATTTAGAGCCCAAAGAACTAAGATGATTCATGATGTTTTAATCACCCACCACCTAGCTCAAGAAGGGTTTTTGGTGCTCAATAAATAAGGTTGTAAATGAATCGAATGTTTATGAATAAGTTTAGTATTTGGCTTAGTAAAAGTTTATTTATATTCGTTCAATACATACAAGATCAATTAAATGAACAAACTTGAATAACTTGTTAAATTAAACAATAAACTTAAACACATATGTATTCAACTTGTTATTATTCGTGAATAATATTCAAAATTATATTCATCAATAAAACTCTTATCAATATATTGAATAAACAAATAAAGTTTTGAAATAAATAAACAAATTTGTATTATCAAATTTAATAACCAATCAAAAAATATAAAATATAAAATTTTTAAACAATAAAATAAATTTGAAATAAATAAACAAAATTTGTATTATCAAATTTAATAACCAATCAAAAAATATAAAATATAAAAGTTTTAAACAATAAAATAAATTTTAATTGAGAGCTCAATAACATCTAAATAAACTAAGTTCAAACTAATCTTGAACTAAGATCAAGCTTATAAAAAAAGAAATCAAACTTAAATAATTATTTTAATAACTTAAATTATTTTAGACTTGACTTACCTTAGTTACCTAATCAAGATTAAATAATATAAAGTTTAACTCATCTAGGGCAATTTATGACCCATTCAATAAACACAATATATAAAATAACCTCTATTTTTGGGAGTAGGAATTTGTGCACGATAAAAAATAAATTATAAATAGCCAAATTGTGGGAGTAGGTGAGTTTGGTACATCCATAAATGTCCTCCAATAAAATAAGGGGCCAAGAGTTAGTACAAGTATCTATTTCAGTGATGAACAAAATTTAAACTTATGAGTTAGGTACGAGAAGGATAATTAAAGTGGGCACGATTTTAGTTTATCAACTTTTAAAATCATATTTTAATTTTAAAAAAAATAATTTGAATTGTAACTATTTTAAATTGGCTTGACATTAAATTAAAATTTTTAGTTTGATGTTAATGTAAAAAAATTTAGGCGTCTAACATACTGGACCCTATAATTATTTATAGAGAAGTAAATTAATAAATTGAGTAGACTACTATATGAGAATTAACTTGATCAATTTTTACAAATTTACCATATGACGAGTTGTGTTGACTAACTCGGCTATGTCTTAGGGCCAATTAATGTTGCTCAAGACAACAATCTATTTACCATAGTAATCAATCAACTAACAAACAACTCAGTTGATTGTCCTAAATAGTTAGTGGATTGAAATATAATAGAAAGTTCAAAAATGACATTCTTTTTGGTGGCTTGTGGAAATCTTTCATAGAACTGGCCGATCACCCCAATATTGTAGGATTAATTATGACATTTTTTAATCTCAATGTTAAATCTTAATATTTTAGATCATCTACAAGTATATTTTGTTGTACAATCTTATTATTGTTGTAGATTACAGTGGATAATTTGAATTTGAAATAACATAATCAAAATCAATTTTATTTGTTAGATGACTTGAGTAGATAATCTCAAATTATTAGTGTGGCTAGTTCGACCGAGCTTCCGGTGGTCCAAGCTGAGTGGGAAGCGGAGCGCCGAATCTAAGTCAGGATGTCACCCAACTGCCGATTAAACTTGTTCGAGTCGTCAAGCGCGAAGATGGCTATGTGTTGAGTTGGTCGCTGAGTACTCAAGTGGGTTGTCTAGTATTTGAGTTGGATAACTACCAAAGTCGCCCGACTACCAAGTCGCTCGACTGCCAAGCCGGTCAAGTAGGAGACTCGAGTCGGCCGTGTGTTCTGAGAGTTGAATCGATCAAGTGCTCAACCAAAGAAAAATGCTTCCGAGTCGATATCGAGTGATGTCGGGTCAGGACTTAAGTTGCCCGATCAAGTCATCGAGTCAGGAAAGGAAGATGTTGAGTACTCGATAAGTAATCCCAAATTTGAATGAGAGCGATGTTGGGTCGTAGAGTCGCCGAGTCGCCGAGCCTGAGTCGGTCCAAATACTCTTGTCGAGTCTGAGTCTCGAGTCAGCTAAGCTGAGTACTCTAGCAGAGTCTGAAAGGATAATGCTGAGGCTTACTTATGATGTTTACAGAAGTTATGACAACCTTTAACAAACCACTTCCAATCGCAACTTGGCACAGGGTGGACAAATCTTCTTTTTTGCATGAGTGTATGCAACATGATACAAGAATCTGATCAACATAACCAACTTGTATGTATTCCCTCCATTGAAGTAATCAAAGGGGCTCTATTTGATCAGAGGACTCCTGGTTTGGATGGATATGACTCTAGGTTCTTCAAGCATGCTTGGGAAACATTCCAACCAGTCTTTATGGCTGCTATTCTAAAATTTTTTTGCATTGGGAAGTTGTTATGGAGATGAAACCTTACTTGATCATACTTGTTCCTAGTCATCACATGCTAGTAAAGTGTTTGACCACTGACCTATATCTTGCTATACGATATTAATAGGCAGGATCTCATGTACCATGGATCAAATTCTACACTAGTCTTAGGTGGCATTTGTGTAAGGTAGGCCTAGGCTTATCTTTGATAATATTCACTTGGCCCAAAAACTTTTCAGAAGATATGGTAGGAAGAGAATATCGCTTAGATGCATCATGAAAAAATAAATGATAAGCACCAGATATTCAAGTCTTTAAATTGATTACCTCTAGGGTGATCGGATCGAACCCATGGGAGTTTCACATCGTTAGCATTCTTGGATATGTTATCTATTAAAGAAAAATTCCTCCATAATATTCTACAGTTGAGCCTCGAACTCCAAATGTATGGTCTATCACTGGAGGCCCTAATCACAACAGTCTGCCCCTAGGGGCACCTAGATGCATCATGAAGATTAACCTCTAGAAGACTTTCGAATATGTGAACTAGACTTCTTACGAGATGCTTTGCTGGGGCTAAACTTTCCATTGCAGTTTGTATTATGGATCATAGAGTGTGTGATGATAACCTCTTTCTCGTTGGCAAACAAAGAAGACACCTTTCGTCACTTTAGAGGGGCTAGAGGATTGCGACAGGGAGATTGGTTATCACCTTATCTTTTTAGCATTTGTATAAAGATCTTTGGAAGATAACTACAAAGGTATACCACAAGAGCATAATTTAACTATCATTCTTAGTGTGATTATCTCAGATTAGTCCATTTTGCTTATGTAGATGATCTTTTTCTATTTTACCAAGGTGATTATCTTGACAGACTGTTTACTAGATTTTGGTGCAATGGTTGGACTTCAGGTTAATAAGCTGAAGTCAAATATCTTATTGATTGGAGTTGTAGACTTGGAACATCACCAACTACTTACCATCACTAGTTTTCAGAAGGGAATCATGCCTTTCATATATCTAGGTATTTCAATGGCGCACAATGTCTTCAATGCTCTAACTATAGCCCACTACTTAGACTCCCTGGTCAGCGGATCAATGCTTGACTATGAAAGACTTTGTCTTAAGTTGGTAAGAGACAACTAATTAAATCTGTCCTACAGGAGTTGAGTGCTTTTGGTTTTTAATTCTTCTCATCCCCATGGGCATTATTGATCACATTTATAGTATCTGAAAGTCTTTTATGTGGATGTCAAAACACCCACCGTGCTATGGGCGGATATTTGAGACCTAAAGATGAGGGTGGATTGGTTTTCATGACCTACGAGCCGGAACCTTGCCTTTCTGGCTAAGGTGCTCTGGCGAATATAGGTGTCCTATGTATCAAGTGGGTGCACCACACCTACTTGAGGAGAATGGATATCTGGACTTGGGAGCTAGTGCGCTCGGATTTCTTGTTGATCAAGCGACTATTACATATCCGAGATCTCATCCTATCGGCTGCTAGGTCACTGGTAGATGCTATGCAGAGTATGACAGATTAGTTTCAGTAGGATGGTAGAGTGGCCAAGACCTATTATTTCTTTAGGCACCCTAAGAAACCATGGGTGGCCAGTTATGTAGTTACAATTTGGATGCTGACATAGAGTTATCTTCCAACTAGAGACAAGCATGATTATCTAAAGAATTGACAATATATTTTTTGTAAATAGGTGTTGGAAGCGTATGAGCATCTATTCGGCGGTGGTCGTCGGCCGTCGGTCGTCGGCCGTCGGCCGTCGGCGATGGTCACCGACGGCAGGCGGTGGTCGCCGGTCGTCGCCCGCTGGTCATTGATCGCCATTCGCTGGCCGCCGACGGTGGTCGCCGGTCGTCGACCACTGGTAGTGGTCGTCAGGCGTCGACGATGGTCGCCGGCCGTCGTTATCAGTCGTCAGCCGTGAATAATACTTTCGAAAGTTAATAAATTGTAATGGTTATTTTCTTCTTAAATGTAAATATGAAGAATAATTTTGAAAAGATAAGTTTCATAATCTTGGAATCAAGAAAAACCTTGCTTTCTTAAGGTTTTCCGATTCCTGGTTGCATGACCCTTTTGCTGACGTGTCGGGCATCGATCATTACTTGGGAATCGATAATTATCTAAACCAAATAAGATTGTCGTTAATAACCTTGGATGGATAACCAAGGTTATCAAGGATAACCCCCAACCAAACGCACCCTTATAGTCTTAAAGTTGAGCATTTATCTTTTTTTAGTCATAAATTTTAAAAGTAATAATTTTAATACCATACAATGACTTTCTTTCTTTTAAAAAAAATTATAATTGAACACTATAATCTAATTGGAAAAGTGAACCCTAGGGATTTTTGATTTTTTAATATTTTTTTTAGCTTGAACACTATAACCTAATTGGGAAGACGAACCCTAGCAATTTTTTATTTTAAATTTTTTTAGCTTAAATACTATAACCAATTGAGAAGAAGAACCTTAAACTAAAATAAAAATAAAATGTTAATCTCGGGATTAATTTTTTTAAAAATTTGATATTTAAAATGTTAAAAATAAATAAATTTGGTATTCAGAATGTCCTTTCTTCTAAAAATATTTATACGTATTAATTTTAATTAAGGCGAAGGAATTATTTTTATATGGTGGCGCTATGCTTGCAGCAATTACAGTAATGCTGAAATAAGTTAATTTGAGAATTAAATTAAAAGCAGGGTGTCCTTTTAATAATTAATAAAAGGTTGTGTTTTGTTTAACCATTTTAATAAAAAAAAAAGAGAGAGGCTATATAAATGTTTACCCAAATTTGAAAGTATAATATGTAATTTTGTAAATTTTAAGAGTTAGATGGCTTGGTCGAGAAATTGCTGAACATCTATGCATCTAAAATCTAAATCCAGCGTGCGTCCCCCACCGATCTGCCATGAGAGTGACCGGCATCTCTTTCACGATTCGTGGGTTCCCATCCACCAAACCTGCCGCAACTCACTCTGGGCATGTGGTTAGTTGTTCGTTGTTGACAACTCTCCTCCACCCACCTCAAGTAACCAAACTCATGCTCAACTTAAATTAGGGCAGTTTGAGTATTTAATTTTTTTTCACATCATATGAAAGTTTTTTACTGAACTCACTCGTAATGTACCATTCATCACTTTAACATTTTTAGGTTGGGGCGGATGCACAGGGCCCCACCTCCCTAGCGGGTCCTATTTTTTATATTTTTTATAATGTCCAAGGAGACGCTTGGTAAGCTGTTTTAAAAGACAGGAATGAGAATGAAATCTATTTCATTCCCATTTACGATACTTTGTATACAAGAATCAGAATTAAAATATGGATATGATACTCTTGATTTTATAACCCAGTCTCCACTAGGTTATCACTAAACTCATAAACCCCTCAATCAAAACCCATTACCATTTCCATTGCCAAATATATACTAAACACTCCCTAAAAAAATCATTTGTGTATTATATATTGAAAAAAATAACTTAATAATATTTAATTATAAATTTTAAAATATTATGATTTTTTTTTCAAAGTGTCTAAAAAAACACACTAGAACTTTTTCTTTCTTCTCCATCGGGTTTTTCTTATTTTTGTCTCTCTAACTTTTAATTTTTCAGAATCCATGCCACTTTTACTCATTCCTAAACCCTTCATTCATGCCTACAATCGTCGTCACCTTCCTAGTTCCACATTATAATTTCTAGCATTGTTGTCATCACATCGTCACCATCGCACCGTCATCTACTTTTGCTCACCTTCAAAGGGTCTATTTATTTTATCGAATCTTTCAAATCTAGGATTGATCTTGCCATCCATTAAAAAAAATTTAATTTATCAAAATTGAGACTCGGGATTAGATAAATTAAAAGGATATTACTAAATAACTAGAATCTGGCTGACCAGAAGTAAAAATAGTTAAAAAATTTAATTTAATATTCTTTTTTAATTTGTTTTTCCTTTTTTATTTATTTTCCTATTAAATTATATTCTTTTCTATTTATTTTCATATTAAATTATATCCTTTCTTATTTATTTTCAAATTAAATTAATTTTTTAACTTATAAAAATATATAAATCCATTATAATTGTTTTATAATTTTTAATATCATTATTAAAATTATTTTAACTCAATTATATTCTTTCTTATTTATTTTATACTAAATTATTATTTTTTATATTAAATTATTCTTTATTTATTTATAAAAACTTATTTTGGAAGGCCACAATCTGGCCATTCAGATTTACCGAAACTAAAAAGACATTCTATGTAATTGCTTTGGGAGTTACATGTATTTAGATTTTTTTACTTCCCAACGTCATGATATTTTCCTATTTATCAAAAGAAAAAAACATACATAGTTATACATGTTACGGACAAGTCCATGCGATTCGTCCCTGCCTGCCATGCATTTTATATTTTCGGGCATGTCGATGAAATTTTGACTATAAAATTTAGAAATTGATTGATAATATCAAATAAAAAATTACAAAAAATATTTAAGATTCATATAAAGTTTACGTTATAAAATTTTATATAATAAAATTCATATATATATATATATATATATATATATATATATATAATTTTGTTATGCTTATCATGCAAATTTCATACAGACTTCAATTAAATTTTTAATTTAAATTTTTTTATATTTAACATTATAATTTAACAATTAAAGTTTAAAAATAAAATCTGATTGAGACATTCAAAAACTTAAAAAAAATAATAAAATAATGAGTTAGGATTGTTGGTAATAAATAAATAAATATATATATATATATATATATACCCCACAACTAAGGTAACCAGGCAACTACCCTGTGACCCTAGTCACGTGGCGCCACGCGAAAATTAAAAGAACACCATTTATCTATCAACAAAAGGCCTGTCTTTTTTAAACTTTTATTAAAATTATATTATTTTATAATAACTTTAATTACAGTTGCATCACTGAAAACTACAACATAATGTAATTTTGAATAAGCTATTTCTAAATTTAATATAGTTAAAATTGTTCCGAAATGGAGCATTGAGTATTATTTTGATAATTGTTTAAAAGAGACTCATTTTTATGAAATAGATAATAGGAGGGGCCTATTGTGAAAAATATTTTTTATTTCCATTTGGACCCTTGTTTTGCCTCGTGCAGGGTACAAAAGAGGTGCTGTGAGAAAGAAAGAAGAAAGAAGGGGGCTGGCGGAATCCGCACTATAACAAAACACACGCACGCAGGCTTTTCGATCATGGCGATGGCGTCCAGGTTGATGTGGGCTTCGAGGGCCGCCGCCTACCTCAAGATCTCCACCTGCCCTAGAGCCTTCTCCACAGGTACGTCTCTGATCTGCTGAAACATCGGAGTCTTCCACTTGGTTTCTTGTTCCATAGATCTTTGTCGATGGTGAAATGAACATGACTGCGTGTGTTGGGGGCAGGGGATCGAGATCTGTTTTTTTTTTACCGTAGAAAAAGGAACGTTGGGACATCATTGGTAGATTTGCTTCTTGCTTTTTTACTCCTCTGGATCCGTATCGCGTGATGCTATCGTGACTGTGGTAAATCTCCTCTGGATGTGGTTGTGAGATTTGGTTTGGGTTGGTCTGGGCAAATTTTGTTGCTATTTCTGATTTGATAGTGATGGGCGATTCGTCTCTTTCTTCGTTGGTTAGTTTATTCTTGATGTGGATGTGATCAAAATAGATCACGGAGATGCATCATTAATGGCGAGATTCTTCTGTTTCTGGTAGGGGCAAAAAAAAAAAAAGAACTTGTTGTATTTGATGATGGATGATCTATTCTGGAAGCCTTAGATCCTGAAGTATAAGAAGCTATGGTAATTTCATTTTTAAAATTTGTGCGGGGAAATGGAGATAGTAGTCTTTGTAAATGCTATATGTTTAAAGATCAGATATGAAGATCTAAATAACATCTAAATAATTCAGAGGCATGATGTGTTTGGCCTTTCTAATGAAGTTTAAGGACGGGTATAAGAGATCTGATACACTCCTCCCAACTTTTCCTCATGTAACTGACAGAATGTTCATCCAAATTATCTAGTGAGTGGTCCATTTGGTGCAGTTCTAGTAGAGGTAAAAATGGGAAACTAGTGGACTCAGGTGGCATCAACATGTTAAATGGATCCATATATGCTGAATTGAGCTGATTATGATGGTTAGTGCAAAGGGAATAATAAAGGGAGACCAAAATGGATTTAAATAGAGGGAAGAAAGTCAGTTCAAATACCTTTTACAAAAGTAACATCTGGTGCTCAGTGACAGAGAAAGATCCATATAGCCATGTTGTAAACCCTGAATAGTTGGGGTATCACAGCTTTCCATACCTGCATCGGTAGCTCACTTTTGCATGCATTTCATGTCCTTGATCCTCTACCACAATTTCTAAATTTCGCATGCCCTATCTTTTAGGCTAATATTTAAGATGGTGTGTCTGCACTGCTGCTCTAAATGATGAGAAATTTCATTTTGCAAACTTTCTATTTTTTGGTGTCTTGGAGCTATTGTTTGGGCAGTTAATATATATGCTTACAGTGGTTTGGAGATTTTGGCATGTATATTAAATACTCATTTTTAAAATGTACAAGACTCAACTATTTGCTTACAGTTATTAAAGATTTGAAATATGCTGACACACATGAGTGGGTTAAAGTTGATGGCTCTTCTGCAACAATAGGAATAACTGACCATGCTCAGGTGATTTTATTTTCAGATTAGTTCCATCAAGTATCAGCGCCATCTTCTTATTAATTACAAGATCTATGTGGTGTTTCCTTACAGGATCATTTAGGGGATGTTGTGTATGTTGAATTGCCAGAAGTTGGTTCCTCTGTGAAGCAGGGGAAAAATTTTGGTGCAGTTGAGAGTGTCAAGGCAACTAGTGATGTAATTTCTCCTGTTTCTGGAGAAGTTGTTGAAGTCAATACTGAGTTAAATGGTTCTCCTGGGTTGGTGAGTTTCTGGAAAATTAGTTGTTAATTAATCTGTAAAATTAATACTCTTATTTTTTCATACTTGTGATATTTTGTTCTTTGTGATCGTCTAAGGAAGCAGTAGTCAAGCTAGCGTTATTTGTATTCCAACTATTTTTCTCATTTGGTCTACATAATTGACAAAGTTGTGTACATATTGGAGAAACACGATTGGAGAAGTGAAGTGAAGATGAGCATATGTGTTGTAAAAAAACTGCTAATATGTGTGTTAATTAGGTTGGTTAGAAATCTATACTTTTGTTTCCAAGTTAACATCATTGTCCATAGCTGTGGCAATTGGCTGATCCAGATTTCTGAAAGAACTGGGGCAGATTATCGGAAGACTATAAATTAGTAATTAGCCATCGTGACTATGGTGCTGAGATATGCTTGGAAAAGGAGATAAATTTCTAACTTGAAATGGCTCAGAAAAACACATGCAGTTGAAACTCTTTGGTGTTTATTTTTCACTTTCAATTGTTTAATGTGATCAGTTTTATGAACATTCTCACTTTTGGTTATTGTTTACCCATGTTTAGGCCAAGCCTAGATTACATTTGCCTATTGCATGCACTCTTCATGTGCGGTGGAATGAGTAAGTTTAGAATTGCTTATCGAATAGGAGCTTTCCCAGGGTTATGCAACGAGATGGTGACACAGAATAAAAAATTCAAGTAGTTTTCATATAATTTGGTGTATCAGGTATGAGACGCATCCGGTGCTTCATTAGAGGTTTTCTAACACAAATCTTTTCCACCCTCTCATTATTACAAATAACTGATGCATGAATGGGGTGTAAGAACATGATTATAGAGAGGAACGACATATTACATCGATTTCATTGATGAATTTCTATCTACATGTTCAATCTCTTTCAGCTGCACTGACTTAATATGACATGAGCAATAAAGTCTCGGTCAAGTTACAAAGTTACATGTGGTACTTGCATAAATTCATTCTTCCAATCCACATTGGTAACTGTTATACGTTTAAGCATTATATGTTGGTATGTTATTGTTTACTTAGCGCATCACTATCTTAAGTATCTTCTTACCTTTCTATTTATCCAAGAGGGCCAACTCTCAACTACTTTTGTTGATACTTGGAACTTATGAACGCTCCTTTTTTTTTTGTTAACATTCATGTCTTTTAACCGTGACACATTCACTTAGTTCATTAGATAATACTGAGATGCTATCATTTGTCTTTGTACAAGGTTAATGCAAGTCCATACGAGGATGGTTGGATCTTAAAGGTCAAATTGAGCCACGATGGAGAAGTGAATTCATTGATGGATTCTGAACAGTACTCAAAGTTCTGCGAGGAAGAGGATGCAAAGCATTGAGGATATTCATTTCCAGAATCACTTCCTTGCCTCTGGTTAGATGTCTCTCGAGGTTTCATTGCCTCAGTTCCATGCAAACTTTGGCTGAATTTGATTTTTAAACGACTCATCTATCTGCAATTTCTTTTTGGCATTTAAACATTTTTGAGATGATAAGTAACGTGTTGTTATTTTCGTGTCATATCTGCAAAACTTGTTCGATGCAATTTTATATTCGAGCACCTAAAGACTAGGAAAGCCCTGCCTGTGAATTGGCCCATTGCATTTCTCAATTTGCAACTTACATGAGACATTTCATTTCTATGTTTCCTTCATATCAAATACGAAATGGTATTTTTCTTTGTTTTGGGGGGAAATTGCAAATGTGTATTCCATGATAGCATTCAGATTCATAGACCATAAATTATCCGAAATAAATATTGGTTTTTTTTTAGATTTTATTTTCTGTTAATCCATGAGCCCTCCCTCAATTAGTAAATCTCATGTTCATCCTCTGCCTTATCTATTAGCTCTTTGATGACATTATTGAGCTAGACTTAATTGACTGGATTACCCATCTCACTTTTTACTGTTTGATATGCTTGCCTAGGTTTCAAGATCAACTGACTTAGGTAGCTTGCTAAGCTTGTCCATCACCAGGAATTGCCTCACCCATATGGATTGCTTAGACCATCTGACTCACTCGAGGGCTTGAACCACATGACACACTGAGCCTAGTATGATTGGCTTGCTCAATTTTCTTTAACAGATTAGTCTCACTCGCTCATGCATGCTGTCTGACTTGACCGACTCGCCCTGGTTCACACAAGTTGTGTGACTCAATTGACTCGCCTAACTACACTGGTTCGATCGACTTGCTCAAATGTATAGGGTGGGCTTGTCAATTTTTTTTAGCCAATCTAGCCCCATTGACATGTCATGCTTAACCCAATTAGCTTATCCAACTTACTGAACATGACCAAGCTCTTCTAGTCTAACTGACTTGCTCAGATAAACTAGACTGACCAACCCATCCAGAGCCATCTAGCTCGATCATGCCACTTGGCTCGATAGAACCACTCAGTCATTAATTGATTGTACCAACTAGTTTGATCATATGACTGTCGTAACAATGCCATCGGGCATACTACACAAGTAATACGATTTAACCATGCAATGACTGAACCTACCCGACTAACTGGCTCTTCGATATTGTCTATCTCTTACTCGTATTGATTTGCTCGCCCAAAATGACAGACCTGCTGCCCGTCTGGTCCATTTGTTCCACCCGAATCGATCAAACTAACTATACCATTTGAACCAATTTAACCACTAAAATCACTCGGACTAACCACCTAACCTTACCGAGCGGAACTTTTTTTTTTCTTATTGCACTAAATGTAAAACAAACTCTTTTCTTTTTAACGAATAAATTCTTAGTCTAAACCTTAGAGAATTTTCTTATCCTGCATGATACCAGGTGAAAACCAATTTGATTAAAAAAAAAAATCAAAATTTCCAACGCAGTGAGTGAAAGTTAATCGGAGAAGCTAAGTGAGAAAAGTGAGACCAAATTAAGTAGGCACAGATAAAACTAGATGAAACAGTGACCAATGGGCTGAAGGTAAGAAGAGTATGTGGTCATGAGATGATTCGTTCGTCTCAATGTTCTCGTCAATCCGTTCTAAGACCAATACAAAAGAGATAAATTACGAAATCTACTAGTCCGATACTATGACTAGTGCGTAAAAAATACAAACACACTGACTTTGTCAAATTTTAACTTCCAGACCTTATGATGACAACATCCATATATTAATCATCAGTTCATTCCGTAAGAATGGATATAAGGTCATAATCTCGAGGGAGAGGGGACGACGTCTAGAGGCGACAAAGAAGATGAGCACCAGAGAGCAGGCACAGAGTCCATGTTAAAAATGTCTAAGAATCAAACAGATAAGTAAAAAACCTACAATCCACACTACATCTTAAAACATAAAGAAAGCTCTACAAAGCTTTGCCTTTTCATCTCGACAGTCTTCTTGCTGCTTCAGCCAAAAGAAGAGATAACAGCAGTCACTTGTGCAAAGGAATTGTCAAAAGTTGCATGTTACTTTCAGTGAACACTCCGCTAGCATTCAAACTACAAATTAATTTACACATCATCGGAAGCCTGCTGGTGATGTGGCGGCGGTCGGAGCTGTGGCTGCTGCCACATGTAAGCCAAGTGGGGCTGTGGAATTGCATACAAAGTAGCTGCGGTCGTTTGATCGCCTGGTATTTGTGCTGCTGGTACATAGTAGTAGGGCACTGAATCGTTAGGAGCACCCACAGCAGGCAATGCGGCGGCCCTTGCCATCCCAAGGCTGTCGTCCTTTAACTCGTCCCTCGGAACTATATCAACCAAGAAGTCAAATATGTCAGTTCTGGTTATAGCAGCAGCGATATCGTTCTTCTGCAGCGTTCTCCTCTTGTTCTCCTCAGTATGGATCCATGATCTGAGAGTAAGTTCGAGTATAAACATTTCACAAGCCTTCGCGAAGACCACTGGTGCCTCAGCTGAGATCATCCGAACATCCTCATCTGCCTTCATGATCTTCTTTATACGGGCGAGTGGCAAACTATGATTCTTGTAATCATTGGTCTGCTCTATCTCTAACATCTGGTTGGCCCAGAAAGCTTGGAGTTGTTGTTGTTGATGATGATGAAACTGTTGGACTTGCTGGTAAGCAAGTTGATGCTGGCTTGCAAGGTTGGTTGGGTCAGTAGGGTATTCTGATGTCAGTGGGGCTGTGGCTGGTATAGCTCCGGTCATCGGTGGAGTCCAGTAACTACTGCAGCCGGCTGATACATAGGGGCTGCATAAGCTGTTTGAGCAGCACCAGAAACAACTCCAACAGTAGGATGTGTCGATTGTGTTGATTGTTCCATGGCTGTTAAGCACTGATCTGCATATAACTGGAAAAAGGATACTGAAAATATTAAAAGATATATTTGTAGAGATAAATTTACAATAAGAACTGGCAACCAAAGGTATTTTATCTGTCGAATACAAAATTCTAGACATCAAATATAATAGTTTTTTGTATCAAGTCTCGGATATGGCTGAATGACCAAGTAGCAATGGCATGATTCTAACAGTGAGTCAGGATGTAGCGCAAGGCTAGAAGCTCTTCAAATGCATGATACCAAGGCGGATTTACTTGGGTGGGACTGTGAGGGTGAGTTACAAATAGCAAAAGTGCGCCGTACCAGGTTCTCACCTTTCAAATGAAGGAGATTAGGAAGACCTCTGCAAATCTTCGGATTCAACAAAAGATGCTGACAAACATTTTGGAACGAGAAAGTTGTGTCAAATACAAAAACAATGTTTTCCCCAGCATGAGAGAAAAAATAGGTAACGGACAGACTATTACAAACATAAAAATAAAGCAGAACATGCAGCATGTCATGCGGAACAGGAAGCATGAAGACAGTCTATCACATCACTGTCTTACGATAGTAGCACAAAATACTAATAAAGGTTCTTATGGATTTGACTGCTGAAAACAATGCTATCGAAGAACATGTTTTTGATTATACAACAATAGTTTCCTATGTTGTTCTTCTTGTATATCATCTGATCCTCGACCTATGAAACCATCAAGATGCATAGATACCAAATTGACTTAAAATGTGGGTAAAAGAAAATTTCTCTAGACTATTGCAGAGTCAAACTACCTAGAAATGCAAATTCTCATAAATGTTTTATCCAGTACTATCTGAAACCAAGGCCAAAATTGACTGCTGTAAGAGTAATGGCAAGTAGGCACCACATACCATATGACAACTAGAAAGTAATTACAACAAATATAATAATAAGATCAACTTCTACCATCAGAACAAACAACTTCCCATGATAGGGTCAACCTGTTATTGGGTTCAATTCTCTATGAAAAGTCAGTACCCCCAAGGGTCAACCTGTTATTGGGTTCAATTCTCCATGAAAAGTCAGTTCCTATTGTATACACCTAATTTATTAAGTAAATGCATATTACAAAACATTACGCTGATTAGGTTGCCTGACTAATTTAACTAGTTAAATGACACATATTCCACCACATCTTCTGACACAATCATATATCTAACTAAGCAAGGGTAAAATAAAAACACAAGATCGAAGTGAATTTTTCACAGGAAATTAATTCAAATAAAAAAACACATTTTCTCTAAGTTAATGCAAGACGAGAAAATTATATCCAGTTGGTAGCAAGGCCCATTACATGGAAGAATTTTGAATCAACCAAGGATGTGAAGAAAAAATATTTTACCAACTTCATTGTGAACAATACCTTATTAGTATTTGTGTTTTTCACCAATCAGAATATACGACTATATAAGTTTGACTCAACCAGCCAATTTCCAATCTATATGCATGAATGACCATAAACTTCATGATATCAGCATGTGTTCAACATTGCATAGATAACTGATGTGCTTTGGCTTAACTGACTTATCCTCACCCGTACTTGCACACAGTAAACCTCTAAAGTCAACACTAGTTACTACCCATCAAATAACTACTTCAAGTTTTTTTATTCCTTGAAGAACTTGGCTATGTCATGTCCATAAATACCAAAAAAGAACCTTATCAAAGAGAAAATATTCCCTGGCACAACTCCACTTCTGAACAAAACAAGAAACAGGAAAATTAGCAGACAAAGTACCCTATTAAAGAGATATACTAGAGAAAAAGGCCCCTGCTAGAGTGCTTCTGAAGAATAAAGGACAGTCAATGTATGCTATCATATACTCGCAATGAAGAAGAGGCAAATCAAGATCCAATTTCCATCAATTAAGAGTTAAATTTAAACCAATCTACAAGAATATAACATGGAAACATTTCATTTAAGGTTTCAACAACGAAAATAAATTGGAACAGATATAATCAAAAGATAATCCATAAAAGCAAAGATGATAAAAATAAGACACACTAAAGATAAGAATAAGCATAAACAAACATTGCATTTGACTCCCAGAATAAACCTATCTTGCAAGGTTGCAAAAATTATACCAAGAGAACCATCAACATAAGGTTTTGAATTTGAGGATAAACAAAAGACTCACTGGATTGCATCGGACTCTCAAGCATAATGAATAATAATTTCAAATAGGAGTTATAATACTCAATCCCCATGTTAAATAAATAACTCTGTTTTACAACTTTACTTCCAGCTGACAAAGTGTTAACCTGAAAAAACACCCCAGAATAAAATTGTACCCTTTCCAACTAGACATTGAGGTTTGAGTTATAGTAGCTTATAAGGGCGAGGTATAATTTTGTCCTTTAGACCTGCATGGCAGCCACAACCCAAACTAATACAACAACAACAACAACAACAACAACCAAGTCTTATCCCACTAGATGGGGTCGGCTCACAACCCAAACTAATGATGATGAAAATTTCCACAACCCTGTAGTATCAAATAGCCCACTAGGATTGTTCAGTACATCAACTCCATATCAAGATTGAAATCCTTACCTTAATCAAATAATAAGATCAGAAGAAATTATATTTTGATAGGCTCATTTGCTTCTTAAGTTTCTACAAGTGTTTCGTAACTGAAGGAGCCACCATTAACCTCACCAACGCAACTCCAAAACCAATCCCTAACTTGGATATATGCACTTCATGCTGGTGAACCTCATGATAGAGCAATAAATAAGCAATTTGAAAGTTTACCGTACAAGCTACAACTCACCAAGCGCAAGCTAATCGCTCAATAGACAAGGAGATCTACGATAAGGCCACTAGTTGCTAAGGAGATATTTCACAAATATAGAGGAAATTAGGAGACCACATACGTGTTTTCCTCTTGATTTCTCTATAAAAACAATACCTATTGACATGTAATATTCAATATTTAAAAGACAAAGGAATTAAGTTAAAAAGCAAATAATGCAACACCTGAATACATTAATACAACCTCAGATTTCAAACACTAGAGTTTCTTTCCTTTTTGAGTATAACTATTGTGAAATTTTTTGCCTACAAAAAACCAAACCTTGCATTCGATACTGCAACGTCGTTGATGTACCCAACATGCACGCAAGTAGCATGCCAAAATCTGATTAGAGTAGCTTCAAACCGCTGAAAGTTAAAACTGAGTAAGCACCTTAAATCCATATATCTTTCGTAAAATCGTACAATTTACTTCAGAAAAAAATTGCAGCTTCTGACGGATCCAAAAGATAAATCCGGCTATTCTTCAATCCAAAACCAGAATACATGTCCTGATCACCAACTACACAATATAGAGCTTAAACTGAAGCTAAAAAAACTGGAGTATCATGCCATTACATGACCCAGAAGATAAAGTCCGTATAAACAAGAGGAACTCCAATGCAATAAGCAAAAAAGAAACAAACTGATTACGATGAAATAAACAAGGAGGAGAACAAAATAAAAATGAAAAACCTTCCTGCGGTAACACACTGACGTTAGATATATCCTCGTGCAAAAGTTACAAAAGCAACATGTTTAAACCCCGATCCCTCACAGTACCCTCTTCAATTAAAAAAAAAGGAACTCCTAAAGCAATCGGAAAGAGATCCAACGAAAGGAATACGCACGGAGAGAACCGAGAGCGAGTAAATTTCACTTCTTTGTAACCTGGAAGGATGCAAGCAGCGCGAGCAGAGGCGATCGGGGAACCCTAGAAAGAGCGAGAGCGACCGGCGAAAAAGATTGAGGAAAGGGAAACGGAGTATGCCAATGGAATCGGGCGAGTGCGACACGTGCAAGAGGGACGGCAGTTATGGGTAAAATATACGATGAGATGGGGGTATTTTAGTAATTTGAATGGGTGACCTAGTCGTACTCAGGGCCGCCAACGGTTAGGTCGCCTGTCGGATTCTTTGAAGAGGACGCGGTCGGTTAGCAAGAAACAGAGACATAATCAAACAAATTATCTTTGTTAGGAAATAAAATATTGAAGAAATCATGATGATACAGATCATCTTAGGTTAATATCTCTCCGGACCCATAATTAATATTACTTTATCTCGTATGAAACTTATCATAATTTGATAATTCTAGACGGTTAAAATAAGCTAAAATAAATTTTTATAAATAAAAAAATATTTATTTAATATAAAAATAAATAAGAAAAAAATATATTTTAATATGAAAATAAAAATGAAAACATATAATTCAATTTAAAACCCTTTAATGTTCTTTAAAATTATAAAAAAAAATCATAATAAATTTTTATAAGTTAAAAAATTAATTTAATATAAATAGGAAAGATATAATTTAATATAAAATAAATAAGAAAAAAATTAATTTAATATGAAAATAAATAGGAAAGGATATAATTAATATAAAATAAATAAGAAAAAAATATAATTTAATATGAAAATAAATAGGAAAGATATAATTTGATTTAAATATTTTTAATAATTTAAAAATTAAAAAAATTAAGAAGGAAAAATTTTACTGACTAGATTCTAACCATTTAACACTATCTTTTTTTCTATAGCTTTTATGATGTTTAAACACCGAGGACTTGACACGTATTGACTCAGGTAGATTAGGTTATATCATGAGATAATGTTTTATGTTTGTTTGGTTTAATAATTTATTTATATTCATTCAATACATATAAAATAAATAAATAAATTTGATGGTCTCAATAAATTAAATGGATAAATTTGAAATTTTTTATATATAATTTGTTAATATTCATAAATAAAAATTATAAATTATTCGTACAATAAATTTATAAATATTTACCAAGAGTCGATGTCTTTTTTTGCTATGCCAACCGATAAAAAATAAATATTATTAAAATGCCAACATGTGGGCAGGCGAAAAGTAACATCGAATTAGAGTGTCATAGACTGAATATCCTCTATATGTAGCTACAGACTGGTCAAATGCGTGTGTACCCGTTCTCCTCACGTATTAGTCATAATATTTGAATTAATAGCTCTCATGATTTATCTCCTTCATATTAATTCTGAGATAGATTAACGGGTGCTAAGATGAACAAATTACTTTTTACCGCCAAACTGGTCAAATGCGTGCTTCAGTTTCCTTGCTTCATCTGGGTATTCCATCCATCTATAATCGAAACCAGTTTTCCGAGTAGATCTCGGTATACAGGAAAAAAATGAAACGTGTCAAGATTCACCAACTAGAAGAAACTAGTTTTAGATGACTTTTAACACCTACGTCCGTGCCATTAACGTAAAGAGAAATGTGTTGGTGCATATATCCAATGAAGGTCAAAGTGTCTCAAAAGAACGAACCTTGGTATTGGGGCAATGAAACAATGGGGAAAAGAGATCTAATGGTGCATGGAAGATCAGCAAGGACAAGGAGTTGGGAGTATAGTGAAGGTCCAAGTGTCTCAAAAGAACGACCCTTCTTATTGTAGCAATGGAACAGTGGGGAAAAGAGTGGAGGTGTGTGATATCACAAGGAGAGGATGGAAGAGCCCTTATTGATTTTTTATCAACCTAGTTATGCGTCATAGGTGGATGAGAAGCAGATGGAGTATTCGTAAGGTGGACTGAAACTTGCTACGGTTGCAAGAAGATGAAGGAAAATTTAATAGAAGCGCATCATGTGAAAAAAATGAAGTATATTGTGTGTTACTTCTGCAAAAAACAATGGATCAATGGAATTGAAGTTTTTGTTTCTTAGTGCTACAATGCGAATAGAGAATCCTCTTCATGGCACAATACAAGATGAAGAAAACCTAAAAAAACCAATGCAGATATCCAAATCCAATATGAAAGAGCATTGGCTCAATACATAGAAAAGATACTAGTTATTGCATCAACTCTATCACAAAAGAATGGGTAAATCTTCTGTTGTGTTTGCTCATGAGGATGGCTTTGAAGGGAAGCTTGTGTTGTATTTAGGGGATCTCTAACAAGAGGTTGTGTTGGGTGTTGGTGAACACAAGTGGAGATGGTGGTAGAATGCAAAAAAGTTATGTCAAAAGAGGGCTTTGAAAGGCAAAGGATGGAATTTTTGGTGCCTGTCGTTCGGCATTCTGAAAGGCATAAGAACATAAAGAATGAGAACACCAAACCTAAACAAAGTGTTCAACTCTAATACCAATTGATGTGCCATCAAAGACTTTTTTAAAAAAATGAAAAATGGTCATCATAGATGATTGGGGACTCTTCTAAAGGATTCAATCAGACATAGAATAAATACCCTAATCTCAAATAAGACAATTAGCAAATAATAACTAATTTAATTGATATTTTTTAATCAATAGAAATATAAACTCTTACAAATTCTAAAAAACTCAAAAAATTAAATTCCTAATTTGCATTAACAGGTCACTTGCAGGTCACTTGCCGTCTATCGTAAATACTCCCGATTTATCTTAATAATCGATGAAAAATTTTAATAGGACCAAATTGATGATCTCAAATTCATCTGATTACCTATCCAAACATTTTTTTACATGTACCTGCGGAAAAAGAGATATCGTTTCCAAGTAAATGGTTCAAATCTTGTCACCCGAAGTCCCATCCACGTCGGCGCCAATGACTGGTTGACTCGGGCATGGCGCAGCTGACGGGCCCGCTAGGCATTTCCTTTATGTTCATATAGTATAATTTTTCTGATAATATTCTCCTACATTGGAAAAAATATTTTTTAAAATATAAAAATGAAAATTATCTCAAATCGATTTTATACTATAATAATCAATTGAGAAAAATAATAAAGATAAAAATGATATTGAATATATAATTTGATAATTTTAAAATTAAGATACATAATTTAGACATTTTAAAATTTTACATGTACGGTTAGATAATTTACCTAATTTAAAATATGAAATTTTTTATTGTGGTAGAGTTTTGGTTTTTAATTATGTTATTTGTGATCGTAAACTCATTTTCATTTTCATTATTAGGACACAATTATTATTATATATATGATTGTCATTCTAAAATATTAATTTAATGTTGACCACCTCAGATCCTTCTAAGGCAGTAGACAGTTAGTTGACCACCTATTGTTTGAAATTGTTATTTAATATTTTCCTTCCAATATTATGGTCATCTCTATTTCTTCTGCTGGAGTATATCCTAGCTGGTTTTTAAGTCACTGATGTCTATTGCCATAATCTCATAAGTTGATGATTCTTTTTTCAAAGCAAAGTTGAGTTGATATCTAAGTGATAGATAATAGATAAAAGCTCGAGTCGCAATTACGGTATAAATAACTCTCCCATTTAGGGAGTTGCAAGTACCTCATTTATCTCTCTTCACTGTAGGACTGACGATGAGTACATTTGGCATGAGCGTTGTAATATTTTGCATCAATTGAGTAGGTGATTCTATTTTTTTTAAAAGAAATTTTTATTTATGTCTTTTTGTCAATGACAAATGGTGCAAAAAAAAAATGTTATCACTTGAGAAGAGATTTTTCTTTTTTAACATAATGACTATATCAAACAACCAGATGCAATTGGGATATACAATCTTGAATCACATTTCAAAACCAAATTTGGCATCTTCAAACCTCTGTAGAAAACATCAAACAAGCATTAGAAGTAATTAAGAAACAACTAGACAACAAATCAAACAAAACAGAAAGATGAGGGCTCACCAATGTCAAGAACAAAACAAAACAAAAAAAAAAAAAATCAAAGGCAATCCTCATGGAGATTGAGCCAACACCACTCCTTGAATAGAGGTGAAACACTACAAAAATAACAAGAAGTAGCGACGGGCAGAATCCGTCGCTATTCCGTCGCTAAACACTGATAGCGACGGATTAGCGACGGATTTTCCGCCGTCGGCTGAAAACCCGTCGCAGAGCATGAGTAGCGACGGATATTATATGATCGCCGTCGCTATATTAGCGACCGATAATTAACCCCGTCGCAAACACCCCAAAAGTGGGTCGACGTGGCCTGGGAAATGGTAGCGACGGATGGTCAATTATCCGTCGCAAGATTTATGGGGTAGCGACGGATTACGTCAATGTCCGTCGCTAATATATCGTAATAGCGACGGATACGGTCAAACCCCGTCGCTATTTGACTGTTTTAGCGACGGAAAAGTCAAATATCCGTCGCAAGTAGCGACAGAATTTTAAAAAATTCCGTCGCTAATACTGGAAAATTTCCACAGCAACAATCTGTTTCTTGACCTTCCCTGTTATACATCAATACCATATAAAAATATGAAACATAATTCTATATTTCAACAATCCAACAATCACAATTACAATCCAAACATTACACTTACAATCCAAATATTCACAATTACAATCTCAGACATTCAGAACAATCCGAATATTCACAATTACAATCTAAACATTCATAACAATCGAAACATTCAAAACATTTGTTTCGAATTCAATCCAATCCAAACAATTATCTACAAAAGTATACATTCAATCCACTATTCATTTCAAAGTTTAATTTCTAAACTTTGAAACAAGACTAAAATTTTACAAATGATGTATCCAAGTGTAACAGAGTAAATCATACGTATCTATACGATGTAAATGATTAAACATATGATGTATCCAAATGTAACAGAATAACCATACGTATCCATATGATGTATCAAAACTTATACAATTTTCAACCAACTAAATGTATATATCAAAAGAAAATAAACATATATCAAAAATGAAAGGTTCGTAGAGAATCATTACGTACATGAATATCAGAGTCAATCCTGGATGGAAAGGAAAAATATTCCTGCATGATAGAAGATAAAAACATTAGAAAGAAATCTAATACAGAAATAAATCTAAATTGATAACAATAAGAAATAACAAATGATAAGATAACTCGATCTAATAGAAGAAAAATAACAAATAGAAGATAACTCAAATAATATTAAATAAGTAAATGAAAACTACTAATTACGAAAGAATAAAGGAATAATATCGAATATTCATACCTTTCAAGCAAGAAATATGAACTCAACTCTGATAATGTAGAATCTGTAAACATAAATGTAGTAATAAGAAAACAAGTTATTATGGATATAATAACTTAATACATTGTTACTGAAAAAAATTAGGGGGAAAAATGACTCTTACCACTATAATATCTCTACTCCTCTGTGGGATGCTCAGGATCCTGTGTCTCCTGAGACTCAAAACGATGGGCGGGAGCGGGAGCGGCTGACATCTGTGTATCGGGAGCGTCAATACGAGGGGCGGGAATGGCTGGCATCTGTGTCATCGGCGATAAGGTAGCTGCAAAAGCTTGCATATGACGTAATATATTATCAGTATTTGCTTGGCGAGCCCGCAAATCTCTCAACTCAGCATCCCTCGCAGCGTCCCTCTGAGCCCACTCTGCATTCCTCTGAGCCCACTCTGCGCTTGTCTTAGCCCATTCTGCGTCCCTCCCGGCACACGTCGACTCTATCGACGTGAGTCGAGTCTGCAGGGCTTCATTTTCCTCCCGCAACTGTCGAACCTCACTAGAGGTAGAGGAGGAGGATGGTGGACGACCCCTAACCCCTGGAGCTCTCATCTGATCATATGTAACCTTTGCCTGAGAGCCCAGGCCGTAGCAGGCGGTCTTCCTCTTCCCACCGACGACATCAAAGTAAATCCGATTCACATCGTCGGTGGAAAGAGGCTGTGCATCGTCCCCCTCTGCAGCAGGCTGAGACGCCTGTGCCTCAGAAACTCTAGTGGTCATTGCTTCCTGTGAAATAAAAAATTTAATTAGTCTATATAAAATGTCAAAACAAATAAAATATAATAAATACACTTACATTGATTGCTAGGGAGCGACGATCGACAAAAGACCCATCTTTTTTCTTGTGGGTCTTGCTGAATAACTCCCAACTAGTGGGAGGTCTCTGTAGCTCAGCAGCCTGTAAAAACAAAATAAAAAGTACTAAATGCCTTTAATATATCCACAAAAACATACTAATTTAATAACCAAAATAAAAAGTACTTACCAAATCACTGGCATGCTGGACAATGGAACGGGATCCAGCAGTGTGCTTCGTCGATCCCGTGCTGGGCCCCGCAACCTCTGAATTGCGATTGCCTCGAGCAATCGCAGCATTCTCTTTCCAGTGCGGGCCATCCCAGACAGCTCGCCATGCTGCCCAAATCGGCTCAGGGACCTCTGTAGGCCTTTCAGCCTTCCTTCTCCATTTATAGAGCATGTCCCTGTACAATTTGGAGCAGTAGGCATTCCAAGTCTTCTTGAATTGCTCCTCCGCACCCTCCTCCCAGGTGTACCTTTTCTGTAAAAAAAATTTTATATGGTTAGTATGAAAAAAAATTATAATATCAAATTAAATATACATGTAAAATACTTACTAAAAACTCTCCATAATAGAATGATTTCAAATCATTCTCAATATGACCCCATGTAGTCGCAGGTGACAGTCTTTCTTTAAATTTTTTAGATATATAAGATGACACCTGATGCCCATCAGGTGAGAAACTGTAGGAAAAAATGAAATATATTAGCAAATTCTGTCAGAAAATATATACAAAGAATAGGTATACCTGTCACCGATGACTGTAAGTATAATCCGCTGATCACGGGGTGCAGCCATGGAACCTGATTAAGAGGATATAGTTTAGGCAGATAAGCAGAATAAGTAAAACATTCAAATGAGACATATTAGAGACAAATGGAAACGTGCACTAATGAAGAATGTTAAATATAAGCAAATGGATAATCAAGCATCGTATAAACTTGTTCAATACAAGCAACATGATCTAAATTAACAACTCATCTTAATACAAACTCTGATTAGTTAATATTGTTCAATACATCTAACTCATCCTAATCTGATGGAACTAAATTAACATGCAAGTTTTCATCGCTTGAATCCGTTGATACATTGACCTCCTCACTGCTAGATATTTCACCATCATCAATTTCCTCGTCAGAGACATTCTCATCTATAAGTAATTGAGATATTGATTGTATTTCTGAATCAACTGAGTTGATTATAACTTCTTCATTTTGATAAGCATCGGAGTTTTGGATAGTAATTGTATTTGGCATTTCAATTGTTGACCTAGGCTTCGTTTGACATACAGCAAGCCATTCACTAGGGCGTCTTCTCTTAGTTGGGTACTCCAAATAAAATACTTGACCAGCTTGTACCGCAAAAATGAAAGGTTCGAACTTGTTGAATCTTTTGCTTGAATTAACCTCGACTAAATTGTATAACCGATGTTTCCTTGTGCCCGTCCTTGGTGTTGGATCATACCAAGAACACCTGAATAGTACACATCTTTTAAAAGGCAACGCTGGGTATTCAACTTCGATAATTTCCTCTAGCTTGCCATAATAGTCAAATTCATTATCATTATTGTTTGTTGATCCTTTGACACTGATGCCAGAATTATACGTTACCATCCCTGAATCACGTTGGCTCACATGAAATCTGTAGCCATTCACGTAATAACCCGAGTAGACTGTCACAGTACGAAGAGGTCCAAATGCGAGATTTTTAATTCTGTCGTCTTCTACATTTGAAATTCTGTCATCGTTGACCTATAATAGTGGTGGGTGATCAAATTAGATTAACAAGTAATCAAGAATTGTTAAAAAAAAGTATATTAACTCACTTACATATATTTGAAACCAAAAAGCAAATTCTTCTTCTATCTTTTGATCTACCTCATTTGCACATATCGATGGATTTTGAATGTAAAACTGTTCTTGGTATAACCTGACATATAAGTTTATTTGATATCGTACTAGAAATTTGATTATATCATTTGATATTAATTTCATTACAACAAGAGATAATACCTTAGGTATGGTTTGACATCTTCACAGTTTAAGAGGATATATGTCCTGGCGGCATGATATTCTCTGTCATTTAACCGTCTAGATAGAGTTGAACCCATTGCTCTTCCAGGATACTTGAAGATAGAAAGAATGTCTGGGTCAACTGATGGAATGTCATCTTGATTGCGTGGACACTTTCGATGTCTGGTTTTCACATTTTCAGCAAAGTAATAGGAGCAAAATGAACTTGCTTCTTCAACCAGATATGCATTACATATTGATCCCTCAACTCTTGCTTTGTTACGCACATTATTCTTTAATTTTCTAAGAAACCTTTCAAAGGGATACATCCATCTGTATTGTACAGGACCACCAACCTGTGCCTCGCTAGGTAAATGAATAGGCAAATGCTCCATTGAATCAAAAAAGCTTGGTGGAAATATTCGCTCAAGCTTACATAGTATTAAAGGAATCTCTGTCTGAAGGCGTAACATATCTGCTATCGTAACAACTCTGGAAGTCAGATTTTTGAAAAAAAGGCTTAATTCTGTAAGTGCTTGCCAAACATTATTTGGAAGTAATTCTTGGAAAGCTATTGGAATTAATCTTTGCATAAACACATGACAATCATGACTCTTCATTCCAACCATTTTAGATCTATTGGTATCCACACAACGAGACATATTAGAGGCATATCCATCTGGAAATTTGATGTTTTTCAACCAAGAACATAATGCTTGCTTACTTTCTTTGTCCAATGTATAACAAGCCTTGGGATATTTACCAGTAGTTTCATTCTGATGCAACTCAGGCCTGCTAACTAATTGTTTCAATTCTTCACGTGATTTTGTTGTATCTTTTGTTTTCCCATGCACATTTAAGACAGTATTAATGATGTTATCAAAGAAATTTTTCTCAATATGCATCACATCCAAATTATGACGAATGAGTAAATATTTCCAATATGGAAGCTCCCAAAAAATACTTCTTTTCCTCCAACCACATTTGTTGACTCTAACAATATACTTGTTGATATCATCTGATCCATCCTGATATACTGGTAGAAATCCATAACTATCAATTTCATTTAACACTTCTTCGCCTGACATCCCAAATGGAGGTAGCTTCCTAACTACTTCGTTCCTTTTGAAATATTTCTTATTTCTTCTGAACGGATGATCAAGAGGTAAAAATTTCCGATGATTATCAAACCATGAAATCTTGCCACTGCATGGCAAAGAAAATGCATCTGACTGACTCATACAATGTGGACATGCTAACTTTCCAGCTGTGCTCCATCCTGATAACATTGAGTAAGCAGGAAAATCACTAATAGTCCATAACAATGCTGCATGCATTAAAAAGTTTGACTTTGTAGCAATGTCATATGTCTCCGAACCTATATTCCATAAATAATTCAGCTCAGCTATCAAAGGTTGCAAAAAAACATCTATATGCCCTTTTGGATTTTGAGGACCTGGAATTAAAACAGTAAGAAACATGAATTCATCTTTCATGCACATCCATGGTGGTAAGTTGTATGGTGTTAAGATAACAGGCCACGATGAATATTGTTGTCCATAACTTCCAAATGGCTGAAATCCATCTGCAGAAAGTCCAAGTCTGACATTGCGTGGTTCCATAGCAAAGGAAGAAAATGTTGAATCTAACTGTTTCCATGCAGGGGAATCACAAGGATGACACATAATATCTCCATCATGTCTATGGTTTTGATGCCAAATCATATGACTCGCTGTTGCTGCTGATGCATACAAACATTGAAGTCTAGCAGTCAAAGGAAAATAATACATTACTTTGTAAGGAATATTTTTTTTCTTCTTCTGATTGATCATGCAAACACCATGCTTGTAACGGGGATGGTTGCAGATTTTGCATTCCATCAATTCACTATCTTGGTTCCAAAAGATCATGCAATTATTGACACAACAATGTATCTTCTCAACTGGCAAACCCAAGTCTCTGATTAGTTTTTTAGTGTTGTAGAAACTATCAGTCATGCAGTTATCAGTTGGAAGCAACTCTGACATAAGTTGACATATGTCATCATAACATCGTTCTGAGAAATGATGTTCTGCCTTCATATTCAATAATCTTGCAGTAGCAGATAATTGAGAATGACCAGAAGGAATACCTTCCCATAATTCTCTTTCACTAGCCTTTAACATGTCATACATTTTCTGAACATCAGAAGTAGGTACTTGTTCTACATTTGATTGATCAAAAGCATTCATTGCATCGTAAACCATTGATTGCATTGCATCAGCAGGGTTATATGATGTTTCTGGTCCAATTGAGTTCGATGATGATGCAACGGAAGGTCCACCAAATTCATATACATACGGCTCTCCATGATAATACCAGTTGTAATAATCTGGAACAAACCCATACCTGCCGATATGAGTTTTCACTGTATCTTCATCACGGAAAGCTGTATTTCTACATTTGCGTTGATTACATGGACACTTCAACTCTGTGCCATTCAAACACTCAGGATGACACTTTGCAAAGTTAACAAATTCTTCCACTCCAGCAAAAAATTCGTCACGGATAAATCCATTGTCTAACCTATTATACATCCATGCCTTGTTCGGATACATTGTATCTGAATTCAGATAAGACAATTTAATCAAACCACACATATTAAAATGTGATATTAATGGTATACTAAAAAAATAACTCTTATTAATCAAACATGATATAATTTGATTAATCTAAAACTAATCAAACAAAATCTAATTAATAGAACAAGTAATGAAAAAATTTATCAAAATAATTACACTAATCAAACAATTAATCATCCTAATAATCAAATTAATGAAACAATTAAACTAAAATAAATAAAATATTTGATAATTAAATACACATTGTTTAATTCTAATTAATTAACTGAATTCAATTAATTAATCTAATCGAATCAATTAACATTAATTAATTCAATTAATTTTTTTTTTTTGACTGTACACATGTGTCGGCCACAGCAGGGGCCGCCGGCCGGCCGCCGGCCGGCCGCAGGCCCGTCGGACGGTGGCAGAAGGCGCCGGCCGGCCGCACTGGGCCGCGACCGCGAGCAAGCGGCGCGAGACCGCCGGAGGACGCGCGCGGCCGTGCCAAGAGCGGTGGTTGGCCGGAGAAGACGACATCGGCGCGTGATCACAAAAAAACGATAATATACGGCAAATGGAACTAACTCGCGTACCTGGGAGCGCAGGAGAGTTCGCCGGAGGAGAATCGCCGGAGAAGAATCACCGGAGAAGAATCGGTCGCTAGGGTTTGCGTGGCTGCGGGGGAGGGGGGGGGGTCGGGTTTTTTAAGTAATTTTGCGACGGACTAACTTGTCCGTCGCAAGATTAGCGACGGGTTGACTTGTCCGTCGCAATAGCGACGGACTTAGCGACGGATATTGCCTCGTCGCCTAACATTAGCGACGAGTTGACTTGTCCGTCGCAATAGCGACAGACTTAGCGACGGACATTGACTCGTCGCCTAACATTAGCGACGGATTTCTAAAAATATCCGTCGCAATAGCGACGGACTTTGACCATGTCCGTCGCTATAATTAGGAGTTTGACTTGCCGCGCAACTTTGGCGACGGATACTATATATCCGTCGCTATTTGCGACAGACAATTATAATTGTCCGTCGCAAAATCTCGTTATTTTTGTAGTGAAATTACTATGTTGGGAAAGAGAAGATTTTATTACTATGCAACTGATTGAAAGTAGTCTTATAAAAGGGCTTCTTGGTCAAATTCAATGGGAAGTTCAGATATATGAAACTTTACACCATAATGGCTGTGCTGTCCCATGCCGGCGATAAGAAGAGCAAGGCATGAAGAAGAAAAAACAAGCTTGTGAGCAATCAACTACTGAAGGCGGTCCACGAAGTCAATTACCTCTGAAGCAATGAGATAAACAATTATTACTGCATGACCATAGAAGCAATCCTTACTAGAATGCCTATTGATACTAGTTATCAAAAACATTTATCTAAGATCGTAATAGTGACGCCAATTAACAAAGTTAATGTATTGAAGCCTCTCTATGGGCCTTTGTTGTTTATATACCATTCCAATCATCTGGGGCAATCGCCACAATTCTCATTTCTAAACATCAAGTGAGTGATAATCCTTTGTCCAAATTCTCCAACAGTATCACACATTCCATTCTAACGAGTGCATCAATGAGTGCAACACCTTCCTGAATGCTCATGCAGTCAATTCTAATGAGTGCATCGTTGAATGCAACACCTCAGTGAAATCTTCAGCTTGATCCCAAGCCTTTGCCACCAAGGTTGTAGTTCAATTGGTATCCACAACACTAGACATGGTGGAATCTTCAGGTTGATACCTAGCCTTTGCCACCAAGGTTGGAGTTAAATTGGTATTTGACTACACAAGGATGTTATGCCATGACCTCACATGCAATGAAATCAATGCCTTCCTTAATAGAATATCAAAATGAATAAATTGATATCTACATTTCTCAATTTCTAAACTCTTCTCTTAATATATATAGAAAAATTGGAAACTCTCACCTTCAAAACATCAAAAAATTCTCTCTAGGAAGAGAACTTCTCTACTAAGAATATGATTTGAGCATGTCTCTTAGGTTCTAAATTCTCAGGTAGTGGGAAATCTTCTGGCATCTATTAGTGGGAACTTCTTCTCTATATGGAATTTAATTAACTTCCTCCTTATTGCTATCCTAATCTTATAGTGGTATTGCTTAAAATCTAATCATCTCATTAAAATCAGATTCTTCCTATTGACACCTCTACATGTACTTCTAAGTTTGTCAACTCATGATCTTGTTCACATTTTTATTTAATGCATCAACAACTGCTTGGTGTAAACGTGCACTACAAAAGCTAGAGTCCAAATGTTAGATTGTAGATGCGTATTCTATTACTGTGAAACAGACCAACAACGTCCTGAACCTTAATTGCCTGTGATAGGACGGTTTCCTACAGTATCTACATGGGTCAATGGTCAATATTAAGTTGTCAGTCAGAGTCAAGATGGGTCATATCAAACCAACTCGAACACCGAATCCTATCTTGCCTCGGCCTCAAGTTTAAGCATCATCTCTCAATGACAAATTATCTCGACTTTATCTTGCACTTATGACAATGGCATGGTACACTTTATCTTGCACATACAATCTTTGAGTGAAAAAAGTGACCCAACAATGCATGGTGTCGGGTGATAAATTGGAGATTGAAAGAGGAAGGACATGAAGCAAAGAAAGAAAACATTGTGCCGGATGATATTAAGTTTCATAAATTTACCGGAATGTTATATTTCGACTCTTTCATCCGGCATGGTACAAGATTTAAAACCATGCTTGACGCAGATAATATCTTCATCTTATGCTTCATCTCCTTTCTTCAACTCTAATCTAGTACTGAGGCCATACAATAAAAGATTAGTAGAATATTGAAACAGTATTGTTATGATAAAGACCGAAATTTTGGTACGATTTGAGATTTTGAACCTTGCTACCCTCGTTATGCCATTTACTTTAACAACCCTATTAGTTAATTTGATCCTACTGCATCATCTCTTAGACGTTTTCGATTCCCTTGAGCCAGGTGTACGGCTGCATCCTCAAGCGGTATGATATCACTGTTCTTTCTAAATAAGTGATCCTTATTCTAGCATTTCAGGTGGTATTTGCTAAAGAAACTGTTGGCAACTTAGGAGAGCTTGTATGGCAACTTTCACTGGATCAGTTTGAGAATGAAAGTAGAAGAATGTATCCAACAAATGGTGAACAGACTAATCCAACAAAAATGTTCTTGAACAGACAGAAATCTCCTGAAGGCTTGAATAAGAAGGCAAGCACACAATTAGCTAATGTTTCAGAATTAATGACATAGATGCTATTGTTATATGTCTTTTTGTAGCAGGTTATATCACTTTTGCTCAGAACAAGAAATTGGAAACCTCCTGCTATCAGAAGATTGTTTCTTGATTCCTATGAAGTTGGTGAACTTTGCCATGCTGCTGAGCAGATAATTAGGCAAGAACCAACAGTTTTGCAACTAAAAGCTCCAGTTGAAGTATTTGGTGATCTTCATGGTCAGTTTGGTGATCTTATGAAATTATTTGATGAGTATGGCTTTCCCTCGACTGCTAGAGACATTACATAAGACTCAGAAATTTGTGCAATAAGCCTTCTTTTGTTGTTTTTTAAATTGTAGTTAAGGAACAAAACGACACAATAGTGCAAGATGGGGATCCAATCCTGGATTTATGGCAGCATGACCACTGCCTCTACCACCCTGATGGATGGTGGGCTTAATACCCCATTTACTATTTATTTTATTATTTTTATATAAAGATGGACTATCTGACTTGGGATTTCAGACAATAGTTAATTATATTAAGTTTCCGCGGTATAAAGTAGACTTGGCATGATGCAAACCAACAGAAAGGAGTCCTAATGTTTATGCATTCTCAGGAAACTCTTTACAGCAATCTAGGAAAACTTTTGTACTAGTTAAGTACTAGTTTTCAGTTTTCAATTTCCAGATTCCCCCATGGGTTAGATATCAGGCAAGTATTCTGCATCCTGATACATTTGTGGTTCCCAGTCGGTATTATAACCAATAAGATAAAATGAACTTGGGATTTCAGCATGCCAATTTTGACTGTGGCTACTCTGTTTTTGTTTGCCATCACCACCATTTCATGCAGGAACTTGTTGCTTTACTTTGCATATTTCAATAAACTATTCTTTTACTTGACGAAGTCAGTTCTTACACTTAGGTTATCAGTTCCTTATCCTTAAATGTGCTTCCCACTAGTTGTTTCATGCAATGTAATTGGGAAAATTTTCTTGATTTAATCTTAGATGTAGGAACTAGAATTAGTTGGATCTTATCCCTTGCAGCATAAGATAGGATAATTCGGTACACAAAGCTCTTGTCAGGAGGAAGGATATATTGTACGCAATCTTATCTTGCATTGCAAGAGATTATTTCTGCACGACACATGTTTGCTGGTCTATTGTGAGCACGAATCAAAATCTTAGGAAGCATTGACAATCATGAAATCATCATAGAAAGCTTGGGCATATTGAAAATTCCCTTATATCATCCCAATTTTAATAGAATAAAGCATTCTTAGAAAAATATTTACAAAGAAGCTGCTGTGGAGTTTTTTTTAAGTTAGCTTTTGATACTTACAGATTTTAGCTAAAGCATAATGGCGAAAAGATGCAAGGCTTTTTAAGCAGCATGTCTCCTCCGGTGTCTCTTCTTGGCCCACGGCGGAGATGGGGAATTGCCAGGGAACTCCCACCTGGCGATAAAACAGTCCAAGGAAGAGCTCATGAGCATGGGGAAGTAGGGGTGCCAGCTACAATCTCTTATGATCCCAGAGTGCCATTCAAGTTTTGCCACAGTTTGTCCAGTCACCTATAACACAATTTATGGGATTTAAGAAAAAGATATATCACACATAAGTTTTTTTTTCAAAGATTAATTTTTTAGAAAAAAGACTAAGTGTTGTAAACACAAGGTAAAAAGTTATCTCCCAAGTGTAATGTTTCGCATGATCTAGGCTAATATGATTATTTGATTCACCATTCCATGTTTTTAAAAAAAATTATATAAATGCATTTCGATTTCAATGGACTCTGGACCAATCTAGTTTTTAGGTGTCGAACCAGAGAAGTTCTAAGCAAGATTTAGAGTACTAGTATATTCTGCTCAGTACTTACCTATGCAACAAGGGACTGACACTTGGATAGCACAAAATCATCCAATTTCGAACAACCCATAAGATCACTATGCGTATCACCTGATACAGATGGTAAAGATGTGATCCAATAACTGATGGTACTGCTCCGTGCCAAGTTGTATACTAGACACGAGCCTACACATACCTCGTCGTCCAATTTCGTACTGGGTGATATGAGCCACATACTGTGTGGTAAAATAGATGACAGCCGAATGAGCAAGACAAGAAAGTAATTTGCTCATCTGTTAGGTCAGACAGCTCCTGTTATCTTACTGAGTGATATTGAACCATCCTGATCGGAGGGATCTCCAAGGACTGATCTAGGATCAAGATTTATAATGTTGAATCTGATAAACTTTCCAGTTCAAAATCAAACACTATTTAAGAGTACCACAAGCATCTCTATTGTCATAAGAAAGCAAGATTATGCAGACATACATTTGCTAAGAATTTAACCACTATTGAGCACAAAATTAAAAAAATCTTTAAAACAAGAAAGAGTAGGATGCAAATGGGGTAGAGAAAAAGAGAAGTATTAAGCTTACATACCACATCATAAATGTAAACACGATTGTCAAAAGATCCAGTATAGATGTACCTCTGACCAGTGCTGGTACAAATGACAAACCACAGAAATAACAAATACTTTATATTCGGATCAGAAAGAGTCATAAAACATACTTAAAAGATGATTAGCAAAAGCATAAAGGAAACAAATAAAGTCCTCATTGTTTTGCTAATGCCAACAGATATAAAACAAATATTATTAAAAAGCCAACCTGTGGGCAGGCGAGAAGTAACATCGAATTAGAGTGCCAAGGACTGAATGCCCTCTATATGTAGCTACAGACTGGTCAAATGGGTGCTTCAATTTCCTAGCATCATCTGGGTATTCCATCCATCTATAATCGAAACCAGTTTTCCGAGTTGATCTGGGTATACAGGAAAAAAAGAAATGTGTCAAGATTCACCAACTAGAAGAAACTAGTTTTAGATAACTTTTACCATCTACGTCCATGCCATTAACATAAAAAAGAAATGTGTTGGTGCATTGATCAAATGAAGGTCAAAGTGTCTCAAAAGAACGAACCTTGGTATTGTCGCAATGGAACAATGGGGAAAAGAGATCTAATGTTGCATGAAAAATCAACAAGGACATGAAGTTGGGAGTATAGTGAAGGTCCAAGTGTCTCAAAAGAATGAACCTTCTTATCGTCGCAATGGAACAATGGGGAAAAGGGATCTAATGGTGCAAGGAAGATCAACATGGACGAGAAGTTGGGAGTCAAGTGTCAGTCTGCTTCTAAGGGGTTTTAGTATAGGTGACGCAGTGAGTGCAGGGTTGTTGTCAAATGGGAAAGATAAAATTGATGAAGGGGTGTAGAGTGGAGGTGGCATAGGTAGGAATATGCTTGTGGTTCACGACATGGTGGCATGTTAGATCACCAGGATAGGGTGGAAGAGCCCTCGTTGATTTTTATCAACCTAGTTGTGTCATAGGTGGGTGAGAAGCAGATGGAGTATTCATAAGGTCTAGTGAGACTTGCTGCGGTTGCAAGAAGATGAAGGAGAATTTTATAGAAGCACATCATGTGAGAAAAATGAAGTATATTGTGTGTTACTCCTGCAAAAGACAATGGATCAATGAAATTGAAGAAGGTTCCTTGTGGTTCTTAGTTGGCTACAATGCGAAGTAGAGGGGAATCCTCTCCTTCATGGGCGACAATGGACACAATGAAGATGGAAGCCCTACCTAGCAGAGAACCCAATGCGGATATCCTTCAAATCCACATATGAGAAGAGGCATTGGGCTCCAATACCAGCAGAGGGGAAGAGATATATGAGATGGGTCTACTATGTTATTGCATCAACTCTATCACAAAAGAATGGGTAGATCTTCCATTGTGTTTGTTCATGAGGATGGCTTTGAAGGGAATCTTGTGTTGTATTTAGGGGCTCTCTAACTAGAAGCTGTGTTGGATGTTGGTGAACACAAGTGGAGATGGTGGCAGAATTCAAAATGTTATGTCAAAAGAGGGCTTTGAAAGGCAAAGGATGCGATTTTTGGGGCCTGTCAGTCGGCATTCCGGAAAGGCATAAGAAGATAAAGAATGAGAACACCAAACCAAAACCAAGTGTTCAACTCTAATACCAATTGATGTCCCATCAAAGATTTTTTTAAAAATGAAAAATGGTCATCATAGATGATTGCTCTTCTAAAAGTGTCAACCAACACAATATTGGAAAATTACTCCAGTATATCTAAAGGACTCAATCAGACATAGAATAAATACCCTAATCTCAAATAAGACAATTAGCAAATAATAACTACTTTAATTGACTTATTTTTTAATCAATAGAAAAATAAAATCTTACAAATTCTAAAAAAAAGTTCAAAAAACTAAATTCCTAATTTGCATTAACAGGTCACTTGCAGGTAACCTATAGGGCATCATTGTTAAAGGTAAAAATAAAAAAGATCTATAGGGTATAAAAGCTAATGGTCAGTGAGAAAGTAAACAGAATGGTCAGTGGTGCAAATCTGTGCACTTGGGTAGCTATATTCTCCATATGGAGAATCATTGTGATTCGACCTTCACTTAGAACCAAAAAGAACAAGAATTACAGAACATTTAGAAATCACTTCTATTGATGATTTAAACTGGAAAAATTCCCACCATGTTACAGTATAAGAAATTTCTGGGTAGCTGTGAAGCATTGTAGTAATAAGTGTAATTTTATAGTTATGTTTAAAAAAGTACATTGGCTTAGTTGACGGAACATATAATTCGTTTTTGATATAACAATCAGAGAAATAAACTAGCATGTTAAGCATATGACCACGTGTATTAAAACAGAAACAGAAAAAAGGAGGTAGCACATACAACTTCACAGTGGATGACATTTTCCGGATGTCCCAAAGTTTTGTAGTCTGATCTTTACCATTTGATATTAGGTAATGACCATCCCCACGGCTATCAATAAATGTAATGCCTTCTAGATGACCTTCTAGGACACCTGCTGGTTTTTCTGTTGCTGCAAAACATCGTCTGTCCCAAACCTGAAGGATGTTTAACACATTTGATTTAATTATCCGCCAAGTAAAAGAAAAGCAAAACTATTCTAAACGATCATAGTAATACAACAGGGAAATATTTAATCTACTGCAGGTACTTGACAAAGAAAGTGCACTAGTGGAAAATTAGTAAAATTATGAGTCTGAATTCAAAAAGCAGATGTGTAGCTTACCCATTCATCATAGTGAGATGGAGCAATCTCACCAGAAAAACAAAGTGAAGTAACATTTTAGAGATGAACAGAAAAATCAACATAAGCATTTAATGTGGATGAGTGCCATTCTTGCAGGAAAGCAGGCATAAAGCTCACCTTGCAGAGATTATCATCACTGCCAGAGAACAGGATCTGGCCTGTCCTATCAGCAAATGAGACTGTATTCACATCATCCTAGAGAAGAACCAAAAAACACTTCAGAAGAAACATAAATGGACGAATACTTCACAAGAATACTGAACTTGAGAGGATAATTTGTTCAGACTGACGACATTAGACCATCAATCAGGGAAGAGCATGATAAAAAATAAGAAAGAAATTATGGGGGCATAAACTCAGCGATAATATTTATATAGTAAAAGCATTTTGTCATACTGAATGAGCTCGAAGGCGCAATGCTAACTTGTTTGCTTCCAGATCATATACATATATCGAGTTGGTGCTGCTTCCAGCAACAAGCTCTCGGCCATCAGTTGAAAATTTTATTGAATATGTATTGAAGATTTCTCCATCACCACCAGAAAAGTCCAAAGCTTCATGAATCTCCTGTATTCAGAGAATGCTTTGATTATGGAATACTCCAATTGAGAATACTACAGCTATATAAAAAAGAGGAGCTATCACTACAGTCATAACAAGCAGTCTAGCATAGGTTGGAAGCGCTTTACAATTTACATACTATGAAATGTTCTAGAGGAAAGATTATAATCAGTGATAAGAATATACAACAGTGGTTTAATTTTGAAGCATTATAATACAGTGCATTCAAGTGACCAATCAAAAACATCAAGCAAAATGAAGTTTATACCTTGATAATTTATTATATTTACATGTAACATCTTCTTGATCCTTGCTTTTACTTAACTTTTGACTTCTATGGTCCCAAGTGCTAATTTGTTATATGTTATAGACATCAAATGCTTCTTGGTTAGTCAATTTTCTGAAGATAATTTTTAGAATTAAATACAATTTACTCCCTCCTCCTTAGATCCTTAGATACAGGATGATCTTGTTTTACCCTGAGGTCTTGTCATTATCAGTTTCTCACAACAAGTATATCACTCACGCTGCACAAAATTATTATTATATTAATTTTTTGGCATGCGATCATTCAGAGTATTATAAATTTAATTAATTTATATATAGATAGTGAAGATATGAGAAAACATGCATAAATCAGGTGAGAAAAGATAAAGTACTTAGGCTTCAAAAAATATCCATCCATATAGATATGGTCTATTGATCTTAACTTGTATTGAACTCTATGCAACACTACGTTGTAATATCAAGATCTCTTAAATACTTCCTAATTAGTCAATACTCTGATCCATTACATATGACAGGTCGTACCATGATGTAATGAAAATTCTTTTAAATTGTGGTGCATGACAATTGTAGACAATTTCAAAAGCTCCACTTCATTTCAATCTCCAACATTTTATCCTAATAATAATCCCTTCAAGAATATCACCTTGTTAAATAATAGATCCAAAATATCTACAGCTCTTACAAGAGTTTTATGTCCATTCATCTTAATTATTCTCTTACTTCTTTTCTTATTTAGAGAAACATTTTGTATATTATTTTATTTCTAGTTAATGTACAACCTTTAATACGAATATATAAAAAGTTCAAGACATATCAGATAACTGTGGTGTTTTTTAAAGCTCCAAATGAAGGCCAGCTCAAGGATGTCGATGTCACTATAGGTAGCTTCAGTGGTCCACATTTGGCAAGTGGTGGATAGTGAACCTGCAATATTGTTATAAGTATCAATGGTAGGATTCCAATAATTAGGAGGCATTGGGTATGGTGGGTTGCAATAAAGAAGGCCCAATTTAATCGAGGGATATCTAAGTAGTTAATTAAGTAGGGAGATGGCAATTTAACTTTTCAACTTTCTTCTATCAAACTTACTTTGATCCCAATCATAATGGGGATATCCAAAGGTAGTTAATCTACTATTGAAGTAATGGCTCAAAAGCTCAGGTGGTAAAGAAAAGGCAAGCTGACACTTGGGTGAAACTCAGGTGTGCAAATGATAAAAATTTGTCAAAGGAAAAGTCATGTTGTGCTATCTTTTATGGGTATATCCTCACTATTTTCTTAATTAGATTAAACTTAGAAGTTCCAACTCACACTCTAAGAAAATTGGCAAAATTGAACTTTAAATTGCAGAGAAAAACAGGATTCACTAATTGACACTATTAGCAGCTCCTTAGGGAGTATGCCATAATAGCATAATACCACCACCCTCTTACACGTAGGAAAAAACAGAATTTTTGTGACCACACGACCAAAGTTCTATGGAAGAACAATAATGAAAGATGCAAATGAGAAAAAGAGAACAATTTTTGCTGGTAATGATGCCATAGATGTGACATTGAATTTAGCAAGTCCCGCATATTTTAATAAAAGTCTTTGAAAGAAAGAAAATACTGAAAGACGCACTGTAATATTTGCTTGTGAGTCTGTTGTAGCCGACCACACATTGACCAAATGAACAATTGGTGTCAGACTCGAATAGACCTACAATTAGAAAATAAATTTCAATTAGAATAAACAAATCAATCCTCCAATGGAAATCATAGCAAAGAAAATAGTAGTATAGCTGTCTTCAGATAATCATTTTGATAATTAAGTAGGACCAACCTTTTCTTGCCCCCAAATAATAAAAGAAGAAATTCAGAATCATGCTAAACTGACAATCCAGCATGAACCTCTCAGTCATACACATTTTGACTCACCCTTACAAATTTGAGCCAGTCAAGTATATAATAGAGATTTCTTTTGTCTGCTAGTCATTCATATTTAATTCATGTAAACCATGTATATTGCAATTAAAAGGTTGAATCTTCAATGTTACTGAGGTAAGCTCATCCTTAGAATCCCTGTCATAGCGATGTAAGTTCATCACTAATCATGAATCTGATCCCTCAACATTAGAGCATGAAACATAGAAGAATAGCTATTACTCTTCTACATTTTAGCTCATAGGGGAAGTGTATGCCCAAAACTGTTTTCTCTGTGACACTGCACGCCTATGTGACAGCATTAACATAATTGAGAATGACAATAAAATTTCTTGGACTGCCCAAGTGATAGTGGCAATATTAGATCCTCAGTTGTGAAGGTAAGCTTTTCATTTTCATGACCAAATTTTATTCCAAAAAGAACAAAAATGTGTGTATTTTCACATCACTGCTACCCAATCATTTTCAGTGTCTTTAGCAGCATAATAAATCTCATGTTCCTAGCCAGATCTCTTTTCTTACAACCTAACTGTATCATCCTAAACCATGTTTAGTGCAGCATGTTGCTTATTCATAGGTAGTAACCAGTTGGCCGTGAAGCTAAACTATGCAAGAATCTTTATGTTCACTTCAACTTGACCAGGCTAACCTCACCAGTTGTCATTAAAATAAAACAGCAGATATCACCTTCATTGCTCGATGTAGAAAAGGGCAGCCCATGAGGCTTTCTCCAACTTGGAGAACAATTAGTGATCACTTTTCAAATAAAACAGCTACATGATTGTGTTAACTATTAAGCAATTGGTGGTTCCAATCTTCTCCTCTCATTAATTTATTATGAAAATATATAAGAATTTTCTTTCTTAAACCTATACCGCAAGATAGATAAGACAATCTATCCCCAACACTTTGCAAAAAATTGACTACAGAAGTTAGCATTACATATGATGGAATCCAAAACCTTCTCCCCATATTCTGGTTACCAAAATGAACAACTTGGACTTCACAATTAGCTTGTCAAAGGGACTCTATTACCAAAGGGTGTCATTATTGAACAACAAAATGACTTTCTCCCATCAAAATGTTTCATTAGCTCATTAGTTTCCACCTAGTCAATATAAAGATAGCTTTAGGATCCAATATTAAAGTACATTGAAAGCATAACCAATGGGATCATATTGAAATTTACAAGTTGCCGTTGGTCAGGTGAGAGAGCTGTATCAGTGATTGTCCACCGCAGACTCCGAGCATTGATATCTTTCTGTATTTTCCATCCTTTTTCAACATTGTATATCTTGATAAGGCTTCCCTGATTGATAATCAAACAAATGTATACAAAAAGGGCGCCTTCAAATCCATCCAAGTAATTAATTGGAGGGTCAGCTACACTCTTCTTAATGCTCAGTAATGCATACCTTAAGGCCAACAATGAAAAGTGAACCATCAATAGAGAATTGCGATGTGTATGCTTCACTGTACATCCTGTATGTGTGACTGGGCGAATCCATAGGAAGGTACCGACCAAGAACATGTGAACGATCGGATAAAGAGAACCTTCCTCTGCCAAAGTGATTAGCTTCTCTTGCCAATAACATTGAAGTAGTGGAGACAGGAACTTTCCAGTGGTTCCTTATAGACTTTCGGTTACTGATGAAGGGCTCTGTTTGAAGCTTGGTGAGTTGACATATATCATCATCAATCCTAAAACTTCCATCATCAGCAACTAAATCGGCAATATCTCTACTACGATTCAGCCTGAATCCCCTCATATTTTAACCGCTGCTGCTTTTCCAGGAATAATTTGTGCTGTTTAACAACAACAACAACAAAAAATGGCACGTAATAAATTAGAAAGTAACAATGATCACGACTTTTGTTCAGTCTGACCTAAGGAGGTAAAAGATAGTTAAAAGCACGTACTCAAATTCGCTTAAAAGTCTTTGACAAAAACAATGAAATTAGAAAGCATGAAATGAGGGCATTCTCATCTAATAATACTTTTTTTTAATCTTTCTTTGTTATGGTTTTCTCTTTCTCAGAATGAAAAAAATGGGTAATTCAAACAAACATAACAACTCTTGTCTTCCTTTCAAGTAAAAAGGGATCAAAACCTACATTTTTTCACTATTCGATCATATTCCACCACAAAATGCCGGGTTTTGACAATACAATAGGCAAGATCGCGAGTCAACGATAGAGAAATAGATTAAAATCCGAAAAAATTTCCTTCCCACCAAAAAGGAACTCCAAACCTACTGTTCTTTGAGATAACCAACAACATAGAATTTTAAGTTATTCCATCAGCAAATGACCAAATTATTTCACCCCTTTCCTGTAAACCCTGAAAATACCAATCTATCGAGATAGGAAAAGACCGAACAGTGAGTTATCAGAATCATTACGAGGTAGAGCAGCCGAAAATTGGGAAAACCAATAAAATTAATGAAAAAATTCGAGTCATTCAACACAGAGTGAAGCAGAAATATCGAAATCAATGGGATGACCTAACGAAATAGACCCCGATTACCCGATTGGCAGACGGTGATTAATTAGGCTCCAAGCAATCAAAGAACAGCGAAGCAATTACGATAACACGAGGAAGAAGAACAAATCATGGAAGCGACAAAGAAAAACGCAAACGGGAGACATTTCTGCCGTAGATCTGTTGACGGAAGTGGATGAGGAATTACTTTCGTTGCAGTAGCATTATTTTTTGTTTGTTCTTATATAATTAAATTGTAAAATAATATTTTCAATTTTATATTATTTTGATACATTTATTTTATCGTGGACCGTCTGATTCGTCTCAGTTTATGTTGAAATATTGTCAAAATGGAAAATTTTAATAGAAAATATTATTATAATATTTAATATTTATATATTTTTAATATATTTAATAATACTGACGGTCCATTTCGCTCCCGCATATATATATTTTTCATGTACCTACGGAAGAAGATATTGTTTCCAAGTAAACATTCTGACTTTGATAGCGACGACTCAAAACTTCGTCACCCGCCGTCGTACCCACACCGGCGCCAAAGAGTGGTTGACTCGGGCAGGTCCCAACTTAGGGTTTTCTGCGAGCTCTTCCTTTTGCTCCTCGTGTTCACGGTTCCAGCTCTCTTGTTTCTCAGATCGCGACGCTGTTTATTTCGCTGCGGAATTCTCTCGGCGGAGTCCCGGCGGCGGAGCATGGGATCGAGGCCATGGATGGACCCGGCGCCGAACTACCAGCGGCTGGAATCGACCTGGGAGACGGATGATGACGCCCCGGGTCCCCGGTGCAGCCACTCCCTCACCGCCGTGGCGGCCACCAAGTCCCACGGGCCCCGCCTCATCCTCTTCGGCGGCGCCACTTGCATCGAAGACGGCGCTTCCTCCGCGGCCCCGGGCATCAGTAATTTACCGCACCTTTTCCGCTCCCTCTCTTAATCTGCAGTACTTCTACTGATGAAGTTGCTCGTTGTGGTGTGAAGGGATCACGGGAGTTACGAATTCGGTTCATTCTTATGACGTTGAAACCCGGAAATGGACCAGGTATAGACTGTTGTTGGTTGAATCTATAAATGTTTCTAGTTATGAATTTTAATGGGAAGGTCTTTCCTTGTACGAAATGCAGGTTGCATCCCGCGGGAGAACCTCCCTCACCGAGGGCTGCTCATGCCGCAGCAGCAGTCGGTACAATGGTTGCTTTCCAGGTAGCAAAACTTGCATAGACACTCAGTCAACGATTTGTAAATTTTCTGGCTTTGAGGTATTATTGTCTTTTTTTTTTGAACAATAATTGTTGGTCATTGGGTCACTAGGGTGGCATTGGGCCAGCTGGGCATTCAACAGATGACCTTTATGTTCTTGACCTGACCAATGATAAATTCAAGTGGCACAGGTGAAGATTGCAGTGCTTCTTTTCCTATTATGTTGTTGTCTATGTTGTATACAGGTGTTAGATGGATTTTTTGTGTAATTAACTGTTATCTTGCAGGGTAGTTGTTCAAGGACCCGGTCCAGGACCTCTGTATGGACATGCAATGGACCTGGTTGCTCAGCGTTATCTTGTAACAGTCAGTGGAAATGATGGTAGATTTCCATCTCCATAGATTAAGTTCTCAGTATTGAGGAATAATGAAAGTATGAAGTACTTCATTTTTTCATAATTGCTTATGCCTGTGATGTTGCCTAGAAAATTTGAAAAATAGATAAGGGAAGCTGTGTTAAAATAAGTATGAAGCTAAAATATCAGATGATGCAAACATGTGATTCACTTTTTTTGTTAATTTCTTTTCTCGAAGAACCAAGGGTAACGGTTGAGTGGTTTGCTATACTAAATATGAACCTGAGAGTAAGCATATCTGACTATCTAGTGCCTATGTTTATTTTATACGAAGATACTCAACTTAGTTCCTAATTTATATTTTACATATGATTCTAAACTTCTAAATAGAAGCCTCAAGTCACTTCCATTGGCTTTCGGTATATTCTAATCCTGCATGCTTAACTTTCTATACTATAATAAAAATATGTTTGGCTTCTAGTTGTTTTGCTGTTCTTGCTAAACCACATGCATTTTGGAGCCATGCATCCTTCTAAACTTTTAGGCAAATCATGTCATCTAATAGATATTATCTTCTCCATTCTACATTACATCCTGTATTTGTGCAATAGTGAACTTAGATATTACAGCTTGGACTAAGGTTCATGTGAAGGACTCTAAAATGAAATATTATACATTTAAGGACACAGAATATTTGGTAATTATTTTGAATATGTTATTGTGATCTCATAGGCATTTGGATTAATTTGATATTTATTTGGAGTGACTTGACATTCCTTGTGAAAACAGGCTACATGTGCTCCACAGTATCCTCTTAAAAGAAACTTCCTTTTTATGATTTTGAGTATCATTATCATCATTGCTTTTCTCCCTTGTTTGCAAGAGTAGTTTCCGGCCTTCCACTGGGAAATATTTTTGTTTACACTGTAAGTGATAGAAAATCTAGGTTTCAGTAGGAGAATGATAATTCTAGCCATTATTGTTATTTGAATTTATGTTAAACTGGAAGAATCAGTCTTGCAATTCTCATGACGATAAGCTTGACCAGCAATTGATTACTACAACATGTTGGTCATTTAGTGCTTTATTTTTAATGAACAATATGTTTGAAACTTGATCAAGGACTTGCTAGAGATCCTCAATGCAAGTTTGCTATTCCAGTGATTTCCTTGGATCCTTGGTTGATACAATGGTTTTGAGTGGATGTTTGATCATTTTGTACCAATTTGTTTTTGACTTTTTTATGAAATTAGAGGAGATTCAGTTTTAGATGGTGCTTGATGTAGATTGACAAGTAATCTTTTATGATAATTTACATTACCATACATATAGATTAATAATGCAAGATTTTTTGGAATCCTGCATGACAGAGTTTACTATGGGCAATATATTACAAAATTACTGGATTTTCTGCATTGACTTGTTTGGTATGAAAAACAGATTACTAAGAATTTAAGTTCATTTCCTTAAATACTCATGCACTTAAATAATCAGATAACAGATTTATTGTTCATTTTTTAAAGGAAATTTACATATTTTTAGATGTTAAATAATCCAATTACCATCCATCATAGGTTATCTGCATTTCTGAGAGAAACAAAGAAAGTGTTTTTGTGGTAAATAACTACAACAAGATTACTAATACCAAGAGGATGGTATCCCAGTTACACCCCATCATAAGTCGTCTACATTTCATCCGATCAGTTAATGTGAATTACTACGACAACAAAGTAGGCAAGACTGCTACATAAAAAATTACTAGAATCATGCAAGACACCACTAATGTATTTGTGAGGACTTCGACGATAATCTAGACTTATCAAGTCAAGGTGTGCTACTTGCATGCATCTGATAATCTTCTACGTTTGGTAGGGAAATTTAATTTCTCTCTTCAAGGTTTATCAACTTTTTCAAAGTGCCCTGCAGAATTTTAAATCTTAAGGTCATCTATCAAAATGTCCCTTAGAGTTTGAATACTCTTGTCATTTTACCCCATAAACCATAGCACCAATAAGTTACTTAATAGAATGAAGACACCAGATTGCCATTTTCTTAAGTAACTTAAAAGTGTTGATGGTTGGGGGGAAAATGACAAGAGTTTTCTCTAATCTCCAAGGGATATTTTAATGATTTAAATACTCGAGGGGCACTTTGAAAAGTTGGTAATGTTTGGGTATGAAATGAAATTTTCCCTTCGTTGGTATTAGTTGTTTAATGGACTGATGATGTGCCATATTTCATCTTCAATGAGATGATGGCATGTGTTTATGGTTGGCTGTTGGTTGTAAAATGACAATTTAAAGCTTTGGTTGATGTTTGATGAGCTTAAAACTCTATGGGCCATCTTTCATACCTTCTTATTTGTTTGTATTCTGGAAGTAACATTGCAATGTTTTGTTCTTTAGTATATCTTCTTGGTACTTTGTAATTTAAAGGTGATCATAACTATTTATTGACTGCTTTATTTAATTGGAAATTGTTGTTTTCCAGGAATGCGAGTTATATCTGATACTTGGGCATTGGATACTGCACAGAAACCTTATAGATGGCAGAAATTAAACCCTGAAGGCGATAAACCAACAGCTAGAATGTGAGATTATGTTTTATTTCGCAGCATTTATAGGAAGTTGAAACGATAGACACTTTTTGTGGTTTGCTGAATTTAGGTTGTTAAGCTCATTTGCGTTAGAGATCTTCTCCTAGAGCTAGGCTTTGTTGCAATGGTTGTTGTGGAAGACCTCGCCATAGAAGCTGTTGCACAAGTTTTCATAGATGTTACTATTTCTGCGATTACCTTTGCAAAGGGCATTGGCTGTTTCAGCAACCACTAAAAAATGGTTTTTGTAGTACTTTTGTTTTATTATCATTTCTTGAAGTTAAAAAATTTGATTACATCTTTCTATTGTCCTCCAAGTTGGTAGATAAGTTGGATACAATTTAGAGAACAAATTAGAGATGTGTTGAAGTTTCTAGGTTTGAACATAGTAAGAAGTAAAACTCAAATAATGCTATAAATGTTTATGATTCTAAGCTGTTTAACACGGACAAATCAAGATTTTGATCAATTTGCATTGCACTCCCATTTTTAATAGTGCACAAATTGTCTTATAGACAACATTTACCTTTTATGGAAGTAATATGTTGTTTTTTTTAATAAGACAATTTAGTTCTAATCGAGTCTATGTTTTTAATTTAACTTTAAGAAGTCTACGTTCTAAAAGAAAAAAAAAATTAAATAATTATCTACATTAACCTGAATCAATACTAGACTCTTGAATATAATTTGTAAGGCAGTAAGACATAAAAGACTTAACAGTGTATACACAAATTAGGGCAGTTGGAGAAGTGACAACTAACTCAAAGGGGCAACTAGAGGAATTGTTGTATTGAAAGGTTAGCTGGTCGTTCGGGCAATGATGGATAGTGGGCTTGATGGAGGATCAATAATGAGCTTACATGAGAAGCGAGCTCATGTGACACTGTGCTGCTGAGTAGTAGGAGAAGCTGGAGGCAATGGGATCAGTTGAGGAGGCAGATGTCATAAACTCTGTAGAGGCTGAGGTAGTGGGCTTTGTGGAGGTGTTTGAGATAGTGGGTTAAGGAGGATGCCCAAGTGGAAGAGGAAGATGAGATTGGTGCTTAGAGGAGCTTACAACGAGTGGTGGATATAAAAAATGTAGATGGTGGAATTTAGGTTAATAATATGACATTTCAAAGATAGAATGATTAAGAAATTTAAAATGGAAGAGAGATAATATTGATGTCATGTCAACTGTGATGACAAATAATATGAAGAGTCCGAAGGTTGAGGCAAAAGATACAAGGTTTGTTGATGGTGGTGTGAGGAGGTATGAAAAGCTATTAGTTTAAAGAAGTATGTTTTAAAGATTAGTAAAGTTATAAAAGTAATTATAATTTGAATAGATATAAATTGACAAATTTTGGTAAAAAGGTTATAAAATAGCAAAGTTTAAGCATATGATAGGTATAACAATAATCTAGGAACTAAGAATGAGAAGAAAGATATATCTCTGCCACAGAAGTAAAGAAAAAGTACATTAAGACTTGGATAATGTTATCAAAATGAAAAATAAAAGATTAGTAAAGTTTTAAAAGTGTATAATTTGAATAGATATAAATTGGCTAAAATTTTGATTAAAAAGTTATAAAAATAGCAAAATTTAAGCATATTATAGGTTTAATGATAATCTTGGAGCTAAGTATGAGGAGAAAGATATATATTTGACCTCAAAAGTTAAAGAAAGAGATATTGAGACTTGGATAATGCTAGATGTATAAAAGATGAAAATCAAGAGGTCTTTGGTAATGCCATTAAAGAAAGAATAGGAAATTTTCTTTATAGATTTTTAATGAGCATTCAATAGATGATTTAGTTTTGGCAAATGGAAGATTTAGAAATCATAGATTTGTTTATTATTAAATTAAGTGAGGTTAAAGAAGCTTTAAAGAAAATGAAGGGAAGTAAGTGTAAGTCCAGATGATATTCTTATTAAAATTTGAAAGAATGTTAGGAGATGGGAAATAATTTGGTTAACTAAGTTTTTAATAAATTTTCAAAACTAGAAGATGCTTGAAGGATGGAGAAAAAGTTTTGAATACCTATATATTCAAAACTTAGTTTGATATAGAATGTTGTCCAAATTGTAAAGTTATAAAGTTAAGTAGTCAATGCTATGAAATTAAAAGAAAGAGTTATTGAGAGGAAGATAAAGAGATGAGAACTATTTCCTAAACTTAGTTTAGTTTTATGCTTGGAATGTTAAACCACAAAATGTTATTTGTTGATAAGACAACAAAATGAAAAAGTATTAAAAGCATCTAGAAACTAATATAACAGGAGTCTGAACTTTTTAATAGACTCAATATCATATATTAAGAAACAATTAATATGAAAGTGGATTAACTGAAGTGATTCCTATAAAAAATAAGACTACATTAAGGATCAACTCTAAGTCTATACTTTTTTACACTACTTATGGATGCACTTATTAGACATATCCAAGACACATTACTATAGTGCATACATTATTTTGGTCGATCAGACATTGAAGGGGTAAATGCTAAACTCTAATTTTGCCAGAAGTAAAATGTTTTAGGCTTAGTAGAGTAAAAATAGAATATATGAAATTTAAATTTAGTAGTATTAGACGCAGTAAGACAATTGCCAAGGTAGAAAATGATGAGTTACTTGTAACTGAGAAGTGTTACAAAATGATGGTTAAACTTGTTATGTTATATGAAGTTGAATGTTGGGCTATAAAGTGAGCATATGAGCAAGAGATGCGAGTCGCAGAAATGAGGATGTTAAGGTGCATGCGTAGACATACGAGAATGGACAAGATAAGAAACAAGAACATTGGAGAGAAAGTCGAGGTTGTGTCTATTGAAGGGAAACTTTCAAAAATGCATTTAAGATGGTATGAATATGTACTTAGACATTCAATAAATGTCTTAATTAGGCAATGCGAGACCATGATAAGTACACATATTAATAGAAGAAAAGGGATATCAAAAAAGATTTAGTTAGGAACGATAAAACATGATAAATTTCATTTAAATATATATGAGAATATTGTAGGGGATCGAGTCCAATGACATAGAAGGATCCATATAGTAAAGACTTGGTTGTTGTGCATTATCATATATTAAACTTGTATTTATCAAGTATGTTCTGAATTTTAGCAGCTACCACTAGATTTAGGACCTCTATTCTGCAGTGGCATGAGTTTATTAGATACTGTATGTCATCTTAAGTTGTCACATTCTTTAGGTTATATGTTTTGACATTTTTCCATTCATTATACTCATACACAGGTATGCCACTGCAAGTGCACGCTCTGATGGCATGCTTTTGCTCTGTGGTGGAAGAGATTCTTCTGGGACGGTGCGAATTGTTTTTATATTTCAATTTTCTTTGAACTTGTTCAAAACTTGAATATATTAGCTTATAGAAATTGCCTATTTAATGTTTAATTGGATTAGATTCTTTCTCTTAATAATGTGGCAATACTCATCATCTTTGTTGACTTACTGTGGCCTATTTTTTTTGAGCATCATCTATTCTATGGACTGTTCAACAGTTTCTGGGCTCTCAACGATTGGAGTTTTGAACCACCAATCTTAGGAAACTAACTTGAGAGAGATCGCAAGATCTGTAGAAGAGATAATTGCACAGTTAAATTTTATCATCAATGATCCCTCATTTCCATTCATTGTAAATACATACGGCTACGGTTCAATCCCATTCAGTTCTCCTTGAGTACCCAGAACTTGATCAACTCTGTAGAACCTCCCAATATTTTATAATAATTTCTTGCACATAAAAACACTTCAATAAACTTCCCACTACTTTATTGTTACTTGCCATGGTCGTCAAAACAAGCTTTTATTTTGCAGTCTCTAAGATTAGTGTCAAAGTAGTGCTAGCCTTAATTTTATAAAGATCAAAGGATCTTCTATAAATTTGAAGAAAATTACCAAGAAATGAAGAAGCGATAAGAAGGGATATGGAAATACTAAGGGTGTGTTTGGTTTGTTCCATTTTCTATTTTTATTTTCCAGAAAATCACATTTTCTCATTTTCTGGAAAATGATTTTATTTCATTCTCTAGTTTTCCAGAAAACACTATATCTTTTTCTGGAAAATAAGTCTGGAAAATACAAACCAAACACGTTTTCTGGAAAATCATATTTTCTGTGGAAAATGAAAATGGAAAACAAGCCAACCAAACGCAACCTAAGATTTTTGATGGACATTGCCTCAATAGTGATTGATACATATATTAGGAATCAATTATGTAGATTAGCTCAGAAACTTGGTAGGCAGTGTGCTTTTTCCAGATTTATTGGTGCAATGCCAAAATTATACTTGACCACAAACAAAGTTGACAGGAAAATGGATGCATCTATTGTAATAAAATCTGAATTGCATCCAGACACTAGTCAATTCTTGTGTTTCCATAAGATTGCTCATTCATGACATGGATATCAAGGGTTTGGATCACCAGGAACAACCTATTTGCTTGCAATAAAGGGATGGTTACTCTTTCTCCTCATTATACCCATATTGATGGCAGAATCATACACTGAGCCATCCTTTTTAGTGGACTCGTTGTGCCATTCTTTTGATTGTTGATCTATGGCCAAATGTTCTCAAGAGATATAGTTGAAGACCTTTATGGAAGATTCTTGTATTGTATGCTCTGAGCCTATGTTTGCTAATTCAGATATTAAAATAGCTATCTACGTTGTGAGTAATTATGTTTTCAGGGCCAAGCACATAGAGGTGGATTGACAACTTGAAATTATTTTATAAAGATTGTGATTCTGCATATCTTAACTGAAGATCAATTTGCAAATGATTCATTGAAGTCTTTGTGCGATTCTCATTTTTTGATGTTGTGCAACAAACTGACATTATTATTATCTATGTTCCAGCTCGACTAGGTGTAGTGGCGTAGTTTACTATATATTGTCCTTGTATTATTCCACCACTCTTGGTACATGTCATATCAATATAATTTTGAAAAGGGTTTCATCTTCCTACTTTGTTGAACATAATCCTTCCTTATTGCATTGTGGTTGATGCACATGTGGGCTAGCCTTTGCCCTCACAAGCAAATTTCTTCTCTCTCTCTTTTTTTGTGGTATTTTGGTTGATGCACATGTGGGCTAGCCTTTGGCCATCTATTCTTCTCTTGTTCTTATTTGTAAAGCTTAATGACAGGAGAAAGTAAGCAACCTCAGAAATTTTGGTCTGCTTTTGGCTAGCTAAACATGTATCTATCACTTTGGTTTCACAGTGGTTTTGTTCTTTAAGTCCCATATATTCTTTTACCTGCTTTTCCAACTTGTCTTCTATTACAAAGTATCTACATGCTACAAGATGGTCGAGGGTTTCTTCACAGAATGTTGTCTAAAAAACCTGCTAACTTCATTTGCAGTCTCTATCTGATGCTTACGGACTGCTTATGCATACAAATGGTCGATGGGAGTGGACTCTTGCTCCTGGTGTGTCACCATCTCCAAGATATGAGCATGCAGCGGTAAGTGGTTCCAATCAGTAAGTATTCCTTTAAAATTAGTTATTTTATTGTTGACAAGGCACCTCCTTCATGCCTCTAAATATCCTATAGAACTCTAGCAATTTATTAAATAAATATCCTATAATTGATATTATGGAGGTAGATCCCTTTGAAATAAAAAAAAAAAGCAGCCTGGTGCATGAAGCTCCAGCCATGTGGGGTCCCAGGGAAGGGTCTATTGTACGCAACCTTACCCTACTTTGTAAGAGGTTGTTTCAAAGACTCGAACCCTGACCTTTTAGGTCACAAGACGTCAATTTTACTATTGCGCCAAGGCTCCCCTTCAAGTAGATCCCTTTGAAATGATCAACTATATTCGCCTAGTATCTACTTCTTAAATATCCATCTTAAATAGTACTTGGGTTTCTATCAACTTACTATTGTGGATTGTCTCCACCACCACTGTGACTTCAATCCCTTCTAATTATAGTTTTAAAAGACAACTAAGGTGGCCTCCTAGGCAGAATTGCCAAGGGATTGCTTTTGCATAGTGGCTAGATGCTTCTCTTCAAGCAGCACTTCAAGCATGCTGCTTAGTTGGTCTAGGCGACTAGGTAGTCCCCCTAGGTGGTCCAAATGGGTCTAAGGAAAAAAAATCTATGTTGGTCTAGGTGACTAGGTAGTGTGCCTAGATGGTTCAAATGGGTCTAAGGAAGAAAAACTTAATTTGATATTAGTTATCTTGTCTATATTTTGGTATTATAATATCATTAATTGTAAATTATGTGTATTTTTGCAATTTGGATTTATAGTTTGTGATTTTTGTTTCTTGGTTGAATTTTAAATATGAAAGGTTTTATTGTCGTCGTGTCTTAGTTCTTAATTGTTTTATTTGTGGTTGCAAACTCCTTTTCATTATCAAGGACACAATCATCAATATATATGATTGCCATTCTTTCTATTTTAATATTAGTTTAATGTTAACCACTCGAGGTCGTTCCGAGACACTAGGCAGTTGGTTGGCCATCTACTACTTGAAATCACTATTTAATACTTTCCTTCCAACATTATGGTCACCTCCATTTCCACTGCTTCTAGAGTATATCCATTGCTAGCTTTTAAGTCATTGACGCCTCTTGCCATAATCTCTTGAGTAGGTGATCCCTAGCCCCTGGGGCTATAGTGCAGCGCAAGGGCGCCAAGTTGTTACCTAGGCCCCCGTTGTTCGATCTCCAACTATAGCACATTTTGTAAGAATATTTTCTTCCAAATGGGATGCACAACCACGGGATACTGAGCTTTTGAGCCGCCTGCTGCAAGCGCTTTTTGATTTACCCTGGCACCCTGATCTGCTGGCTTTAATTCGCTCGACCCCATGCGCCTCACCACACTAGTGATAATCATGGTTTGCCTCCCTCTGGAAACCTATGGGGTCGGGACCAGGGGGCCGCTAAGGTGGCGGTTCCACCTTTTTTACTTTCTAATTTACCCTGGCGGTCGGTTGGAAATTTTCGTGGGGCCAAGCCACCCCAGGTTCGATGTTACTTGGTTCATCATGATTTTTTGAGTAGGTGATCCCTAGTCACTTGCCGGTCGGCTATAAGTTGATCTTGCCTCCCTTCACATAATCTAGGGACGAACTGTGAGGGACACCTGAAGTGAGTATAATCACATTTTTGCTACAATTAAGTAGGCGATTCTTTCTTTTTTTTTAAAGAAATTCTTATTTACTTCTTTTTGTCACGGCAAATTGTGCAAAAAATGTCATCATTTACTTGAAAGAGATTTTTTTTTTTAACATAATGACTATTCCAACCAGATGCTAATTGGGATACAAAATCTTGAACCAAATTTCAAAACCAAATTTGAGCAACTTCAAACCTCTTTAGAAAGCATCACTCATGCTTTAAGAAACAGCTAGACAACAACTCAAACTCCAGCACATAAAAGCAAGATACACTAAACAAAAAGATGAGCTCAAAAAAAAACAAAAAACAAAAAGATGAGCTCACCAAAAAAATCAAAGGCAATTCTCATGGAGATTGAGCCAACACCACTCCTTGAATAGAGGTGAAATTACTAAGTTGGAAACGAGGAGATTTTATTTGGTGGGTTTCAATTGATGATTTTTTTTTCATCACACAGTAGATGATTTGATGTTGAAAGAACCTCTATGAACCTCGAAGGAGACACCATGGTACAATTGGTTCAAGTCATGCAATGACTTCTTATCACGGGAAAGAGAAGGCCCTTTGGGTGGGTTTCAATAGATGATTATTTCTTTTCATTGCACAGTAGATGGTTCTAAGTTCGAAACAGCCTCTGCAAACCTCGAAGGAGACACCATCCATTAGGGCAACTCCTTCAAGTCATGCAATGACTATGGGAGAAGTTTGTAGATGGTCTTCATCTTTTTTCTTTTTTTTTTCGTTGGGTATTTGTCAAATCACGGTAGTACCGTAGTAGTAGTCCTATAGTTGCTTTATGCAACTGTTTCATCAAACTCATGACTGATCGATAGTAGATTATAAAAGGGCTTCTTGCTGAAATTCGATGGGAAGTTAAAGATATATGAAACCTTACACCATATTGCCTGTGCTATCCCATGCTGGTGATAAGAAGAGCTAGGCATGAAGAACAAACAAGCTTGTGAGCAATCAACTACTGAAGGTGGTCCACGAACTCAATAACCTTTGAAGCATTGAGAAAATTTGAGGATGAGGTGGAGATAAACAATTATTACTGCATGACCATAGAAGCAATCCTTACTAGAATGCCTACTTTGATACTAGTTATCAAAAGCATTTATCTACAATACCAATAGTGACACCAATAAACAAAGTTAATGTATTGAAGCATCCCTATGGGCCTTTGTTGTTAATATACCATTCCAATCATCTGGAGCAACCACCACAATTCTCATTTCTAAACATCAAGTGATAATCCTTTGTCCAAATTCTCCAACAGTATCACACATTCCATTCTAGCGAATGCATTATTGAGTGCAACACCTTCCTAAATGCTTATACAGTCAATTCTAATGAGTGCATCGTTGAATGCAACACCTTCCTGAGCAAAGAACCTTCCTTAATGCTCACAAGTATGTTGACTGCTAGAATAGGTGACCTTATCCTAGTTGATGACCTTCAGCATTCCTTTGGATCAACATTTCTCATCTTCGCTCAAGGAACTATTTATTCATTTAATTAATTATTAATTTAAATAATATATATTTAAAATAGTAAAAAAAACAAAATATCAATTACACATTAAAACAGTACAAAAAATTAAAAAATAAAAAAATTATCAAAATATAATTTATTAGATTTTTGAATAAAATTTAAAACAATACAAAATTCAGAATATCAATTAATAAATTTATTATTTTTTTAATTTTAAATATATTTTTTTATATATTTTATTGAGATAATTTAATTAGGAGTTATAAAAGCTTATTTGAAATACCCCATTTAAGTTTGGAAATTATTGAATTAATTAAATCAAAAGCCCTAATTTTCATTCGTTAACCGCGGGCATTGCACGCGTTTGGAGGCACCGGTGCCGCCATTGGACACTTTTGCCGACGTCGGTGCTTCTAGTGGCGCCGAAGGTGTCTTGGGATGCTTCCGGCAGCGCCGAAGCCTCCGGACCCTATGCTTATGCGAAGTTCGCCTTCGGGACACCTTGGACTTTTGCGAAGGCACCTCCAGGATACCTTGGTCCTACGACGCTTCAGGCGGCCCTAGAGGCATCTTGCACGCCTCCACTCGCGCACTCGATTCCTTCTGTCACGCGTGACACACAATATGATGTGCGCGAAATTGTCGCGCGTTTTGTGCCGGTGCCGCTCCCATGACGGAATGGTAAAAACTCTACATTTCGGGTGGCACGCAACGGAATTTCAATCGCTGATTATACCATCGCTATGTTCACACGAATTATCGCCATACCTATCTCCACTTGACGAAGACTTGGCACAAGATGCTTTCTTATCCTCATTCAATTCAAAAGAAGTCTGGTATGATGGCATCATCATCACTTCTCAATGAACAATTCAATGTACTTGACCTTAAAGAATGTATGCTGTGCTTACCCCATTGGATGAAGATTCAATTCAAGATGCTTTCCTATCTTCATTTAGCCCTAAAGAAATCTTGGTGTGCTCCCTTTGCTCGATCAAGACTGGATGCAAGATGCAATCCAAAAGAAGACTCAATGAGCTCTCCTTGTTGGATGAAAGCTTGACACGAGATGCTTTCTTATCATTAGTTAGTCCTAAAGAAGTCATGGCACAATCATTGTTACTCAACGAAGACTTGTTGCATGACACTCATCAAAGGAAGTTTGAGTTTGTTTGCCTTTTTTCATGAATGTCAACACATGGAATCTCTTATCAAAGGAAGTTTCAACATGCTTGCCACCACTTGTTGCAGACTTGGTGTAAGACACTCCATCATTCAAGAAAGTCTCGGCATGCCCATCTTTGCTTAATGAAGAATTGACACTAATTGCTTTTCAAATAGTCTCATTAGCAAGACTGAATCTTATGCAAGCTGTTAACAAAGAAAAAGAAAAAAAAAAGCCAATAAGTTTAAGTTACTATCCTTTTTCTCTTTAGACTAGGTTATGTAATGCAAATTCATTTATTTTCTCTAGAGTTAGTTATTGCCTTTACTTCTCTCTGATTATTTTAGTGTAGAAAAGGCTTTTTGAATGCTGTTAATGAACACTCTATTGAACCCTCTTGTATCATTTATGAAATGAAATAGTCTAGCATTATGGAGGGCAATCCCTTCAAAGTATTCATGTTATTTCCCCTTCTCTTTTCTTTTCTTTGTTTTTTTCCCCCATCTGATAGGACTAAGGTACTCTCATGCTTTTACCAACTTGAAGTACTTATGACACTCTTTCTCAGTTGGAGTGACTATCCAAGTTCTAGGCTTTTGTAGGTGCTCGTTTGCATGTTACTGGAGGTGTTCTCAAGGGAGGACGAAACATTGATGGTGAAGCTGCCATTGCTGGTAAGAATGTATTACACTTTATTATAACTGGGAAATTGTTCTTTTCCTAGACTCTTGAACTATACTTCTTGCTTGTAGTTCTGGACACTGCTGCTGGGGTGTGGTTGGACAGAAATGGAATAGTGACATCTACTCGAACTCATAAGTCACTAACTGATCATGATGGTTCCTTAGAACTTCTACGCAGGTGTCGGCATGCATCTGCCTCTGTTGGAACTCAAGTATATGTTTATGGTGGTCTAAGGGGAGGTAAAATGGAATCCAATTCCTTTGTGGCTTTAATTGTTTTCTAGCTATGGAACTTGCCGTTAATTCCAAATGATAGGCAGTTGAACAATGTCTACTATATATATATATATATATATATATATATATATAGGGTATTGATACCCTGCACACCCCATGATGGGTGCCCCTCATAGGTCGGGGTGCCCGGATCACTTCCGGTTGTCCTGACCGATTTACAAGGTTCCTTACAAGGTTCAAAATCTCAAGTCATGTTGAAGTTTTGGTCTTTGACGGGAATGTTCGGTATGTTTCGATGCATGGTGTTGGTAATGGATTGGAGTTGAAGAAGGAAGGAGATGAAACATAAGGAGGCCGTGTTTGTCTCAAGTATAGTTTTATATCTTGTGCTATGTCAAGTGAAACGGTCAAAATATATCATTCCGATAAATTACCAAAACTAGATACTACTCAACACAAGCAATGTCTCTTGTCTTTGCTTTATTTCTTTTCTCCTTCAATCTCCAATCTGCCATCGAACATTATGCATCAGTGTATTGGCGCAATACTAGAACAATATCTATCTGATCAAAGGCCAAAACTACGACTCAACTCGAGATTTTGAATCTTGGTGCTACCTTTTAGTAGTCCAATACGTGTTATTTAAGAAAAACTTATAAAATGGTTAAATGTATTTTACTGCTATGATACTAGTAGACTCTGATTCTTCCATCTTAATTTAAGACTAATATTCTAATGTCTCCTGTAGAATTGCACATAAGAGGGAGGTTTCATGGTTTGATCTAAGCTACAATGAGGTTTTCTTGTACTGTGACCTTTATTATGAACCTAGGGATTTAAAATTAAAAAATCACATAATAACTGGGTTCTATTTTAGTGTTTTACTTTGATGAATAATATACAAGGTTCTACTTTTTGTTTTTTACATGAATGAATAATATACATAGGTAGAGGAGACTATTAGAAAATTAATTTGAACTAATTTTTCTCATTACACAATAACTATCCATCATAATTTCTCAATCCCAGCCTCAAGTTTGATCCTATGAACCTTTCTTGCACAAGCCAATGCCACCTTTCAAGTCCTTGAACATGCATGGCTTATCCTCGTCGCCTGACGAGTATCTTCCTCCATGCCCGCTACTTGCAAATAGGGGTGAGTATTCAGTTAAAACCGAACCGAATAGACTGAAAACCGAATAAACCGATTTTTTTCAAAAAAACCGAACCGACCGAATTTGTTGATGAAAACCGAGAAAACCGAACCGAAAAAAAATCGGTTAATTCGGTTTTTAACCAAATTGACCGATTTGACCGAAATTTTAAAATTTTATTTGATTTTAATAAAAAAATAAGATTTTATTTAATTTAATTATATTTTAAAATAAAAATTAATTAAATTAATATTCTTATTCGGTTTAACCGAATTATAAAATTCAAAACCGAAAACCGAACCGAATTAACCAAAAACCGAATTGAATTTAAAAAAAAAACCGAAAACCGAATTAACTGAACCGAATTGCAAAATTCGGTCGGTTCGGTTCGGTTAATTCGGGTTTTCCGAATTTTTGCTCACCCCTACTTGCAAAAGTTATCCATGACTAGGAGATCCATTATCCTACAAACTTCTTGTTCGATGACTCCCCCATTGGTCACCTTGCATTGCTGAATTCTCTCTTGCAATGGAGCTCTTTCTGAGTTCATCTACCAGAAACCTTACTCTCCATGGAATCTTTTGCATGATCTCTAGTGTCCTCCACGACCCCATTCATCTCAGTGAATCTTCAGCTTGATCCCTAGCCTTTGCCACCAAGGTTGTAGTTCAATTGGTATCAGACAACACTAGACATGGGAACGATGCCGACTTCAGGTTGATCCCTAGCCTTGCCACCAAGGTTGGAGTTCAATTGGTATTTGACTACTCAACGATGTTATTCCATGACCTCACATGCAATGGAATCAATGTCTTCCTTATAGAATATCAAAATGAATAGATTGATATCTACATTTTTCAATTTCTATATATAGAAAAATTGGAAAGTTTTACCTTTAAAACATCAAAAAAATTCTCTCTAGGAAGAGAACTTCTCTACTAGGAATATGATTTGAGCATGTATCTTAAGTTCTAAATGCTTAGGTAGTGGGAAATCTTCTGACGTCTATTAGTGGGAACTTCTTCTCTATATGGAATTTAATTAACATCCTCCTTATCGCTATCCTAATCTTATAGTGGTAGTGCTTAAAATCTAATGATCTCATTAAAATCAGATTCTTCATATTGACACCTCTACATGTACTTCTAAGTTTGTTGACTCACAATCTTGGTCACTTTTTTATTAAATGCATCAATAACTTCTTGGTATGTTAGATTTTGGATGTGTATTCTATTACTGTGAAACAAGACCAACAACGTTCTGAACGTTAATTGTCTGCAAATTATCTGGACTTTATCTTGCACTCATGACAATGGCATCCTTTGATATAGAGTTATTCTACTGATGCCATTGCCCCCAAAAACTTTTGTTCCTATCCCTCTTTATGACTGGTGCATTTGGGTTAGAATCCCCACCATATGTAATCTATACATACAAATATCTTCCCAAATCCCATATATATAATCTATACATATTGATTTGTTCAAATCCCCGCAGCTACCATATGCAACTTAGCTCCTGAGATGATTTTAGTTAATGGCACTGTTTAATATGTTATATGCTTCTATTTTTTACAAAAAAAACGTGCTGTACTCTCAATAACAACCATGTGAACATGGACGACATATTTACAAAACATAATTTAATGATAGTGACTCATTATGCTTATATGATCTCCAATTAGTCTCTTTGATATCCAATAGTTTACCATTTCTCTACCAAGTATAGATTCTACAAATTCTGATCATTAATCATTACATATTCTTGTCATAAAGAGAAATTGACATTCTGGCTGAACTTTTGGATATGAATCCTCCTTCAAATACTTGTTGAAGTCTTGTCAAGGTTTAAAATTTTAAACTATGCTGGAGTTTTAGTCTTTGACTAAAACGATACTATTTTGATATCTTGTCGATGTTCCAATGTATTGTCAACGGTGAATTAAAGATGGAAGGAAAAAGGATATGAAGAAGAAAAAGAATAACACAACTTTATACTTAATTTCAATTTTATTTTCCATTTGATTTTAACATTATATGATAGAACTTGAATTTTCTCCTAATCGCATGAATTCTAAGAACGAAATAAGAACTCGAACAGAGAAAACACAAGACACATAAGCATGGATCTAGTTACGTCCAAAATATAGCATAATAATATGAAGCATAAACAAATAGCGACAAGGAACCTGATAGAAGAGTCCTCCTTATCTTTAGTGTCGTCCAAGTAATCTAGAAATCCCTGAGGAAGAAGAAGAAGCGAAAGCAAGAGGATGGTCTTCCAAGGGGCTTAGAGGATGTGGCACCGTAAAATTTCTTGTTGATGGGAAATAAGACATTAGGTCAAAATGATACCCTAATCCCTTAGGGACCTCCCCTTTATATAGGAATCCAATCCATTATTAGCCCATAGATAATAATGGATTAGGCTAAAGGGTTCTACATATTGAACCCACATCCAATAACCCGAAACCCAATAAACATAACTTACATCACTTTAAAGTATTCAGATTGTATTTATATGTGCAACTTACAAATAAGCCCACCTAATAAGTATAATAATATCCAACATTATATTGTATGAAAACAAGTGAAAAAAACAACATTTTGATTTCTATTTTAACACACCAAGTGGTATTGAGTATTTGCATAAAATGATACTCATTAACATAATTGACACAATGACATAGGAGTCTGTCTGTACCAAATAGTATCGAGTTTAGGTAATTTATCAAATTTTCAACCATTGCACCAAGCCCTATGAGACTTCAAACCATGGTCTTGCCAACTTCAAGTCTGTGTGTTTCTTGTGTTGACTACACTAGCCACTACAAAGTTTTAAGATTTGACAATCTCGACGCTAATACTATTTGCTAGGAATGACAAATGCCTCTGATACCATTGGATGAGATTGGAAACCATTCTAGTACTTCCTACCCTGGTCGTTTCGAACACACACCTATAGATCTAAATACAATGTTTTTAGAGTGCAGAATAATCTCCACCATAAGTCCTCAGACAGCCTTTGTCCTGTGCAAACATAAAAGAAATACAAGAACAATTTGACATGATTTAACATAAGCTTATACGGCCAAGTGAGAATTTAAGTCTATAATATATGGAGACAATGATAAGTAAAGATATTGATGTCCACATGTTAATGCCCACACCTTATACGAGAGACCTCTCATTCCTCTAAAGAACTACGGAGAAAAAGTGCAGGCCTCACCTCTAGCATTCTTCGGCACCAAAAAATTCTTCTCTAGAAGAGAACTCTCTTCCCTATGTGCAATATGGTTTCCCACGACCTCCAAATGCATGTCAAGATCTACTAGGCTTCAAAATTCTTCATCAACAAAAATCATAATTGTTGTGTAATTCTTGACATTACCATGGACAAGATCACACCAAAATCCCTAATTAAGGGTCACAGCTGAGCACTATACTGGACCAATGAGCTATGCAAGGCTCAGTGTTGAGCTGGCGCTCAACACAGAGGAAAGTAATGAAGAGTGGTAGAAACCAAGAAAACGGCTGGCAAGAAGAAGGAAATGGAAATTGGGAATAGCAAAAAGAGGAAAAGGAAAGGAAGAGGAACAGAATCATAGAAGGAGAAACAGGGGAAGGCAAGAAGAGAAGGGATATCTACAGAAGAAGAGGGGGGAGAGTAGAGTAGTATTGGTCCAGGAAAAATGGTACGAAGTATCAGTTTTGGGATCTGCAAATCAGTTACATCAGGACAACTAGAGTGCACATGGGAATAGAGTGAAGAGGAGAAAAGAGAGAGGTGAGAAGCAGGAGAGTTAGGCAGTTAGAGGGACAAGAAAGCAGGCCCAGAGTAGATTAGTTCATGAAGCCATAACTTGTCCTGTTCACAACAAGCCAAACGGTAGAAACATATCGTTCCTGGTAAATCACTAAAACTCGATACCACTCGGCATCAAAGTTCAAAATCTCGAGTCATGCCGTAGTTTAGTCTTTGAGTGAAAAAATGTTCCAGTATCATGCTAACACTCCAAGCATGGTGTCGGGTGATAATTTGGAGGTTGAAAGAGGAAGGAGATGAAGCAAATGAAGGAGGCATTGTGTGCTGAGTGATATTAAGTTTCATAAATTTACCGGAATGATATGTTCGACTCTTTCATCCGGCATGGTACAAGATTTAAAACCATGTTTGATGCAGACAATGTCTTCTTCCTATGCTTCATCTCCTTCTTTCTTCAACTCTAATCCATTATTGGTGCACGTCATTCAATGAAAGATCAGCACAATACCAAAACAGTCATTCAAGTAAAGACCGAAACTTTGGCATGGTTTGAGATTTTGAACCTTGCTACCCTCATCATGCCATTTACTTTAACAACCCTATTAGTTAATTTGATCCTACTGCATCATCTCTCTAATTATTTCACATCTGAATCTTTTGTACATTCTTTTCTTTTTGTAAATTATGAAATCCTAATATGCACCCATTTTGCAGATGTGCTACTTGATGATTTTCTGGTTGCTGAAAATTCTACTTTTCAATCTGAAATCAGTCCCTCAATGTACAATTCTGTAAATGCCAAACCTGATCAAAATGTCGGTGTGGATCAGAAATCAATTGAAATGCTCACACAGGCTTCTGCTGCTGAAGCTGAAGCTGTCAGTGCTGTTTGGCGGGCTGCAAGAGAAGCATCTGCAGAAAATATCTCAGATGATAGAGATTCAGAATCTCCAGATGAAGTTTCAGCTGTAGATGATCCCTCAGATGTTTTTGATTCCCTTGAGCCAGGAGTACGGCTGCATCCTCGAGCGGTATACTTTTATCTTTTCAGATTTGACTGTTCTTTCTAAATAAGTGATCCTTATTCTGACATTTCAGGTGGTGGTTGCTAAAGAAACTGTCGGCAACTTAGGAGGGCTTGTAAGGCAACTTTCACTGGATCAGTTTGAGAATGAGAGTAGAAGAATGTATCCAACAAATGGTGAACAGACTAATCCAACAAAAAAGTTCTTGAACAGACAGAAATCTCCCGAAGGCTTGAGTAAGAAGGTAAGCACACAATTAGCTAATGTTTCAGAATTAATGACATAAATGCTATTGTTATATATCTTTTTGTTGCAGGTTATATCTTATTTACTCAGAACAAGAAATTGGAAACCTCCTGCTATCAGAAGATTTTTTCTTGATTCCTATGAAGTAGGTGAACTTTGCCATGCTGCTGAGCAGATATTTAGTCAAGAACCAACAGTTTTGCAACTAAAAGCTCCAGTTAAAGTTTTTGGTGATCTTCATGGTCAGTTTGGTGATCTTATGAGATTATTTGATGAGTATGGCTTTCCCTCGACCGCTGGAGACATTACGTAAGACTCAGAAATTTGTGCAATAAGCCTTCTTTTGTTGTTTTTTAAAATTGTAGTTAAGGAACAAAATGACACAATAGTGTAAGATGGGGATTCCATCCTGGGTTTATGGAAGCATGGCCCCTGCCTCTACCACCCTGGTGGATGGTGGGCTTAATACCCCTTTTACTATTTATTTTATTATTTTTATATAACAATGGAACTATCTGACTTGGGATTTCAGACAATAGTTAATTATGTTAGGTTTCCGTGGTATAAAGACTAAAGTAGACTTGGCATGATGCAAACCAACAGAAAGGAGTCCTAATGTTTATGCATTCTCAGGAAACTCTTTGCAGCAATCTAGGAAAACTTTTGTACTAGTTAAGTACTAGTTTTCAGTTTTCAGTTTTCAATTTCCAGATTCCCCATGGGTTAGATATCAGGCAAGTATTCTGCATCCTGATACATTTGTGGTTCCCAGTCAGTATTATAACCAATAAGTTAAAATGAACTTAGGATTTCAGCATGCCAATTTTGGCGAGCGCCTAAATGATTAGAGATGCATTGCAAAAGGTGAAAGTCCTCCTCAGGTTGACAATGATTACTCTGTTTTTGTTTGCCATCACCATCATTTCATGCAGGAACTTGTTGCTTTATTTTGCATATTTCAATAAACTATTCTTTTACTTGTTTCTTGACGAAGTCAGTTCTTACACTTAGGGGTCGTTTGGTTGGGGGTTATCATCGATAACTTGGTAGGTTATCAACAAAAACCTTGTTTGGTTTAGGTAATGAGCGATTCCTGCCATGTCAGCAATTTGGGAATACAATTCAAAATCTAAAAACTATGGAAGTGTAGGGTTTTTCACGATTCCAGGGTTAACAATTTTTTCCCAAAATTACCCTCCGATTTTTTTTGTGGGGGGTGGGGTGGGGGTGCCTCTTCATCCTCCTTCGTCGCGTCGCCCAATTCCTCCATCTTCCCTTGGATGAGGTGGCGAATTGAGAGGAGGAAGCTGTCTGCAATGCTGGCGAGGAAGCAGGAGGCAACGAGGAGGAGCGGCAGCTCGCGCGCCAGGACGAGGACGGCAACGTAGGCACCGTTGTTGGTGAAGACCAACACGAGGAGCTGGAAGGCAAGCAAAGTGTCGGTGGGCAGGAGGTGGGCAGTGGTCGCTTGCGCTTGAGATATGGCTTGCTGGGACAACGACGAGGATGATGGCGGAGCAACCACCACCGCTCCAACCGCTTGCTCTTGGATTTGGTCTTCGCCTTATTTTCCCTTGGATTTCCTAAACTGAGTGGTGGTGGTTGCTCACTGAGTGGTGGTTGCTCTTGGTAGGGAAGAGAGGGGAAGGACGCGGCGGATTGATTCCGCATCGAGGAAGTTGAATCTGCCGATAGGCGAAGGTGGTGACAGCAATGGCATGGCGGCACCAAAGTAATGGTAAATAAGAAGAGGAAGTAAGGGTGTAAAATGTTAAACTAGGTTGTTGCATTACCTAAGTTGAACCAAATAACATTAGGTTATATTTTATTCCTCATAACATTGGTTATGTGATTATCGGATAATCACATACCAAGGTTATGTATGATAACTTGAACCGAACACATCCTTAAGGTTATGAGTTCCTTATCTTTAAATGTGCTTCACACTGGTTGTTTCATACAGTGTAATTGGGAAAATTTTCTTGATGCTATTAAACTTTAGATGTAGGAACTAGAATTAGTGGATCTTATCCCTTGTAACATAAGAAAGGGCAGTCCTATGCACAAAGCTCCCACCAATGTAGGGTCTTAGGGAAGGGTCTATTGTTTGCCATCTTACCTTGTATTGCAAGAGGCTATTTCTGCAACTCGAACCCCTGACCACTAGGTCATACGGCAGAAACTTTACGTTGTGCAGTCTTATCCCTTGTAGCATGGTGAATAAATTTTTTTAACAGTATAAACCAGTATAATTTGCATGTTTTGGTACCTTTCTCTTTTCTATACTTAAAAAAGATTTGGTATTTTAGGTACATAGACTATCTATTTTTGGGGGATTATGTGGACAGGGGTCAGCATAGCTTGGAAACCATAACATTACTACTTGCTCTAAAAGTAAGTATGACTCATTAAATAACATGGCGTTTTTTCCTCTATAGATTTTGTGTTACAATTCAAACATCTTTATACAGATAGAATATCCAGATAACATTCATCTGATCCGAGGAAACCATGAAGCAGCTGACATCAATGCCCTTTTTGGTTTTCGTCTGGAATGCATTGAGCGAATGGTAAGGAGATGATTTAATATTTATATCGGGATTATGTGATTAGAAATTGCTAAGCAGAAAATTCTGCAGGGGGAAAGTGACGGGATATGGGCATGGACACGCTTTAATCAACTCTTCAACTACCTTCCACTTGCAGCTCTCATAGAAAAGAAGATTATCTGTATGCATGGTGGTATTGGGAGGTCCATAAATTCTGTCGACCAAATAGAGAAGCTTGAAAGGCCTATTAACATGGATGTTGGATCTATTGTCTTAATGGATCTTCTTTGGTATTGTAATTCTCATGCAATTGCATTACATGACTTGTTATGCATTTCAAAACTATGGTGTTATCATTCTTTTGTTCTGATATATCAGTTTAAACTTGCAGGTCTGATCCCACAGAAAATGATAGCATAGAGGGTTTGAGACCAAATGCAAGAGGACCTGGCCTTGTCACATTTGGGGTACATGGATGGTGTTTATCTTAGAAATACTTAATACTTCTCATTGCAAATGGTTTTTCGAAACATCTGTTACCAATTCTGAGTTAATATATTAGATAGATTGGTTTATATGATAAATTGACCATACAGATACTTCATATTAGGAGTTCTGCAGCAGTTAATTTGGATGCTTTGTATTTCAATTAAACAGATACCTTGGTTATTGGTGTCTGTTGAGTTATAGCTACACTTTTGAAGAATATCTTTATTTGATGGTAGATGCCAAGTTACTACTTAATAGGAACTAGGCAGTGTTCGAATTTCAGGGGCGGGTAAGCGGTTTAGAAGGCGGAATGGAATGAAATAGATTCATTCCCATTTATGATGCTGGTATACGGAATCAAAATCAAAATATATATATTTATTTATAACCAACCACTAGATTATCACTAAACATAAACCCTCAATAAACCCATATTATTCCATTGCCGAATATATACCAAGCGCCCCTCAATTTCTTTGGTTTTCCAGTTTTGGCCTTCTGTGATATGCCTCCGTTGTTGGATTTTTAGCTAGTCATGCTTTTCCTTTATGCTTTCGAATATCAATAAAAAAAACATTGTTAAATGCACTAATCCTGTGTAGTTGGCCAGGCATATTCAATATGCATGTATAATATATGCCTGTGTTTGTGTCCTAGTTCTGCTTGTTAAGGAGATTAAGAAATAGAGTACATGGTCTGTTGACCATTATTCTTTCAAATAGACACTATTTTGTTAGCAAAGGATGGTCATAAGTTTCTGGTCTTGCAGCCTGACCGGGTCACCGAGTTCTGCAAAAGAAACAAGTTACAACTCATCATAAGAGCGCATGAGTGTGTAATGGATGGCTTTGAACGATTTGCTCAGGGGCAATTAATCACCTTGTTTTCAGCTACTAATTATTGTGGTAACTCGCCTCACTTTTTTCCTTTTGTTCCTGTAATTTAGTAAATAATGTCTTACCATTGCGATACATGTTCTGCATCAGGGACTGCAAACAATGCTGGGGCAATTCTTGTTGTTGGTAGAGGGTTAGTTATAGTTCCAAAGCTAATTCATCCGCTTCCACCACCACTTCAATCGCCGGAGTCTTCACCGGAGCATGTCCTAGAGGACACATGGATGCAGGTCAGAACTACTCAGATTTTTGTTCATATGCATGCGTTTCTCAGCTGTTCATCGTGAACCAAATGCCCACTTATTGTTTTTAGCCAACTTATCAGTCACAAAAGCACAAATTTGAAAATATCTGAAATGTGTATTCGACATTTTGCAATTTCTTTGGATTGACTCAAACCATTTGGACACGGGGCTTTATATAGGAACTCAACATTCAGAGGCCACCAACACCCACTCGAGGCCGACCCCAATCAGCCAACGACAGGAGTTCTCTGGCCTACATATAGCCACTGTTCGGTCCGCGCCAGTGACATTTCTTTCATATTTGTCTATGTATACCATCTGTACATGATCGGTAAGCCATAAAGTGATCTTGTGTTTATTGTAGAACTATGAGTTGCAATTTAGTTTTGGTACAAGCCTTGTTTTACATTCGTTAAATTATTATAAAGCTCTACTGCGTGCTGATGGAGATATAAAACTTGTCTTCATGAAACTCTGTTCCGATTTTTCATTTCTTTTTATAAAAATACCCAGGAATAAAGTCTACAAGTCCGTGAGGAGGTTACACAAGATCTAAACTAGCCACATATCACCGTTTAATTGTATCACCTATGCAGGGGCGGATTTAGACGAGGACGAAAGTAGGCTGAAGCTCTTGCTATGATACGTCGAAGAAGGAACCGTGGAGGTTGCGGTGGGACTGATTGCTATCAGCTCTCACCGTGCAACGGAGTCAGCTGTGAGAAACTTCTGTTGTGGCTATCTGCGTTTTTTTTTAATTGTATAAAAGAGTTAGTGGATTGTTCCTTATAAAATAAAATAAAAATATATCTTATTAACTTTGTAACCTGCAGTTCATATCTAATCTAAGTGATAATCAATATTTCAATAAATAATAGTTTAATAATTTTGTAATTTATTAATTTAATATTTTATGATGTCAAATTGAATTTTATTATTAAATATATTTATTATTCCCCAGCACCTATGAGTTGTACGAAATAAAGGGTTCAGCCAGTGAAAATCTGAAGGAAAAAAACGAATTAAAATCAATAAATAAATATAATATAATATTTTGAGTTTCTAGAATATTTATAAAATAAGCAAACTAAGAAGTAAAGGGAAAGTTTTTTTTTTTTGAAAAAAAATAAAAGTTTGTCTCTAATTATTAAAATTATTATACTCTTTTAAAAAAAAAATTAAAAGGGCAGTTCATCATATTTCTTATATTAAGGTTATTTTTATTCCAATGCTATTGAACAATTATTACGTGTCTAAAAAATTAATTCATTTTAGTTAAAAAATATATACCTAAGATAATTTAATATCGATCGTTCTTTTTCGTACCTTCTTCTATGTCACTTGCTCCTTGTCGTTGTCTACTTCCATCCTTATGCGTTAGCCCAACCACCGCCTAATAATGCTTTTCCCACTCCATCTTTGACTTCCTTTTTAACTATTGCCTCCTAATCCTCCCTTAACAACCACTCTAATCACCTTCTTTTTGGCTATTGCCTCCTAATCCTTCCTTAACAGAATCTCTAATCACGTATGGACGTGACTAATGACTTCAGTTTCACTAATTAAAATCCTCCTAAATTATTTCTTCGCCTTGGGGTATCTCCTCACCTTTGACCTTCCTGCTCCCTTCTCAGACCCGACGGCGAGCGGCGATGACCTGAGCCATGGGCTGCGTCCTCGCCAAGGAGGCCTCGCCTCCCCCCTCTTCCGCCTCCCTCGGACTTCCCTCCCTCCGCCGCGAGAAGGATCAGCCGGCGGGAGACGGGTCCGGCCGCAAATCTCTGGCCTCGCTCCCTAAAGTCGAGGCCGCCACTGATTCGCGGAAGGAGGAGAGGGATCTACCGGCCGAGCACGGCCAGCAGAGCCGCCGCCGGTCGAGAGCTGACCCGAGGCTGAGCAATCCCCCGGGGCATGTCCACGGCGAGCAAGTCGCTGCTGGGTGGCCCGCCTGGCTCTCTCGCGCTGCCGGGGAGGCCATCAAAGGGTGGACGCCGCGTCGGGCGGATGCCTTCGAGAAGATCGATAAGGCGACTTTTCTGCTGGAACAACTCGTTTTGTTGCAATTCAGGAGCACTAGTTTGTGTGCTAAAGGTTCCATTTTGGTTCTGAACAGATTGGGCAGGGGACGTATAGTAATGTTTACAAGGCGAAGGACATAACGAGCGGCAAAATCGTGGCTCTGAAGAAGGTTAGGTTTGATATGATGGAGCCAGAAAGTGTGAGATTTATGGCTAGGGAGATCCTTATCCTGCGGCATCTGGATCACCCAAACGTCGTTAAGTTAGAGGGGTTGGTGACATCAAGGATGTCTTGTAGCTTGTATTTGGTATTCGAATACATGGAGCATGACCTAGCTGGTCTTGCAGCGAGCCCTACCATAAAATTCATGGAGCCTCAGGTAAGATTCTAACTATAGAAGATTAGTTATGATGAGATAGTTTTGAATTCAATTGTATGATTACACATATGGGGTATTTAAATCCCCACACTGTGACTCATTCAGTCATCTCCTTATAATTATGGAGAATAAATAGTATTGTTTGATAAGGTTGTGCAAGACCTTCCCATAACACAAATAGTCTACTGATTCGTTCTTGTTTGGCATTTGTCAAAAACTCAAACTGGTGATTCAAGCTTCAGCTTGAAATACGTGTGCATGGCAGTTGGTGAAGCTATCTGTCAAGAATTGCTAGATGGAGATGGTGTCTAACAAAATGATAAAAATGTATTTGGTACTCTTAAAAGAGATATCATTGCTGGCAATTTGAATAACATTTTGGTTGCACAGTATAGTAATATAGGTGTTGATTGTGATAACCGTTAGTCATGTATTCTATAAAAGCTTAAAGTATTGCAAGAGCACAATCATCTGTGTCTATACTAGAACGAGCAATTGATTACTTCTATTGCACCATGAAATTAGAATTACGAGTAAGAAACATAAGCTTGTAGTAGATTGTTGATTGGTGGGATCATCGACCCAATTGATGTTTGAATAAGTTGGTAATTGAAGAGATGATTTTGAGGAGAAATGAAAAACACTGCTTTTGATACACTACAAATGGCAAAATACTATTGCAAATGTTAACTTTGACGAGTTAACTTAAATTGTCCGACAATATGGGGCAATATAAGAGATATAAGAATTTATAATTCCACCAATTATATATGAAGTGTGATCAAAGAACAAATCTTCATTGGGTTAGTCTAAGATTTTACTCAAGTACAACATAATTTTATTTGGATGCATAACTTCTACCTTCAAAGTGAGATTTTTTTCTTCTGAATCTTTGTTAAATTTTATGTTGAACAGATCAAGTGTTACATGCACCAACTTTTGTCTGGATTAGAGCATTGCCACAACAATGGTGTGCTGCACCGCGACATTAAGGGTTCAAATCTCCTACTTGACAATGAGGGAGTACTCAAGATTGCAGACTTTGGCTTGGCTACTTTCTTTGACCCTAATCGCAAGCATCCTATGACTAGTCGGGTAGTAACTCTTTGGTATCGGGCCCCAGAGTTGCTCTTGGGAGCCACGGATTACAGTGTGGGAATTGACCTGTGGAGTGCTGGTTGTATTTTAGCAGAATTGTTGGCTAGGAAGCCTATTATGCCTGGGAGGACCGAGGTAGGTTTTGAGTTGTTTGATTGTTTGTTTGTTTCTTGGCATAATATTTTTTAGTTGGTTTTTGCAAAGGTCTCCGTGTCCTTTTATTGCGCAATTGTAGAGCAATATGTTGAACTATATCATCTTAAAAATCTATGCACTGTAAAAAAAATTATCGAACAAAGCATCATTGTATAAGTATGGAAAGGATTGAATGCTGACAAGATAGAGCATAGAGAATTATCATCGAGGCAAAATTTGTAATCCTTTATAGTTCAGATTGGATAAAGCACATTCAAGAGACAACAATTGCAGTTAAGCACTAGGATTATTATCAAATTAACACTTCTTGTTATCATTGTAGAAAATTTGTATCATGCAGTAGCATGTGTGCATACAGTGCTGCACCACCTTGGATATGTCCCCCACATAGCCATATGCTTGTATAATCTCATATTGTCGTAATTCTCAACTATCTGATCTCTCTCAAGCTAGCTTATTAGTTAAGCCACTTAATTTTTTTTAGACTAGTTTAGGCAGACTAGATGAGGAAAAAAATGATCAATCTTATGTACATTTTATTTAAGAATCAACAAAATGATAAGGGAGGAGATTCCTTAGCCATAAAAACCTGATGGATTGATGAGTTAGGAAAAAAAAAGTTTTCTGCATATTATTTGAATTTTGATAATTATTGTGCATTGTGTATTGACCTGCATACCTCATCCAGAAGTAGCATAAAACCTTGTGTTATTTGACAAGAACTAGTCATTTGAGATGCTGTAATGGACATAGTCAAAACTGAAATGTTTACTAACACACAATTAAGAATTCATTAATATGTTATAGAGGAGTTCAGAAATCATGACTGAGATGTTGTGTTGGGTGAGGGTTGAAAAGGCTGTCCAAGAGACCAATTCTGTGGAAGATTACTGCTGTCATAGTTCTGTAGGTAATCCGGTCCTTGCAGAAAAAACAATGCTGTTTCTAGGTTACTCCCCGAGAGATAGGTTTAAGTTGGTCATCTTTGTTGTATAATGGCTATATATATATATTTTTGAAAGCATGTATATGTTAACCTGTGAGCTAACTATGATTATTCCAATACCTTAAATATTAGAGATTAGTTGCCCATGAAAGTTTCATTCTGAGTATTATATGGAAGATTAAAAAGGTTTTTAAGATTATTTATCTTGACTGTCAGGGCGATTATAGCGATTTAAAAATATGTAGATACTAGTAATATGGTCTATATGCATTTGAACGAAGTGATACGAACTATGCAGTCACTCCCAAATATTTTGAAGAAATAACTTATTTTGTTGCACCAAAGATCATAGTATATGATATGGAAATTCGCAGCATAATATCTACATGGTTATGCTATGCAGTTGCTTAACTATTGTGCTTCAATCTTGGGTGTTGCCGTGTTGGTTATCTGATAATAATTACTTCCAAAAAAAGATAGATTGATAACTTACTGTAGATAGATATGCTGATAAAGGAGATTTGAAGGAATTTATACACCTTGCTATATTATGGTTTACATCTTTCCATAAATGCATCATTTATGATAATTGTTAAATTGCACTGTAGTTTGAAAGTGTGCCTGATCTAGGTGTGCTTGTAACTTATGAGTTAACAGACATTGTTAATGATTTACTTGATTTTCCATGCATTAATAAAAACAGTAATGCCTATGGATAGGCATAGGCCCTTATCTCTTTCTGTTGATATATATTGTCTTCGTTAGGTCGAACAGCTGCATAAAATCTTCAAACTGTGTGGTTCTCCTTCAGATGAATACTGGAAAAGGTCGAAGTTACCTCATGCTACAATTTTTAAACCCCAACAGCCTTATAAACGGTGCATACGAGAAACATTTAAAGATTTCCCACCACCATCCTTGCTATTGATTGAAACTCTTCTTGCAATTGATCCTGCAGATCGGCAAACTGCTACTGCAGCCTTAAATAGTGAGGTGAGTATTTCTGAACTATCTTTATCTTCTTCTGTAGCTTTGTATCTTGTAGTTCTATCATCTTTAATCAATCTGGAGGTGGAAGGAATTCCAAACCCAAGGTTTAAAGTCTCATGCCGGTGCCGCTCGGCACCGGCGAAACATACCGTTCCGATGGGAAACCGAAATCGGCACGCCACCGATTTCGTGTGTTGCTGCGTCATAGCGTGTATGGCGAAGTTCTCCTCGGCAGCGAAGGTGACGTCGGCGACGGCGACGACAAGGTAAGTTGAAAAACGACGCAGGCGACGCCGAAGGTGTCTCGGGACTCCTCTGGCGCCGTCGGAGGTCTCTGTCGTCGCCGGAGGCCTCTGGATTAGCCGGAAGCACTGCCGGAGACGGCGCCGTCGCGAGTCACAACTCCTCCGCCTTCGCTCGCATCGTGGCGAGTTAGGCTCACGCAGGGTTTATTAAATCCAAAATTTCCCATTTAAATTCAACTTAAATCAGAAAACTAATAAAAATTAATAAAATGATTTATTTAAATCTAACATTTCCCTACTTAAATATTATCCTAATAAAATATATAAAAATATATTTAAAATTAAAAAAATAAATAAGTTTTATTAATTAATTTTCTGAATCTTTTCTATTTTAAATATTATTTAAAAATTCTTAAAAAAATTTAAAAAATTTCTAATAATTCAATTTTATATTCTGATATTTATTATTATTTTTTTTTTGATATTTTCTTATTTAATTAATATTCTAATATTTTTTATCATTTTAAATATGTATTATTTAAATTAATATTTAAATAAATAAATATGTATATAATTATTATATATTAAGTAGTGTTTTGTTTAATTTATATACTTATTAGAAATTATAGATAATATTTTTTATTTTAATATCAATTTGAAATGTAAATCCATTAATATTAATTTTTAACACATTAAACTTTTTTTTTTTACTTTTAGGAATTTTTTCCCAAAATATATGAAACATTACATTTATTATAGAATATCTCTACTTGATATGTGCTTGAATATTAAGAATTAGTAAGGTAATATATTATAATGTATTTATTGATATATCAATTTTCTTTAAAGAAAATTATATTTAATTATTTTTTTCTAACAATTTTAAGTTGCTCAATAATTAAAAATTTATATAAATTAATACACAACTTATTTTTAAATTGTACACTTTAAATATATTTATCTAATAATTACTATATACAAATAAAAAAATACGAAACCTTATCGGCACGGTACGATACGATACCGAAACCGTATCGTTCCGGTTAGGGACCGAAACTTCGGCACGGGTCGAAACTTTAAACCTTGTCCAAACCTATAGAAAATGCCTTACATTGTTTAATAGAAAGAAGTCTCCTAAATTATTGCTTTAAGTTACTGAACATTGTCTGTTTAATAATGTTAGATCATACCATAATACTAAGGGATCTAGTTGTAAATAGCACGTAATACAGAATGTAAATTGTAATTTTACATTGATGAACAAGAAACATAGGTAAAGGAGACTATCAGTAGATCAAACACTGATAATTTTCCTATCAGGGCCTTAATATGGAATTAGTGTTGTTTCCATCGTGATATCCATTTGTCAGTGTTGATTGAATGTGGATGTGTGCATTACCTTCATGGTCTTTGCACTACCTTCACTTGTACACCATCCTCACCCTTACCCAATCCCTTGCCTCACTTCGCTTTTCCAGACATCATCTCCTGATCAAACACTTTACCTACAATTTCTCAACATTATAGCAACTATGGTTGCACAGGCCCATCTTCAATCTCCACTCATGCACGATACTTCCTGTTTGTGGAAGCAGTCTTCATTTGTGTCTATTGTAAAATAGAAGCCTTTGAGCTCACCTGCTTCCTACCATTCCAAAAGCTTATGCCTATCTGGGTCTATCCCTTGTTCTTGGGCATGCTCCCCTTATTCCTCTTCTTCTGAAAAAGGGTGATGCCAAGGGAAAACCAGCAACACTTACCAGCCAGTGCTTCACCCTAGTTAGGTCCCGCCATGTTCCAACCTCCCTTCGGCGTACCCTTCAATCACTTTCTGGCATAGTCGAAGAAGTGTGTGGCTACTGAACAAGGATAACACTTGCATCATCTTCCCTACACTGAATTGCAAGCATCACACCCATGTATGACACCTACTATTCTTCTTTTGTATCACTCATATTGTTGTGTTTTGTGCCTTCATCAAGAAATGCCTTCCATCCAAAATATTGGACCTTAGCCGCTTGCCAGTTGTTTCCCATTGCCTTTGTTTTGGGCCTTACTAACTCCATGATGATTACCACAGATAAACTAAATGGAAAATACTCTATTTTGTACGTTGCAACAATTCAAGTTTGGTTATTTGAGTTAAGGCCATATGTTAGTGGATTTGTTTATGCTATTTGACCTCTTGTGTCAATTCATTGATCCGACTCTTATGAGTATATTTCGTTGCTTCTTTTGGTGTGTAACTTGGGCACATGCTTGGGATTTGTATATAGGTGATATCTCTCTAGTCTATGATGTGATTGGTAGTATTTTTCATTATGACAATCAGACACGAGATAACCACATATGTTGCCTGATCCAAGCCATTGCTGTTGATTTTTCAGATATCTTCTCAAGCACATCAGTTGTTAAGGTGTCTAAAAACATTGCTGTTGATTTTTCAGATATCTTCTCAAGCACATCAGTTGTTAAGGTGTCTAAAAACATATCATTGGTAGTTTACCTTTCACATGTGTAGGGTGTTCAGGATATAAATGTATAGGCTGATACATTTCCTTATAGCATAAGCTTTTGCGATAAGTTGGCATCCAGTCAAATTTCACATGCTAAAAAATATGGAGCTTAAGCAAGCAATCACTATCTTATCCTAAGGAACTTGGAGCTTAAATAAGCAATCACTATCTTCTCCTATAAACTTGGAGCTTAAACAAGCAATCACTATCTTCTCCTAAAAACTTGGAGCTTAAACAAGCAATCACTATCGTCTCTTAAAAACTTGGAGCTTAAACAAGCAAACACTCTTCTCCTTTTGGAAGGTAAATCTGACATGATGATATCAGACAGACATTATGAGTATATGATTTGAAGGGAATCAGTCAAAGAAAGAACTGATATAAAGAACCCACATATTCCTCAACTTTTTACTTGCCTTGGTAGTTTGTTACACACGACGCTCTTACTAAGATGTTAGGAATTCAAATATGTTCATAACTGCTGTGATTGAGGATCTTCTATGCTGAATTTCTGTACTTTGAATTCTGCTCCTGTGAACTGAATAACATTTCTAGTTTACCCTCTAAACTTCTGGGCTGTATTTTTCAACTGAATTATCTTTTTATTTCTTTAGTTTTTTACGACTGCTCCACATGCATGTGATCCTTCAGACCTTCCAAAATATCCTCCAAGCAAAGAAATGGATGCTAAAATGAGGGATGAAGAAGCTAGAAGGTAAATGATAATCTTTTGTCTGTTTACATTTGTATCCAGATGAACTAGTTTGGCAGATTAACTCATGTAAACTCGGTATTGAATCTGGACAATTATGTGTTTATAGCCTTAACTAATCAGCCACTATTGATTTCCATATTTGATTCAGGAACCATTTTGGAGCGTCATTTCAAACTAAAATTTTATAGCCTAGCTTTTTCTTTTGTGTTACTCATGTTTTTTTTTCTTTATTTCTAACTTAATAATAAATATTATTTGTTCAATTGCATCATTTTCTTCAAATTTATTGATCTAAGTGCTAGAAATCTTACTCTTACTTTAATAGTTTAAGATAGCCAGTCCCATTATTTTCTTATATATCTATAAGTATGTAGACATACTTTCAACATGGTAATAATTCTATCCCATTGTCAACTTAACGCACTGCTTGACAATTTTCGAGTTCTCACGCCATTGATTTGATTATTTTAAATAATATTCATTTCAAACTAAAATTTTATAGCCTAGCTTTTTCTTTTGTGTTACTCATGTTTTTTTTTTCTTTATTTCTAACTTAATAATAAATATTATTTGTTCAATTGCATCATTTTCTTCAAATTTATTGATCTAAGTGCTAGAAATCTTACTCTTACTTTAATAGTTTAAGATAGCCAGTCCCATTATTTTCTTATATATCTATAAGTATGTAGACATACTTTCAACATGGTAATATTCTATCCCATTGTCAACTTAACGCACTGCTTGACAATTTTCGAGTTCTCACGCCATTGATTTGATTATTTTAAATAATATTCATTTCAAACTAAAATTTTATAGCCTAGCTTTTTCTTTTGTGTTACTCATGTTTTTTTTTTCTTTATTTCTAACTTAATAATAAATATTATTTGTTCAATTGCATCATTTTCTTCAAATTTATTGATTTAAGTGCTAGAAATCTTACTCTTACTTTAATAGTTTAAGATAGCCAGTCCCATTATTTTCTTATATATCTATAAGTATGTAGACATACTTTCAACATGGTAATAATTCTATCCCAGTGTCAACTTAACGCACTGCTTGACAATTTTCGAGTTATCGCGCCATTGATTTGATTATTTTAAATAATATTCATTTTTGAAATCTTGGACTAACTAATGGATAAGTTCAGGACTATTTTACAACATTATGAGTATATACACATGGCTTTTATGAAAAGGGAAAGTCGGAGCTAAGATCAAGTGACATCTCAAAAGTACAGACTAAATTTAGTAATTAACCTGTTTTTATTCTACCACCACAAAATTGTTAGATGCGTATGCTACATGTATACTTCAGATAGCATCCTATCACCAACCAAGGTGGCTGCATATGCATAGGTAATACTCTATCACATTACATATACCTACATATGTGAACTTACCACTTCAATTTTAATTAAATCAACTAGATCCACATAGTTTATTCTCTCAGTCCAATGTAAAGATTGATTTCTCAAGGAAAGAAATTCAAAAAGTTCTCTGAAATCTTCGGTGTTCCTCTTCCTCTATTCATAGCCCAATGCATAAGTCGGATCAATCCAACTAATAATTCCAAAGATAAAGATTCGAATAGAGTTAGAAAAGAAACATGCTTGACTAAAAAAAAGTACTCTTTAAGTGCAAAGGAATTACTATTTCATGATTTGATGCGTGAAGAAACTTTTGCTTAATCATTAAAAACTGTCTATTGGAGAGCTAGAAGACTGTACATATATTTCCTTAATAATTATTGATAGTCTTAGATTACTTTGTCTCCTTTGAATTAATGGCAGGTGTAAACTATTTCTATGTATACAATTAATGTTAATTTGATTGATTATGTAACTTTATGCACTTTCCATTAATACAATGTGTTAATGTGACTACTGTGCGACTTCATAATGCAAATGCACTTTCTGTGTATACAGTTAGTCTTGCAATTGAATCGGCAACTAAATAACACATATACACTAGGGTAGCCCGACTAGTTGCTGTCTATATATTCATTTTACTATCTTCTCTCTGGATTTGCAATTGACTCATGTGATTATTTTTTTCATTTGTGGTAGATGTAATTAATATGCTGTGCAGGTTGCAGGCTGCTGGTGGGAAGGTCAATGCCAATGGATCAAAAAAATTGCGCACACGTGACAGACCTTTCAGAGCAGCTCATGCAGCAGAGGCTAAAGCTGAAGTTCAAGTAAATATTGATGTTCCTCATTGCTGTTATGTACTTTTTTCAATATTTCTTAATGGGTTCTAGTAAGTATTTGCTGTTGTGCTATTATTATAGGGTTGAAAACTGATTCATACTAATTTCTACAGTAAAGGAGGCTTTATGTCAACTGTCAACCAATATAGACTAGACATATAGATTATGGGTGTGTTTTTATGCCCTTGGCCCACTTGATGTCCAACTACCCAAGCCTTGTGCCCTGAAACCTTTTGTCCCTGTGATTGCTTCAGTATTGAATTCAAAATTATCATGAAAAAGAATAATATTAAGTAGTATCACAGAATATTGACTGTCAGATAGTGACTCACTTGTAGATAACATCTATCTCAAATGAAACAGAAAACTTGCAGCAGGGCCATGCATAGATGTCTTGGCTAGCAGTTCATAATGGGCATAGCAACAATAAGGGCCCCTTGAGGCATCTAACTTCTATTATTTCCTTTACACTTACACAACGCACTCCAACAATTGGAAAAGGAAAGTATGTTGGTGTGAGGAATAAAGATTTGGTAAATATACTTCTGGTCTTGTGGTTGAGACACTGCCTAATGTGACGGAGATGATTCCCGCAACAGCACAATTTCTAAGCTTATAATCCAAGGCTTTCTATGTGGCGAGGTCTTTTTGTTATACAGATTAAGGTGTAGTTAAATCACTGCTAATGATGTTGATGTTTATCGCATGGATAATAATATTAGTTCTTGCTCTCATTCTTTTGTAAGTCCAAACCAAACAGTACTTTTACTCTTTTCCCTCTTCTTTAACAAACTTGATAACCATTGAGAAGTTGCTTCAACTCATTTTTTTCAATTTGGTCTCAGGTTTGATAACATCCAATGTTTATTTACTTTATGACTTTTGTGCTTGAATTAGGATTCATGTTATGTCTCATTACTTTCAGAGAAGGCAGCGTCTTATTACCCGTGCAAATGCAAAGAGCAAGAGCGAAAAGTTTCCTCCACCACACCAAGATGGTGCTCTTGGATATCGATTGGATTCTATATATATTGTTGATCCTTCCTTGGAGGACTCAGACAATTCATTCAGCTCAAGACTTCCCTCCCAGAAGATGCCTGCAAATGCTTGGTCTGGACCATTGGTTGATGCTGTGGTTGGCCACCCAAACCACAAGAAGCAGATTGCAGCACGCGCACGAAACTCCTCTCGAACAAAACAGTTTGATGATGCTCATATTACAAAGGAAACTCACATAGAAAAGGGCAGCGCTCGATTCTGAAATCCAATACCAGTTCAACTATCTTCAGGTCTTCAAGACCAGGATCCATCTCTTCAGGCGTGAGATTGCGATACAATGATACTGAAATAGCAGGAAATGGTCATTCATTGGATGAAGATAATAATTTATCCACCCTCTTCTGTTCCATCTTTCATACTACTTGTTCAGTTACCCCGACTATTAACACTCAATTGAGGATTCCTTGTACATCGTTTCCTTCTCTTATTGCCCCCAATACTGGCTTAGGTTATTTGAGTTAGATACACCTCTCCAATCATCCCATTGTATTTTAAAGAACATTTACCTTCTGGAGCTTCATATTTTGACTTGTGAGATGTATATTTACTATTTTGAAATTTTACACACCGATTAAGTTGAAGAACTTCGGAATGTTGTCTTTCAATAAATAACAATAAGCTATTATCCTATTAAATGAGATCGGTTAGATAAATCTTTCTGCGTTATTAGACTCTATCTTTTATTATATTATTATTTATATTTAAATAAATTTTATTTTATTTTTGTTAACTACTATGCTTTTTTATCTTCCTCGTTTGATACGTGCACATTTATCATAATTATATATTATCTAATTAGAATATTTATTAGTCATTAAGTATATGTGGGTATCATTTTAAATGTGTCTTTCAAAGTTTTTTTTAATAGATATAATTTGATTTTCTTTTTAATATTTGTGTTTTTTAGTATGTCTATTCGACTATTCTTATACATTCACTTTAACATTATCATCTCTATAACTCTTATTTAATTCTCATTTTATTTCCGAGTCATAACTCAACAGCTAGCATCATATAATATAGAAGTTTAATTGTTATTTTATAAAATTTTTCTTTTTAAGTCTTAAAAATACTTTACGATCACAAAGAACACCTAATATTCTACTCTATTTTAACTATTTTGTTTGTATTTTATGTAAGATCAAATTCTCCATTCTTTTAAAAAATGATGCAACATATTTAAAATTTTCAATTACAGATAACTTATCATTTTCTATCTTTAACAATTGACTTATTACGTCTAATATTATTAAATTTAAATTTTATATACTCTGTCTTTATTCTACTCAATTTAAATTTTTTTACTTCTAATATTTTTGTTAAGATTTGAGTTAGTATCTACTACTTCACATGTCAAATGTTTCGTTTAGATATTTGTACTTATTCAACCTCATCTTTGATGGTCAAATGGAATAAATTGTGCACCCCTATAGTTTGATGCGGTGATAAAAGGCAAAGTCTATTCTCAAACAATCGAGGTTTAATTCCCATACAAGATACACCTAGATTTATTTGGTAAGCGAAATGTGAGGTCGAATAGGCTATGCTAAAATCTAAATAACTTATATGAAGAACTGAAATAAATTGTGCATATTTAATGCATCAATTCAAACACGCATAAGTCATAAAGCAAAACTTATGAATGCTTATAATCATCACCATTCATAGATAATAATAAGGGAACAGCCATAAAGACACACTTTAACCTTAGAACACACCCTTCACTTTTATTTGCATCCCTATATATTAATAGTATAAACAAGTATCATTATTTCATTTCATGCATTTTTTTCCTTTTTTTTAATAATACGTGCAAGTTTAACTATTTTTCATTTTTATAAAAACAAAAATATCTTAAAGGATTTTTTTGGGTTTTTTTTCCCTTAAAACCATATAATGATATACTTGCACCTGTTAATTGCCGTTACCATATGAACTGTCCTCCGTACTTCTTCGCCGCCTCTTTGCTATCGATCGTCGTCGAGCTCTTCATGGTGGGCTGGTTGACTCCGGCGGTTGGGGTGTGAGGCTTCCATGGATTAGCCCGTTCCATGGCCTCGCCTGAAACAGCTGGCCTCATGAACTCCCTCAGTATCTCCGTCGCCGTGTCGATATTGTTGGTTGCCCGCCCCAGTTCGCCTTCCACCGCACCTCCCCACTCCGATCCACGGCCGGGGCGCCATGTAGTCCCACGGCTCCACGCCTCGTTCTTCACCGCTGCCGCCGGATCCGGCCTGCTACCCCACCCGCTGCTGTTGTAGCCGTCGAGGCGCCGCCCCTTGCCGTACGCGTCGACGCCATCGTAGCTCCCATACTCCGGTTTCTGGAGAGGGAAAATGTTGGCTTTGGGGAGCCCAAATCGGGGGTCGGCCGCGCTAGCCGCGGTCTGGATGTTGCTAAAGAAGGTTTGGGTTTTGAAAGCGTCGGATCTGAAGGCGTCGGCGCTCGGTTCCCATCGCCGCTTGTAGGCATCAGAGCTGAAGGCATCTCCGCTTTGATCCCATCGCCCCAGGCCGCCGTCCTTTTGAGTCTGGAGAGGGTACTCGAACACTGCCGGAATTACCTTGCCGTCGCTGCCGATGAGCACCGGCTTGCACACGTGATCCTGACGCACCTCGGTTTTGTAGGTGGCCAAAGAGGGCTTGTTCCAGCGGTCGATTCCATCGCCATCGTTAGAGTTCCACGACTGGAACCTGAAGCCCGTTCTCTCCCTGCCTCCAAATCTTCCATTGGAGTAGCTGTAGTCCTCCATTTCCACTCCTTTTTTCAGGTAACTAATTCACTCTTTCTTCAATCCTCTCAAAGAGGAATTTTTACTGCTTGCTCGAATTAATCTTTGAGTTTCTGCTTCTAATTTATACACGAGGAGGAGGAATCATCTTGCGGCCCATACAAATTAATAACCTCACTGAGGCAAGTGGTGTGGAATCCTATTCTTTCTTGATAGAAGAGCATTACGAAAATTGGAGCAGAATATGTTCTTCTCCAGCTTTAATAAGTGATCCACAGGGAACAACATCTTCTCCTTTTGAGAAAGTTTGATCTCCAGATGCTCTGCACTTAGCCAATTGCTGAGCATCAACAAAATTCTTTGGGAGAGTCATCAGCAGAGGCTAGCAGATGAAAACATGATGTAAAAGGTAGCATTCTTCTTTTTGATCAATTTATTTGTTCAGAGAATATATTTGTTTAAGCAGCTAGACTTGGCAAATTAAGCATTATACACGTATAGATCATTAGTTTCAAGTATCCTAATCAACCCAATGTAAAGCTCATTAATGCATGAAGCTTCTTTGCTCATCTTTCTTGGATGTCATCTTCAGTCATGCAGGTTTCATTGAGCAAATATCAACAATGATTTGACCATCTAGACAATCTTGCTATCAAAGTATTAGAGTGTCTCTAGATAGACATTAATAATGTAAGGGGAAAAAAAGGGGATAAGAGGGGCATTCAAGAATTGACTTAAAAAGTCAACATCGAGTATGAAAGGTGAAGCAGTTTAAAAGATAGGAGCAACTATAGTATCATGTTAATCATTAAAAAAAAAAACATTTTCCCAAAGTTGATTTTCGTTGATAACCCTCATATTAACAAGCATGGAACATCTATTTTACCCAATAGTCAAATCTAGTCATTTAGCTCATTTGGAACCTATTTCTTTAACTTTGCAGCATTTCAATCCTCTTTTAAAAACATTTATATTAGCACATAAATCTGCATATAGTCTTTTACAAGTTTAATTTATGGATAATAGAGAGTGTATGGGAATTTTACCCTCTAAACGCTGAGCCTTCTTCCCCTTCCCATGTCTTATTGATTATGTGTTTGCCCCATTGAAGGACATTCTTGCTCATGTCTTTCCCATTCCATTGAACAACAAGCCCCTTACTGTCCATGATTTCTCTTCCACATGATGAGGCAGTGCAAAGGTATGTCTGGCTTCTCAATCAACAGAGACAATCAAAGTCGTGTTTGTTGTTTTTGTTTTTGTTTTTGTGCCCATCCTATGATGCCAAGCACCATCCCTGTTGGTGTCTACTCTTTCACCCCTTATACAACCCAAATAGCCTCTTCAGCATTGGCAAGATCATGGTCTCTGTGTGGCCAAAACACAGCTACCATGTTCTACAACGTGCTGCCTCTTCCCAATCAGCTTATATGCACCTTACCCCTTCCATTAGCAATTTTCTAGAGGATGTTTCTGGCGTCGGATTTTCCACTAGGGTGCTGTGTTCAGTCTATGTTCTGCATTGAACCATTTTACTACTGGTTACTGGTTACTAATCAGTTCCAAGAGACTAATGCTCAGTTTGATAATAGAGGGATGAACGACACCTATATAAAGATCTGTTGTGAAAGAAAAAAGGAAAAATGAAAGAATTGATATTATCCATCCTATGTTTGCTGTCAAGAACTGAAAGAAAAAGTCCAACTTATGGGATGGGCTCACAACCAATGTTCGGTTGTGTTCGGCAAACTCACAGTTAGCGACAAGCTCCTGGGCAAACGGTGGCAGGCTTACAATCAGACCTCAAGCTCGCAGCTTGCAGTTAGGCTTGCAGGCAGTGGGTGAGGATGATGCTCAGGAGGAGGGTGTGGGCAATGAAGAAAGAGGTTGAGATTTTAGGAGTTGGTAAACAAGGGAAGAGTCAATTTTGGACAGATCAAATTTTGGCCAAAATCAATTCAATCCATTCTTTGACAATGTTTAAACTTTCATGCAATATTCCCCTTCAATGATCCATCTCACAGAGTAAACTAAGCATAAGAGACATGACCCACTCGTGACTTCCGCAAGCCACAATTACACCCTATAAATGTGTCATTTTTCTACACAGGAAGAACATTTGCATCTCACATTTTCCACTTGTTTCGCACAAAATTTGTTATGATGATTCAATTTTGGCCTCCTCATCCATCTACAGCAATACCTATTTCTTTACTCCCTTTCTGTTGGTTTTGGCGTGATCTCGCTACTACTGTATTAGATTCAGGAAAGCTTTGGCCGTATTTTCCCTAACAAATGTTATTGGGCTAACAATATTCTCATTTTGCAGGCTGTGTTGTTGGTTTCTGCTACTACATTAGATTCCTCTAAACTTATGCAAAGGTAGTTTCTAACATTTGAGTAGATTCAATTTAGAATGGGTTATATTTTCTCTACGAACTATTGCTCAAGCACTTATATGCTCTCTATAGTGTCTACTCAATTAGTTACTTTAATGATTACCATGATTCGAAGCAAGCAGTATACATCGCAAACAACAAATAAGTGCTTGAGTTTCACACAGTAATATCTAATTAACTGCTAACTAATGCATAATTAGAGATGGCTGATGCAAGGAGTTGATGTAACTAAGAGATGTTGTGGCTTCTCAGATACAGTGAATAGGTGGATAACAGCACCAGCAAGACCAGAATGATAGCAGCGAATAGAGAGATGCTGACTGAGCTGCCGATGCTGGTGCAGAACTTGTCGAAATGATCACATACTTTCATCCAGAAAACGTGGGAGTTGCCCCTCAAAGCAATGTAGGCAATGGATGCCACTGCTCCAGTAGCCGAGGCCATGATTCCACCCATGAGCTACAAAGATATAGGTAAGGAATTCAGGAGGTAATTGGCATACTTTTATTGCTTACAGATTCATGCATAGCTTCTAAATGATCATTATTCTTTTTAATTTAGACATAATCACAAGATAAGGGGGCTTATAGATTCTTGGTTGCAATTTTGGAACAGGACAAGTGAGAATAAATGTAGACAAGTGACCATAGGTTTGAAAAATACATAAACTGCCAAAGAAAATGTTTGGAGCCTTGCAATAAATATCTCCTACTAGAAAGATTCCCTATATTTCATTCTAATGATTTAATAACACTCAGAATATAATAACCTATGATTCTTATAATAAGGCTTTAATACAATAATTAGTTCATATGAATTATATTGAGATAGAGAGGGTGGTACTGCATCCATGGAGGCGAAGAAGAGGAGCAACTTGGTTGGTTGATATGGTTTGGTCATGGAGGAAGCAGAGAGGATCATGGTGAGCACACTATATAAGCAAGTTACCGAGCAGGCCACCACAAAGTATCTGCAAGTAATTGCTTAATTGTAATTATATTATAATTTAATCAAGTTGGAAAATGATAATCTAATAAAATAAATAACTTAGTGGACTGCTTACATAAGAGCAGAGGAGTAGTTGAACTTGGCGACCATCTTGAAGGTGTATACGTAATTAGTTTGCTTGCTCGTCACCGTCACCACCAGCGGCACTAGGGTCGCTACGAACAGCAGCAGCCGCAGGCCGAGGTCTGCTGCCTTGAGCAGATTTCGCTCTGCTGCCACTGCCTGTGGGTCGACCTTGCCGGCGGTCTTTCCGGCCTGCTCGGCCTCTGTTGGGTTGGAGGAAGCCATGCTTGTGTAGAGGCAAAGCAAGCACTAGTATGTTTATACAAGGATAATTTTCAAAGATTTCATTTATACATATTAAAGTCCCATTTAATGTCTTAATTTTATTATTGTAACTAGTATTCAAGATAACGTAGGACTATTAGGTGACTAAAGTTAGACTGGTAAAGCATGAAGACAAAGAAAAAATAAAAATAAAAATTATTTTCTTGTTAATTTTCTTGGAGCATCAAGTATGGATAGGGATACGGTCCTTAGCCAATCATTTAATAGAATTTATGAGAAGAACACAAATATATACGATATAAATTTATCAAATACAATGACTGCAGTATTTGTAAAACAGTAGTATGATGATAATACCGACAAGAATCTAAGATTTGAAATTTTAATCCTTGTCTATATTTCAATCTTTTGATAGGAACAATATAATTTTGATTCTGAATCATGTTATTCCAATACAATTTTGATACTTATTAATTGAATTAATAATAATAATAATAATAATTTTTTATAATTGAATGGTTGTGTAATAATTAATTAATTGTTAACATATTCATACTCTCATATTTATATTTTTTGATTAATCCAATCATCTCATGTTTCAATTAAATATGCTTAAAATTCATTAGTTTTTAATTTTAGTCGTATATAAATTTTTTGTTTTTCATTTCATAATAACCTATTCAATTTTTCTAGGCAAAACACCAGAATGGGTAATGAGAAAATGAGACCTTAATCTTTACAAACTATGGCATTTTTTATTTTCAAAATTTGTAACATTGGACGAATTTTAAATCCTTTCATTTTATTTAAATGAATGTATAATTTTATCAATATAAATAATTGTGTTTGAAATTTATTGATTAGCATTTAATAAAAAAATGGGCATTAACTATCATTTTGTTTCATGTATTTTATCTGATAAAAGTATGGGATGAAGTGAAATGATTTAAAATATTTTAATATGATTTTATTTATGTCACATAAGTACAATTATTGGAGTTAACAAAAAATAGAAATACATGTTTTAAAGTTTAAAATATTATATTTTATAAAATTAGGTTTTAAATTTTAGAATTAAATTTATTTAATTTTATGAATATAAAATTTCTATAAAAAAATTTGACTTGAGTTTGACTTAATCAAATTTAAAAACTTTAGATTAAATTTTTTTGGATGAAATTAAATTTAAATTTATATATATAGTTCAATTTGCATTTAATATATTAAAATGTAATCTTATTTAAATTTTTTTAAAATTATTTTTGTATTATTTAAATAATTTTAACTATTTTGCATTTTAATTTTTTTTAAAAAATTAATGATTTATTTAATTGAATTGAACTAATATTTTAAATTTTGAAGTCAATTTAACATTTGATGAAGTCTATTTACTAGATATAAATAGTAATTAGATTCAAGTGGGTTCCAATCACGCTCGTCGTATTTAATTAGATAGTGATATTTAAAAGAATTATTCTATTTTATTTTATTTTTCTTCCCTATTCTCTGATTCCTCTCCACCACACCTTCCTCTTTGCATCTATTTCACTCCTTGATTCCTCTCCTCTTAACACCTTTCTCTTCACATTCGTCCTAGTTCGCTTGCCTATTGTAACCATTGTTATTGTGTCCACCATTGTCGATCATCAACACCCACTTGATGCGGCACTCCTTTCGTTCTCCACACCCTCTCCCTCTTTGATTGTCGTATACTCTCCTTTTTTTCTCTCCCTCCCTCAGTCTCTCTATTCTCCCGATGTTTTCATTGTACCATTGTGACTTGTGTCGCCAAGAGCGAAGCTAGGTGTTAGCCTACTTGAGCTATAGCCTAAGGGTTCATTTTAGAGTTTAGAAAAAAAAATCCATATTTTTTAAAAAATATTATACATTTAACCATTTTAACTCAGAGATTTTTTTCTACTATATATATATTAGAAAGACATTGGGAACCATGGTTTGATCAAAACAAAACTAAATGATGCACTTTGCCCAACCTGCCCAATGCTTGGGTTAAATAGATTCGTGCACAAGTGATTTGTGAAAACAATAGATGAAGATGTCCAGGAGTACTCAAAGAAGAAGCAAACATTCAAAACTTTGTTGTCTGAAATAACAACATGGAAAATACATGTTTGCAATGCTATGACAAAGTCGTCGACAATTGAGTAAGAAGATAATGTCATATAGAATAATTATTTTTATTCGTCGGAAGCTCATCGGCGTCGAGCTGCAATTGCTTAACGAATGTACCTTGATGTGTTGTTTTTTGCAAGTCGTATGTCAACAGGATAATGCAATTCATCTCAAACCAAATGAAAATAGGATCGTTCTTCAATGGAAAATTAAAACCCGGGTATGATATAACCCAGAGATTTATTTCTTGAAGAAAAAGAAAGCTCAAAGATACTAGCTGATTACACTCTTTTAGGAATGAGCGTCTTGGTGTTGCTCAAGGTGTGCTCAAACCTCTTGCACTCGTAGCTTTTTATAGACGAGAAGGTTGCGAACTAACAGAGGCGAATGCCCATTCTTTTGGCCCCATCGTCCCTCAATCATTCACCCTTTGTCGTCCATAAAAGCTTTACAACGCACTTAGTAGACTTTACAGCTCTTGGAACTTATCTCTATAGCTCATAGATTCGGAAAGGACGGCTCCCCAAGGCTCAATCCATTTCCTTTATTAAAGCCACTTTACACCTATGTCCTTTCTTTTGGTTGCTTGCGGGAATTGGGCCCACCACTTGCTTCACGGGGGCACTTTTTTTATTTCATGTCCAATTTGTTGGATGCGCTAGACTTCTTGAAAGAGGTCTCTTCTGCTTTCTCAGATTTCTTCGAGATGCTTGTGGTAGTAACTTTCAAGGCCTCCTTCCTGGTATCTTCCGCTGTTGAAGTCGTATTCTTTCATTTGCATTATGAGTTCCAACTCTCGAAGCTTCTCCAGCACATTGATGATGGCTTCGTCTTCAATCCTTGCGATTTGATTTATTTTATCATGTTCTTCTTGCAAAAGAATCTTTCGTAACGTGTCATGAATCAGGTCCTCATATTTCTTTAGCAAGGGAAATCGTGTGGAACTTGATGCTTCTTCCATGGCGTCGAGAATAATCTCTTCAAAGGAGTCGCTGAGGACTGCTAATGTTTCTTGTTGTTCCACTAGTCGAGAGAGCGTATCTGCAAGAATATTTAATTTACCGTCAATATTCTCAAAATTTACCTTAACACCTATTCCAGTGATGTAGTCAGTAAATGCTAGCCATCTGACTCGTGATGGTTTATTTCTGGCCGTCTTGCTGTGGAAACTTATAATAGCTTGGCAATCTATTCTCATAGTAATTTCCTTTTTATCAAGAAAGTGTATTTTCAGGGCTGCCATTGTCTCCATAGCGGCATATATTTCCGCATCAATGATTTTACCGCTGGGAATTTTCCATGTGCGTATGCACAAATCTTCTCTATTCCTTTTGGGTCGTACTTAGTAGGCTTCCACTTGCATACTTCGCCCCAGCCTAACAGTGATCCATCAGTTTCAAGGACTATATAGGCTCCTTCTGGTGGTATTTCCAAGTCAGGAAGTTTATTGACTTGGGCTTTTATTTCTCGAATCAGGGCCCAGTCAGAACTCTTCATCCGCTTATCACCATGGGGTGATGTCTTTTCGTATAAGGGGCCTAGCTTTGAACTGAGATTAGGAATATATGTTCTAGCATAGTTTAGAATTCCTAACCATAGAGCAGAAATTGGGGAAGGAAAACTGAAGCTTCAACCTCATATCATCAAGAAGATAACTGACTTCAAGAAAGAACAGTTGAAAGATATGAGGTTGAAGCTTCAGTTCCTAACCATGATCGTAGTCCCTTCTTTTCTTTCAACTGTTCTTCCTTGAAGTCAATTATCTTCTTGATGATATGAGGTTGAAGCTTCAGTTTCCTTCCCCAATTTCTGCTCTATGGTTGGGAATTCTAAACTATGCTAGAACATATATTCCTAATCTTGGTTCAAAGCTAGGCCCCTTATATGAAAAGACATCACCCCATGGTGATAAGCGGATGAAGAGTTCTGATTGGGCCTTGATTCGAGAAATAAAAGCCCAAGTCAATAAACTTCCTGTCTTGAAAATACCACAAGAAGGAGCCTATATAGTCCTTGAAACTGATGGATTAATGTTAGGCTGGGGTGGAATATGCAAGTAGAAGCCTACTAAGTATAACCCAAAAGGAATAGAGAAGATTTGTGCATACGCACATGGAAAATTCCCAGCGGTAAAATCAATAATTGATGCGGAAATATATGCCGCTATGGAGACAATGGCAGCCCTGAAAATACACTTTCTTGATAAAAAGGAAATTACTATGAGAATAGATTGCCAAGCTATTATAAGTTTCCACAGCAAGACGGCCAGAAATAAACCATCACGAGTCAGATGGCTAGCATTTACCGACTACATCACTGGAATAGGTGTTAAGGTAAATTTTGAGAATATTGACGGTAAATTAAATATTCTTGCAGATACGCTCTCTCGACTAGTGGAACAACAAGAAACATTAGCAGTCCTCAGCAACTCCTTTGAAGAGATTATTCTCGACGCCATGGAAGAAGCATCAAGTTCCACACGATTTCCCTTGCTAAAGAAATACGAGGACCTGATTCATGACACGTTACGAAAGATTCTTTTGCAAAAAGAACATGATAAAAGAAATCAAATGGCAAAGATTGAAGACGAAGCCATCATCAATGTGTTGGAGAAGCTTCGAGAGCTGGAACTCATAATGCAAATGAAAGAATATGACTTCAACAGCCAAAGATACTAGGAAGGAGGCCTTGAAAGTTACTACCACAAGCATCTCGAAGAAATCCGAGAAAGTAGAAGGGACCTCTTTCAAGAAGTCCAACGCATTCAACAAATTGGGCGTAAAATAAGAAAAGTGCCCCCGTGAAGCAAGTGGTGGGCCCAATTCCGGCAAGCATCCAAAAGAAAGGGCATAGGTGTAAAGTGACTTTAATAAAGGAAATGGATTGAGTCCCGGGGAGTCGTCCTTTCCGAATCTATGAGCTGTAGAGATAAGTTTCATGAGCTGTAAAGTCTACTAAGTGCGTTGTAAAGCTTTTATGGCCGACAAAGGGTGAATGATTGAGGGACGATGGGGCCAAAAGAATGGGTACCCGCCTCTGTTAGTTCACAACCTTCTCGTCTATAAAAAGCTATGAGTGCAAGAGGTTTGAGGACACCTTGAGCAACACCAAAACGGTCATTCCTAAAAGAGTGTAATCAGCTAGTATCTTTGAGCTTGCTTTTTTTCAAGAAATAAATCTCTATGTAATACCATACTCGGGTTTTAATTTCCCATTGAAAAACGATCCTATTTTCATTTGGTATTAGAGCCTGCTTTTAATGGCAGGCTAAATTCGTAAAGTATTCAAGGTGAAGGTAAGGACTACGCTAGAACCACTTCCTTTTCTGCATTCAAGTTAATCTCTTAAAAAATATATTTTCGAAAGAAGTTATATTTTCTGAGGAAGAATCTAGAGGTTAGAAGGTGGAGACTTGACATGCTTCTTTGGTCCGGATTTCCGCAAGGCTAGTAAGTGCGTAAGACGGTAAGCTAAAAGACCTCAATTGAAGATATTCTCAGGTATAACTTCTCAAAGAAGGTTAAGACATGTTATTATCTTACCTATAATAAGGCGACCGAATTGGTTAACTGACTACAAAAGACCGCCATGCATGTAAGTCTCCGCAGAAGGAGCCATAGCCAGTCGGGTGAGCATGAAAGTTTTACTGATTCCTAAGCCGTAAGCAGGAAGGAGAAAAACAGGACCTTATTCACGAGTGAACGATTTGAGCAAAATATTAGGGAATGGTATAGTAGATCCCGAACCGTAAACCTTGAATACCTTGATCTAGCTAATATCATCAAACCAAAACCTTCTGAGATTGCTAATAATATAGGCGTAATTTGCGACTGACTTTCTTTATTTTCAAAAGTCTCTCTTAAGCACTTCTATTCTCTAAAATAAGAAAGCAGGGAGCTTAGGCACGATATTTCAGTACTGCAAAAGTCTATCACAACCCTTGAGAAGGAAGTTACTCAACACAAGCCATTAACAAAGACTGAAGTGAAAACTTTGGTACGAGAAATTGCACAGCAACCAAAGCTAGTTGAAGAAGAAGCTCTCAAGCTAACTGAAGAATTAAAGAAGAATATCAGAAAAGTTGAATTTATGATTGAGGAGGTCAGACACCTAATCAGTGGATGAATCTAGAAGAGCAAAAGGAAAGCCCAGATTACAAGAAGACCTTAAAGACAACCGAAGCAATCGACACACCAGCCTTTGGGTTTCTAGCACCACAAGACTTCAAAACCACCTTTGAGTTACGAGTCATAATCAAGCAAACAAATACTTTAACTCTTTAGTGATTAATCTAACAGCGCAGGTACAGGAACTGCAAAGCTTGATAAAGAGAGTACCACCAGCTACTGTGATACCAACAACTAGCTCAAAAGAACTTGAAACTATTGCAGACCTCACCAAAAGAATTGGCGGACTAAGTTTGGGAAGTGATCTAGTAATCCCAAAGAAGAAGGGCTCGATATTAGTCTTCAAAAATCCAACTAAAATTCTAAAGAACGAATTAAAAAAATGAGTTCAGCATCAAGACATCCAGCCGTAATCACTTCAACTGTGACAGCCCCAAGCACGGAAGATCAAATCCGTGATTATAGACAAACTCAACGACGACTGTATAACCTGCAAAGAAGGCTGAGCCCGAGTGCAAGAAGGTTCAGAAGAACCATTGAAACCCAGTTAAGTCCTGAAGCTCAACTAAAAGTATCAAGAGTCATAATCAAGCAAACAAATACTTTAACCTCAAGATGGATTGTTAATTTGGATATCAATCCACAACAAATGTTATAACAAGTTTGTTTTCCTGATCAATTAAATCGAAAGAAGAAGTTATCAATTAGCTATGTTTATATATGATGAATAATTAGTTTGCACCAAAAAACCAGCAGCAAACTAACTTTACTCAATTAAGTCGATGGCAGAAACTATGATCAGTTAGCTAGCGCTGCTATCACCATAATGGATAAATTTAGAGCACAACTTTTGCATGTTTATTTTTTTTCATTTGAGATTTAAATGCATGCATCCTCTTAGAGTACTTGTGTCGGTATTTTATCTATTATTTGTTGTTTTAGGAAGGTCAAGCAATTATATATCTTGGCAAAGGAAGAAAAGTAGGCTCAAGGAAATTAATTTTTGAAAGGAGATTGTAGCGTTGTGTGTGTGTACGTTTACCATGATATATATATATATATATATATATATATATATATATATATATATATATATATAGACACAAACACACACACGTCTACCATGGTCATGAAAATATAAATCTCATCCACAAACTTAAATCTAGGAAATTTGGCTTCTTAAAAATTCTTCCTTTGAGGAAAATAATCTCGCATTCTTAGAGACATTAAAATATGAAAAAATAAAATTAAATAAATACGTTACATGCATGAATATGATAAAATATGATAGTAATACAATATTGCATGGTCGATTGTGTTACATGAAATTGCTAGTAATTAAATTTAGTAGCCCTTGAAGATTGGTGGAGGTGGTGATGCATAGCTCAACCCACCCACTGGTGGTAAGATATAAACCTCTGGGGACTCTGCTGGTGATGGTGGTGGTGGTGTTGGTGTTGATGGTGGTGGAGAGGAGACAGGAGGTGGAGGTGAGAACATGGGTGGAGGTGGGGATGTTATCGGTGGTGGAGGAGAGTACACTGGTGGTGGTGGTGAGAAAACAAGTGGTGGTGGGGGAGGTTGTGTTGGTGGTGGTGGAGGTGGTGATTGGATTGGAGGAGGCGGCGGTGAGTATGTTGGTGGTGGAGGAGACTGCATTGGTGGTGGTGGTGGTGGTGGTGATTGAGTCGGTGGAGGCGGTGAGTACACTAGAGGAGGAGGAGGAGATTGTACGGGAGGAGGTGGTGAGTGCATTGGCGGGGGAGGAGATTGTACTGGAGGAGGTGGTGAGTATACTGGCGGTGGAGGAGATTGTACAGGAGGAGGTGGTGAGTTCACTGGTGGCGGAGGAGATTGTACAGGAGGAGGAGGAGGAGGAGGAGGAGGAGGAGGAGGAGGTGGTGAGTGCACTGGTGGTGGAGGAGATTGTACTGGAGGAGGTGGTGAATTCACGAGTGATGGAGGAGATTGTACCGGGGGTGGTGGCGAGTGCACTGGAGGTGGAGATGATTGTGTCAAAGGTGGTAGTGAGTGCACTGGAGGTGGTGGTGATTGTACCGAAGGTGATGGCGAAGGTGATTGTATTGAAGATGACGATGGAGGTGACTGTCCTGAAGATGATGGCGGAGATGATTGTATTGGAGATGACGACGGAGGTGACTGTCCTGAAGATGATGGCGGAGATGATTGTACCGGAGGTGATGACGGAGGTGACTGTCCGGAAGATGATGGCGGAGATGATTGTATTGGAGATGACGACGGAGGTGACTGTCCTGAAGATGATGGCGGAGATGATTGTACCGGAGGTGACGACGGAGGTGACTGTCCGGAAGATGATGGCGGAGATGATTGTACCGGAGTTGACGACGGCGGTGATTGTCCGGAAGATGATGGTGGAGGTGATTGTTCTGGAGGTGACTGTCTGGAAGATGATGGTGGAGATGATTGTTGCGGAGGTGACTGTCTGGAAGATGATGGTGGAGATGATTGTGGAGATGATTGTTGCGGAGGTGACTGTCTGGAAGATGATGGTGGAGATGATTGTATCGGAGGTGAGGACGGAGGTGATTGTCCTCCTGAAGATGATGGTGGAGATGATTGTATCGGAGGTGAGGACGGAGGTGATTGTCCTCCTGAAGATGATGGTGGAGATGATTGTACTGGAGATGGCGACGGAGGTGATTGTTCAGAAGATGATGGTGGAGATGATTGGATCGGAGATGATGGCAGAGGTGATTGGATTGGTGATAGTGGAGGTGGAGGTGATTGTACCGAAGGCAACGGTGGTGAGTGAGTGGTAAATGGAGGAGATTGTATCGAAGGAGTTGGTGAGTCCGTTGTTGGAGATGAAATTGAAGGAGATGGCAGTGGTGTGTTTGCTGAAGGAGGTGGAGATTTAGTCACTAACGGAGGTGGCGATGAAGTTACTACTATTGGTGATGATGGAGAGTTAACTGGAGTAGTTTGTGAATGAGATGATTGTGGTGGTGTTTGCGACGAGGGTAATGGCGTTGTTGGTGTCTCCGGCAATGACCCTGCAGACGAAGGTGGTGAGCGAAACCGGTTCACTGGTGATCTACCAGAAGGTACTGGTGGGGGAGAACTAGGCACCGACACTGTTGGAGATGGAGATAATGGTGTGGGAGAACTAGGCGCTGACACTGTTGGAGATGGAGATAATGGTGGGGGAGAACTAGTTGTTGATGGTTTCGGAGATGATGGTGAATGTGTCGTTGAAGACGATGATGGTGGCGACAATTTCGAAGGTGATGTTGGTGTTGTGGATGATGATGATGATGGTGATGGAGTCGAAGAGCTAGGGGAAGAAGAAGAAGGTGACCCACCACACATTTGATTGCTACAATTCACTTGGTGATTCACCACAGTCAAACAGTCCTTCGCTTCCTTTTGTCCTGGCCTATTCTCAAGGCAATTGCTTTCATCATCAAACAAGACGTTAGTTTTTGATGACGATGTCAAGCACTCACCATCTTCCACATTGAAGTAGTTGTTTGAGAAGGTGAAATTAGTAAGGCTAGGCAATCGACAGAGATTCTTAGACACTTCCCCTGTAAGCACATTGTGGGATAGATCCAATTGTTCCACTTTGTTCAATCCCGTAAAGCTAGTCGGAAGTACACCGACCAATGAATTCCAACTCGCATCGAACACGGCAGCACTGCTGAGGAGTCCGACCTCTGTGGGTAAACAACCAACGAGCTCATTGTTTAACAATATCAACTCGTTGAGGGTCGCTCCCATCCTTCCCGTACTACTCGGAATGCACCCGCCGAGATTGTTGTTGGCCAAAACAATGATCGATGCCGTCGAATTTCCGAAATTCTCAGGAATGCCTGAGGTGAACCTATTGTTGTTTACGAAGATTGCATCGAGTTGCTTGTCAAATAGCTCCGACGGCAAGGGACCCTCGAAGTCATTGTAACGAAGGTCGATGTATCTCAATGATGGCAGGCCGACGAGCACCATCGGGAATGGCCCGACGAAGCGATTGTTGCTCACATCTATCTCGTAGAGGAGCAATAGCCTCGAGAAGCTCTTGGGAATGATTCCGCAAAATCGGTTAGAGTTGATGTGGAAAAGTGCCATGTCGGTGAGCAAGCCCATCTCGTTCGGAAGATAACCTGCGATGTCAGCGCCGTTGATGTCGATGCCGGCGACAACATCGACAGAAGAGTCATCGAGCGCTTTGGCACAGAACACGCCGTTATAATTGCACACTTCGGGGCCGACCCAATTGCCGGTGACATTCGAGGGGTCGGAGTACATGGCATGACGCCAAGCTTGGAGGGCAATGTAGGCACGGCGAATGCGAGGGTTGGCGAATTGGTAGTCGACTTTCACATCGAATTCGAAGTCATCGGAAAGATCGACGTTCTTCGAGAGGCTGAGGAGTTGCCGACGAGCAATTAAAGCGACTTCAGCATCAGTGAGAGCATGTGAATTACAGGCGATGATGGAGAGGAGGAGCAAGAGGAGAGATACACCGAAGGTCTCCATAATGGGAAGATTGAAGGGCATCCCCGTAATGGAGAGCCCAAGGCAAATGGTACAATGGAAGAGAAGGGAAACGGAACATGGTAATTATAAGTAATAAAATAGAAGTGAAGGATCGGCTATCCATCTTTCTTGTAGAATTCATTCATTTAAGACTAAAATTAGCATGATAATAATGTCGATCATACTACTATGCTTCAAATTTGAGGTTGTACGTACATTTTCTAAATTAATCTTTGACTAGCTTGCTTAAATTTAGTAACTTCTTTATTATAGAAAATTAGTCACTTTCTAAACAATTGAGAAAATAGCAAATATCTAGATACAACTTACAAGGAAGTAGGAGGTGATGCATCCAATTGTTGGAATAATGTTATTATTTCTCTAATCTTAATTAATTAGTAAAAATTGATTAGATTCTAACCTTATTTAATATCGGATTCCAATTAATTCGAATATAATCATATTTAATCTCTACTAATTATTTAATTATATCTCCACTGACTAGTTTTATTTAGAATTCAAACCTATTTAATAGATCTCAATTAACATTAGTTCTATAAATCCAATTTAATTTTTAATTGTTCATATATTTTCTACAAGATTTTAAATCTTTTATATTTTACTATAAATTAAATGATATGATTTTTTATAAAATAAAGTTAATTTTTTATTTGACGTCTCAAATTTATATTGTACAAACTCTACAACATCATAACCAATTAAATATTTATCCAACTAAATTGATTAAATATAAAATCTTTCTTTATCGTTAGACTTCACTATTATATATTATTTATATTTAAATAAATTTATTATATTTTATCATAATTGATAAAACTTTTTATAATTTTTTCACTCATTTATTATGGCCTATCCACTAACATCATTTATTTCCATATTATCACATATCTAATCATTATTATTATTATTCTATAAAACTGCGTACCTACCATCATCACCTCTCATTTCTAAGTTGTTTTTATTTTTGTCCCGAATGGAAGGTTAATATATACGATATTATCATCTTGAAATTTGATTATCAAAATCTGATAAAATTAATGTATTCGTCTTTTTCAAGTGCTAATTACAATATTTGGGTTGGTAGCCTTGTGATTTATTTTTTTCTATTAGTCTAAGATAGGTTGTCGGAGGTGTCATCTAAAGTTATTTTTATTTTTAATTTTTTTTATTTTTTTCCTGAGATAATGATGTAGTTATTTTCAAATTTTCAAAATTGAATAATAAATTGATGAATTTTTTTTAATAGATTAAAGATGCTTAGTTGATGAGCAATTAATAGTCGATAGAAAATTTATATAGAATTAATGTAGTTATTTTTAAAATTAATCGACATAAATAAAATACTTAGTATCAATTTAAAAATTAAAAAAAAATATTCTCTTCTACCCTCAAAATAATAATATAATTTTCAAATATTCAAGGATTTATTAGATATTTAATATTTGAATTTTAACTAGGATAGATTAATTAGATATTTAATATTTAAATTTTAATTACGATAAATATTTAATATTTGAATTATAGATATTTAATATTTCAATTCTAATTACAGACATTAATATTTGAATTCTAATTACGATAAATATTTAATATTCGAATTATAGATATTTAATATTCGAATTAATTACGATAGTGTACATTATAATGACAAACCTAAGTATAAAATTTTTCAGATGTATTATAATGATCTATAAAAACAAATCATATAATCGAATCAATATCTCAATTCAAAAAATTAGATTAATTAAAAAATTAGATTCTTAAAATTAGATTCTTGAATTACTTAATCACTTCTCAAAGTTAAATATCTAAATTATAAAAAAAAAATCTCCTTTAACTTAATTATGTAAATTCATTTTAATTTACTCTCACAAAACATTAATATTAGCACTTAATTATCTAATTAATTAATCGACGAAGATGATTAATATTTAGATTCTTCATTATCCGACCAGGGGCGAAAATCGGCCAACCGGCGGCTAGCCGCCATGTAGGAATTATTCTAACCTGAACACCCTTTTTCTGCGCCTCTACAAATTCAGTAACAAGGGATTGGTCGATCATCTTCTGCTCCCCAATAAATAAATAACTAAACCAATAAATAAAAATCTTTGAGAGAATGATTTTCCAGTAAACCCCAAATCCAAACATAACACACAAACGAAGTCAAACCCCAAATCCAAACATGATACGCTAAAAATAATATTACAGACGACGAAATCCTCTTCTACATCATCACCAGCTACGCACACTGCAGATTCTAGTGGTAGATCAAGATCCATTGTCTATACATATATATATATTTTATTTTATTTATTTATTTATTACACATCGAAGGGAGGATAAGTGGAAGAAGAACTGGAACCAGCCGCCGGCAGCTCCGATGACGATCTCCTCCTCTCCAGCGAATCCGACATTGACTTCCTCCTGAACCGCTGCGCTCCTCCGGCTCCTGTTAATCGGTGAGCCTTTCGTCAGTATTTACTGCAAGGTTTTAATCAGTTCGTGTAGTATGCGTACCGGCGAAGGGAGAGGGGGGAGGGGTGGAGCTCGCCGGCGACGACGGCGGAGTGCCGCTCCCAGGCGACGACCACCCGGGAGGCCTCTTTATCATAATGCTCCGCGTCACTCTCGTCTCCTCCCCCATCTGCGGGTCGGTAATTACACTTATCCCTTCCCTGCTGCTGCTCGCTCTTCCCGCAGCTGCCGCCGCCGCCGCGGCTGCCGTCGGCGTCGCCGCCCCTGCAACGTCAGGATAAGTTGAAGTATCTAGATCGACGTCGTCAGTCAGACGCCGGATCGGCCAGCTGGTTAATTAATTAACTAGAGGAAGGAAATTAAAGGTTAAGTAATTCTTTGCTCACCTACGGGTGAAACGACTCCGGGGGAGGAGGAGGAAGAGGAGAAGGAGAAGGAAGGCGGCTTGCGGAGGCGGCCGAGGCCGGAATCGGGGCTGGGGCCGGCGAGGGTGTCGTCCCAAAGCTTGTCGAGAAGGCCCATCGATCGAGGGAGATAGAGAGTGGCCTCAAGCTGGTCGCCGGGCATTATCCACACGGAGGATATAAATAAGGGAACGGGGCGAAGGCGGGGGTGGGGCCCGCGAGAGAGGATAAGAACGGAATCCGGTGAGGCGTGGCCCTCACGTGCGCTGCGAACTGAGCCTTCATATATATAGCTGGCAGCTGGTGGACCAGCTGTGCGGTTCAGATGATCTGGAAGCGATTTATCTGCTAATTTTATGATGTGTTTTATTTGTTTAAATAAATCCATTTGTGTGATTTTAAAATTTAGAAGCTTTCTTAATTTTTGATATCATTAACTGAATATTTTTAAATATATGTATTTCTGTTTTATATTGAAATAGCTTTGCATTTACTTATGATACAACCTAAACGGCCAAGTGAACAAAACATAAAACATCCTAGACAGTAACAGAGAAGCAAGTGAATATAGGGAGGGCATGATTTGAGATACCTTAACTTCCAATGTAAGATTGCAATGATTTGCCCAAAAGAATAAAAACCTAACCGGGGCATTCCAATCTTCAACAAATTTTGAGATCATACTCTTCAGTCAGTAGTTTCGCCTTGAGGGGTTTAGTCGGGTCCTTTTTCTTTGCCTTCGAATTGAAGGCTTCTTTATCGACGGCTGCATTCCACCAACATCTTTTGCCAAGGGACGGCGCCGCGTCATTGGTGCCATTCGAGAACAAGTCAGACTAAGCTCGAGTACAAGCTGAACCAAGATAGCACGCACATGACACATCACAAGTATAAATAGCACAACCAATTCCTCATATGTGAGACGGGATTCTTGGCAACTTTTTTTTTTCCTGAAAATATACTCTTATCTTTGAAAGGTCTTCTTCCATAACATGTTTTGATAGATGAGTTGTACAATTAGCATAAGCCGATAAGTTGTATTTTCTGATGGAAGCAAAAAGACCTAAAGAATATTTTTAAAAGAGCAGGGTCATTGTGGACCATGTAATCTGTCTTAGGGAAAGAATAAACTAAAAAAAAGTAGAGGTGCTTCTCTTTCTTTCAATTTCTTCATGCTTAGAAATCAAAATTTTGCAATAAGTAGAGGTAAGGAGTATATAATCCTACACCAAAGAGCTAATTCAAATCATTCATTAAAAAAAAACTATAGGACAAACCGGTTTCCACGCCATTGTTTGTCGCCCACAAACCTTAGTAGGCAACCAATCCATGAGAATGCTAGTTCACCTACGTACAATAAATTCCATATTCAAAATAATAGCAATAAAAAAGCCTAACCATTGCATAGAATTTTGCTCCAATGAAAGACCGATCACATACTATTGCATGAAAAACAATAAGTCTAAACTACCTAAAACAAGGAAAATTTAAGATGGTCACTACCTCCAATTCCAAACAATGAAATTTGCTACTATCGAGCATCGTGCAGCTCCATTATTCACTCGCAAAAACGTCGATTTTTCATTAATAAAATATGACTCAAAGTGCTTCAAAAGTGAATATTGAAACCAGCCATTTCCTTCACAAATGATGCCAAACCAAGTAACCAGCACAAACGAATGCAACCGAAGTGCACTTTTAACCTCGATGATAGCACTTAAATAAGGAAGAGACAAAGGAGAACACTCGATAGCAACAACTTAGATGAGAAGAAACAAAATAAAATAGTGGAGAATTAAAGTAATGCTTATTACAAATGAAAAACATGATTACAAGCATAGGCTATACATGCCTTTATATAGTAGTAGGAAAAACTAATCCATCCCTAAAATTGTTCATCTAAATTAACCTTAGCCATTCATTTATTCAAAGCATATCCATTAAAATAGGGATATATTTTATCTTAATTTGACTTGATTTAATAATACAACATAGCCTCCCTTAAACCAAGTCACAAATGTTAGTCATCCCAATTGCCTTCTTCAACTTGAGAAAAGTCTCCGTCTTCATAGATTTTGTAAAGATATCTGCAATTTGACATTCACTAGGGCAATACTCGATATTGATTTGTTTTTCTGCAACCCATTCTCTGATTTTATGGTACTTGATATCTATGTGCTTGCTGCGACCATGAAAAACTGGATTCTTAGATAATGCAATTGTTGACTTGTTATCACAGAAAATTGTCGTAGGGTCTTCTTGTCTGTGTTGTAGAAAATCTAGAATTTTTCTTAGCCAAATTGCTTGCGTAGCACAATTTGTTGCTGCTATATATTCTGCTTCTGTTGTTGAAAGTGCTACCACTTGCTGTTTTTTAGAAGACCAAGAAAATATAGCTGAACCTAGATGAAAAGCATATCCCGATGTACTCTTTCTAGTCTCTACATCTCCGGCCCAATCACTATCTGTATATCCAACAAGTTCCATAGTTTTATTAGTAAAATATAAAATTCCATCATTAATTGTACCTTTGACATATCTGAGAATTCGCTTTGCTGCAGCCCAATGTGACTCCTTTGGTTTCTCCATAAACCTGCTAAGTACTCCAACTCCAAAAGAAATATCTGGTCTCGTAGCAACCAAATATCTTAAGCTTCCAATCAAGCTTTTATATGCTGTAATATTCGTATTTTTGCCAATTTCATCTTTGGACAACTTTATCTTTTCAATCACAGGAGTAGGAACCGATTTGGAGCTCTCCATCCTAAACCTTTTCAAAATGTCAGAAGCATATTTCTTTTGTGAAACAAAAATTCCATCATCCATCTGAATAACTTCAAGTCCGAGAAAATAACTCATTAGGCCCATATCTGTCATTTCAAATTTACTAACCAAAGCCTCTCTGAATTCTGTGATTAACTTTAAGTTATTTCCGGTGAAAATCAAATCATCAACATAAAGACAGACTATGAGTGTATCACCAGATTCAGTATGTTTAACATACAAAGCATGCTCATAAGGACATCTCAAAAAATCAGTTTCAATAAAGTAAGAATCAATACAACTATACCATGCTCTCGGTGCTTGCTTTAAACCATATAATGCTTTCTTTAATTTGTAAACCTTATTTTCTTCCCCTTTCTTCACGTATCCTAAAGGTTGTTCAACATATATTTCTTCTTCCAAGAAACCATTCAGAAACGCAGATTTCACATCCATTTGATACAATTTCCAATTATTTTGAGCAGTAAGTGAAATAAGCATGCGTACTGTATCAAGTCTACTTACAGGAGCAAAGACCTCAAAATAATCAATACCTGCTTTTTGCTTATAACCTTTTGCAACCAACCTCGCTTTAAAACGATCAATTTCTCCATTTGACTTATACTTTGTCTTGTACACCCACTTTACTCCTACTGGTTCTTTTCTTGGAGGTAGTTCAGTCAATTCCCAAGTACCATTCGTTTCAATGGCATGAATTTCCTCATCCATTGCCTTCAACCAATGAGCATTTTTAGCAGCATCCTCAAAAGATATAGGATCACAATCTGCAAAAAGAGCAAACTGAACAATTTCTTCATCAGACAGGTCATTATCATTACTTAATATATAATCTTGCAAGCGAGCTGGTAATTGACGCTCGCGTTGTGATCTCCTTGTTGGTGCTTCAGATTGTACAGAAACTTGAACATTATCTTGAGTAGGCTGCTCATCCAAAAAATCATTGGAAATATCAGGAATAACAATTGATTTTTCTTTTTCAATAGACCAACTCCAACTACCATGTTCATCAAAAATCACATCACGACTTATAATAACTTTCTTAGTTTCAGGATTATATAGCTTATAAGCCTTTGATGTATCACTGTAACCAATAAAAATACACTTCTCACCTTTGTCATCAAGTTTCTTTCTCAACATATCTGGTACATGTGCATATGCCAAACAACCAAAGATCTTGAGATGTTTGACAGTCGGTTTTCTTCCACTCCAAGCTTCCTCAGGTATCTTATCTCGAACACTTCTTGTTGGACATCTATTCAACACATAAATAGCACAAGATACAGCTTCTGCCCAGAAATGCTTAGGTAGATTTTTTTCTTTCAACATACATCTTACCATGTCCATAACAGTTCTATTTTTTCTCTCAGCCACCCCATTTTGTTGTGGAGTGTATCTAGCTGTCATTTGATGTTGAATGCCATGCTTCTTTAAAAAATCATCACAGACAATATACTCTGTACCTCTATCAGTTCTTAAGATTTTGATTTCAAATCCACTTTGTTTTTCAACAAATGACTTAAATTGCTTGAAAATATCACATGCTTCTGACTTTTGATGTAGAAGATAAACCCAAGTTTTTCGACTCAAATCATCAATAAACGTAATAAAATACTTATTACCTCCAAGTGATGGAACTTCCACTGTGCACAAATCTGAATGAACAAGTTCTAACTGTCTTGTGGCTCTCCATGACTTTCCTACAGGAAAAGGTTCTCTATGCTTCTTGCCAATTAAACAAATTTCGCAAACATGATTAGGCTTCATAATATCAGGCAACTCAAAAACAAGCTTCTTTCTTGCTAAATAATTTAACCCAGAAAAATGAAAGTGCCCAAACCGCATATGCCACAACCAATTATCGTCCAAAATCTCAGAATTAAAGCAAGAAAGGAATTTGTGTTGAATTTTCAAAGGAAACAATCGATTTTGAGACATCTTTACCTTTGCTATCAACTTTCCTTTTCTATCAGTTATGGTACAATACCCCTGAATAATGCATATTTTATAACCCTTTTCTGATAATTGTCCCATACTTAATAAGTTTTGGTGAAGTTCAGGAACATAAAAGACATCAGATATAAAATTTTGAGAACCATCTTTCAACTGGATATAAATATTACCTTTTCCCATAATTGGTACTTTTGTCTTATTTCCAAAAGTAACCTTTGACTGAATTGATTCATCTAACTCCGAGAATAACTCTTTTCTTCCACACATATGATTACTACATCCAGTATCCAAAAACCATACGTTTTCATCTGCAGGTAAACTGTTACTAGCCAAAAGTAAAGTTTCAGATTCATTAGAATTCTCACCATAATTTTCAACAATGTTTGCCTGGTTGCCACGGTTGTTGAATTTCTTGTATCTACAATCTGCAATTTTGTGCCCATATTTTCCACAATTATAGCAATGAGCCAAAAACTTATCTTGCTTGACATTGTCTCCACCTCTTCCTTGATTTGAGTAATTACCTCGTCCTCTTCCTCTGTATCCTCTTCCTCTTCCATGACCTCTATTGAATCCTCCTCCTCTTTGACTAGAGTTAGTCGTGTTAAGATTAACTTGACTCTTCAAAGCTTCTTCATTTGTTGGTGTTTCCGTCTTTGCTTCGATCCTGTCAATATGACTTTCTATCATACATTTTAATTCTGCAATTGTCAGTAGTTCAGTATCATGTGATTCTTGAATTGAGGCCACCACATGATCATACTTCAATGGTATGGTTCGAAGAATCTTTTCAACTACAGCATCATCTCCAATTTTATCTCCATATAATCTCATTTTATTGACAAGATCAGTAAGACGTGAAAAATATTGCTCAACTGTTTCGGTAGAGATCATCTCACATCGATCATATAACCTTCGTAGCGATTGCAACTTTGATTTTTGTGCTCGATCAACTCCTTTGTATGACAATTTCAAGATGTCCCACGCCTCCTTTGTCGTCTTGGCATTTGCTATCATGCCAAAAATTGAATAATCTACTCCTTGATGAATTTGTCCCAACGCAAGTTGATCTCGACGTTGAGAGTTTGCATCAGCTCCTTCTAAAAGACCTGGATCAATTGAGCTCCAAAGATTTTGAGCTTTCAAATGTGTAGACATCATTATCTGCCAATAATTATAATCGAGCTTCCCATCTAATTTGGGACCTGACCATACAACATTAAAATTGTTTGCCATATTTACGAAAAAAAACAAGCTAGAAGGTTACCGGCTCTGATACCAATTTGATAGCACTTAAATAAGGAAGAGACAAAGGAGAACACTCGATAGCAACAACTTAGATGAGAAGAAACAAAATTAAATAGTGGAGAATTAAAGTAATGCTTATTACAAATGAAAAACATGATTACAAGCATAGGCTATACATGCCTTTATATAGTAGTAGGAAAAACTAATCCATCCCTAAAATTGTGCATCTAAATTAACCTTAGCCATTCATTTATTCAAAGCATATCCATTAAAATAGGGATATATTTTATCTTAATTTGACTTGATTTAATAATACAACACTCGAACTCGAGAAGACAGATTCTCCGCGATATGGAAAATGAAGCGGCAGATTATAGAGGGAAATCAACGGATCAAAAATAATCCCAAGGAGAAGTAAAAGGAACTACCTTTTCGAGAAGGGGGGCGCCGAGGTGACCATGAGCCTGCTCTTGTTCCTAGTGAGTGTTCCGGCGTCACCTAGGGCAACAGCCTTACCGCCACCGACCTCGATCCTCTCACGGAGGAATTTCTCCAGCGCAGCCGATAACGAAGGCCGATCCCTTGTTCTTGCCATCCCCGACACATCGTACCTCAGCAGCCGCATCGAGGGTAGGGTTTTCGCGGAGAATCAATCGGGCACCGTATCAATGCTACGTTTTTATGTGTGCGCTGATTCGTTAAGATGTCTCGCGGCGTAGAATTAGAGAAAAATAAACATCTAGTTTTATCGCGTGTGCCTGCCATTGCTGCTAATATCCGAATGTTCATTCAACTTATGATGTCCCTTCCGTCTTCCTCAATTTTATGAGATTGTTGCTTTTGTTTGTTTCTTCTTCCTTCACGGTGGGGTTGATATCGTGCGACCAAGAGAGTGTGAGTTTAAATTTTGAAAATAATCTCTTCAAATTTCACATTGATAAGAACTTTGTGTATTAACTGTTCCTTTATCCAAGTACTCGTGTTGGATTAATACATTTATATTTACATAGTAGATGTAGGTTTTCAACTTTGCATCCTAAATTTATAATAGCAAACTTGGATTGATTTGCATGTTACATTGGAGTCGTAGTTTTGCTTGACAATGGCAAATAGGGGTGAGCATTCGGTTAAAACCGAACCGAACCGAATCGAATAAACCGAAAACCGAATAAACCGATTTTTTTCAAAAAAAACCGAACCGACCGAATTTCTCGATAAAAACCGAGAAAACCGAACCGAAAAAATTTCGGTTAATTCGGTTTTCGACCGAATTAACCGAATTATCCGAAAATTTAAATTTAATTCGAATTTTTACTTAAAATAACCAGATTTTATTTAATTAATTATATTTTTAAATAAAAATAATTAAATTAATATTTTATTCGGTTTATTCGGTTTAACCGAATTACAAAACTCAAAATCGAAACCGAACCGATTTAACCGAAAAACCGAACCGAATTATAAAAAAAACCGAAAACCGAATTAACCGAACCCTAATCTTGCTGTATCACCAATGCTATAGGAGTGGTTTAGGTATATCAGTGAGTTTTGAGCAAAACTCACTAAAACCTACCATATTTGGAATTCTGAAAACTCTATATCAGTAGACAGGGCTGAGCTAGGAGATGAGATTTTGGGTACCGAAACCTCTAATCTTGCTGTATCACCAATGCTATAGGAGTGGTCTAGGTATATCAGTGAGTTTTGAGCAAAACTCACTAATGGACCTACCATATTTGGAATTCTGAAAACCCTATATTAGTAGACATGGTTGAGCTAGGAGATGAGATTTTGGGTACCGAAACCTCTAATCTTGCTGTATCACCAATGCTATAGGAGTGGTTTAGGTATATCAGTGAGTTTTGAGCAAAACTCACTGATAAACCTACCATATTTGGAATTCTGAAAAACTCTATATCAGTAGACAGGGCTGAGCTAGGAGATGAGATTTTGGGTACCGAAACCTCTAATCTTGCTGTATCACCAATGCTATAGGAGTGGTCTAGGTATATCAGTGAGTTTTGAGCAAAACTCACTAATGGACCTACCATATTTGGAATTCTGAAAACCCTATATCAGTAGACAGGGTTGAGCTAGGAGATGAGATTTTGGGTGCTGAAACCTCTAATCTTGTTGTATCACCAATGCTATAGAAGTGGTTTAGGTATATCAGTGAGTTTTGAGCAAAACTCACTGATGGACCTACCATATTTGGAATTCTGAAAACCCTATATCAGTAGACAGGGTTGAGCTAGGAGATGAGATTTTGGTGCCGAAACCTCTAATCTTGTTGTATCACCAATGCTATAAGAGTGGTTTAGGTATATCAGTGAGTTTTTAGCAAAACTCGCTGATGGACCTACCATATTTGGAATTCTGAAAACTCTATATCAGTAGACAGGGTTGAGCTAGGAGATGAGATTTTGGGTGCCGAAACCTCTAATTTTGCTATATCACCAATGTAAAAGGAGTGGTTTAGGTATATCATTGAGTTTTGCTCAAAACTCACTGATATACCTAAACCACTCCTATTGCATTGGTGATACAGCAAGATTAGATGTTTCGGCACCCAAAATCTCATCTCCTAGCTCAACCATGTCTACTGATATAGGGTTTTCAGAATTCCAAATATGGTAGGTCCATCAGTAAGTATTGCTCAAAACTCACTGATATACCTAAACCACTCCTATAACATTGGTGATACAGCAAGATTAGAGGTTTCGGCACCCAAAATCTCATCTCCTAGCTCAACCCTGTCTACTGATATAGGGTTTTCAGAATTCCAAATATGGTAGGTCTATCAGTGAGTTTTGCTCAAAACTCACTGATATACCTAAACCACTCCTATAGCATTGGTGATACAGCAAGATTAGAGGTTTCGGCACCCAAAATCTCATCTCCTAGCTCAACCCTGTCTACTGATATAGGGTTTTCAGAATTCCAAATATGGTAGGTCCATCAGTGAGTTTTGCTCAAAACTCACTGATATACCTAAACCACTCCTATAGCATTTGTGATACAGCAAGATTAGAGGTTTCGGCACCCAAAATCTCATCTCTTAGCTCAACCCTGTCTACTGATATAGGGTTTTCAGAATTCCAAATATGGTAGGTCCATCAGTGAGTTTTGCTCAAAACTCACTGATATACCTAAACCACTCCTATAGCATTGGTGATACAGCAAGATTAGATGTTTCGGCACCCAAAATCTAATCTCCTAGCTCAACCCTGTCTACTGATATAGAGCTTTTAGAATTCCAAATATGGTAGGTCTATCAGTGAGTTTTGCTCAAAACTCACTGATATACCTAAACCACTCCTATAGCATTGGTGATACAGCATGATTAGAGATTTCGGCACCCAAAATCTCATCTCCTAGCTCAACCCTGTCTACTGATATAGTGTTTTCAGAATTCCAAATATGGTAGGTCCATCAGTGAGTTTTGCTCAAAACTCACTGATATACCTAAACCACTCCTATAGCATGGTGATACAGCAAGATTAGAGGTTTCGACACCCAAAATCTCATCTCCTAGCTCAACCCTGTCTACTGATATAGGGTTTTCAGAATTCCAAATATGGTAGGTCCATCAGTGAGTTTTGCTCAAAACTCACTGATATACCTAAACCACTCCTATAGCATTGGTGATACAGCAAGATTAGAGGTTTCGGCGCACCCAAAATCTCATCTCCTAGCACAACCCTGTCTACTGATATAGAGTTTTCAGAATTCTAAATATGGTAGGTCTATCAGTTAGTTTTGCTCAAAACTCACTGATATACCTAAACCACTCCTATAGCATTGGTGATACAGCAAGATTAGAGATTTCGGCACCCAAAATCTCATCTCCTAGCTCAACCCTGTCTACTGATATAGAGTTTTCAGAATTCCAAATATGGTAGGTCCATCAGTGAGTTTTGCTCAAGACTCACTGATATACCTAAACCACTCCTATAGCATTGGTAATACAGCAAGATTAGAGGTTTCGGCACCCAAAATCTCATCTCCTAGCTCTACCCTGTCTACTGATATAGGGTTTTCAAAATTCCAAATATGGTAGGTCCATCAGTGAGTTTTGCTCAACACTCACTGATATACCTAAACCACTCCTATAGCATTAATGATACAGCAAGATTAGAGGTTTCAGTACCTAAAATCTCATCTCCTAGCTCAACCCTGTCTACTGATATAGGGTTTTCAGAATTCCAAATATGGTAGGTCCATTAGTGAGTTTTGCTCAAAACTCCCTGATATACCTAAACCACTCATGTAACATTGGTGATACAGCAAGATTAGAGGTTTCGGCATCCAAAATCTCATCTCCTAGCTCAACCCTGTCTACTGATATAGAGTTTTCAGAATTCCAAATATGGTAGGTCTATCAGTGAGTTTTGCTCAAAACTCACTGATATACCTAAATCACTCCTATAGCATTAGTGATACTGCAAGATTAGAAGTTTCGGTACCCAAAATCTCATCTCCTAGCTCAACCCTGTCTACTGATATAGAGTTTTCAGAATTCCAAATATGGTAGGTTCATCAGTGAGTTTTGCTCAAAACTCATTGATATACCTAAACCACTCTTATAGCATTTTATTATTATGTAATTATATATTATACCTTTTTTATAAAAATTATAAATAATATGTAATTATATATTATATCTTTTTATAAAAAAGTTTTTTATATTTTTATATATTTAATGATGGATGACTTCAGGCCCTCCTTATGCCTGAAGTCGGATGACTTCAGACCCAAGGGCATTGAAAATTTTTTAATTTTAAAAATATTTTTTATATTTAATTATTATTTATTAAATTAATTATTTATAGGATCTGAAGTTATTTGACTTCAGACCCTCCTGGGATGACTTCAGGCCCTGCGTTTGAATCTGAAATTAAGTGTTTTGATAGGGTTTTTTATATATTAATATATTTTTAAAATAGAAAAAAAATTTGAGTTCACGTCGGGCCTGAATCAAAAGATTTCAGGCCCAACGTGGGCCTGAAATATTTTTATTTCAGGCCCATGGTCAATTTTTTTCAAAAAAAAATTTATACATTAATATATTTATTAAATATTATTTAATATATTAATTTCTATTAATCAAATATAATAATCATTTATTTATATTTTTAAATCTAATAATTTGTTTCAAAAAACTTTTTATACATTAATATATTTATTAAATATTATTTAATATATTAATTTCTCTTAATTAAAAATAAAAATTATTTATTTATATTTTTAAATCACGTTGGATGAGAAATATTTTAAGTGAAATATTTTTTCAATTTTTACCTTACATTTTTTAATTTAGCGCCGATTCCGTAATATATTATTTTAAAATAAAATTCAGTAATTAAGTCACGTTGCATGTGCTGACGTCTCAGAATTTATTACTGAGAGAGAAGGAGAAAGACAATAGATAACAGGAGGGGTATAAGAGGAAGTTCACTATAATGAATGCGTCCTTTGGTAAAAATGAAACTATGATACGCTTTTTGATAAATACCTATTCTTAGATATGTCTTTTGATAAATTGTCGTTTATTCGTTCGTCTTTCATTTTCTATGAGATCAAACACGAGCATCGAAGGGGCTTGCCAAGGTTTGCCTTGTCCCCTCTTTTTGACATCAACTATAGGGGAAAAAAAAATGGGATTACCGACCAATAAAATGGTTGGTAATACCATTTTTCGGTCGGTAATACATATTACCAACTAAAAAATTTCACCAGAATTTAGCCAATAATCCATGTTTGGTAAATTTTATACCCCGGCTATTATTTTGGTTGATATTTTTTTAAAATATTACTAGACAAATATATGGCCAATAAACCTTCTTAAAAATACAAACCAAATATATATTTAACTGGTAACTTTTCAAAGTAAATGACCAATAAATATTTTTAAAATGCCGACCAAATATATATTTGACTGATAAATTTTTAAAAGTAAATGACCAATAAATATTTTAAAAATACCAACCAAATATATATTTTATTGCATCGAAAGAGACGAGAGAGAGATGTGAATCTTGAGTGTTTAAGTCTTATCTTTTCTTTTCGTAAAATCAAATTAAAGTAACAGCGGAATAAAGCAAATAAAAATACAATTTATTTTTATTTGATTCGTAGTCCAGGCACTATTACTCCAAAGCTCGCGATTCTTGATCGCTTCCAAATGAACAATCCACTATAGTTATTTTCTCCGAAAACTTTGAAATAAACAAACTCGTACAAATATGAGAAAAATAGTAATTGTATTACTATCTCCCTATAAGAATGCAAGCAATAAAAGAAATATACCAACAACAACGGGTAGTAGAATATGTGATGGTTGTCGAAAGCCTCACGGCATCGTAGTAGAAGTCTTGCATGAATAACAGTAGTAGGAATTAGATGGAGCGTGGAGAGAATGGATGATCAACCTCAAACCTCAAAGCTTTTTTTATAGGCCTCTTCCAGTCAACTGAAAACCATTCAATCGATCGAATATGGTTAGTCGATTGAACATCTATCAAGGGACTGGTCCTTGCTCCTTTCTTTACTTGCTTGGATCTGATCTGATCAATCCCACCAAATCTAGGTTTTTAGTCGACTAAATCCTGATCAATCGACTAGTCCTTAAGTGTTCCCTTTCCTGCAACGTTCAAATCATATCCCAATCTCTTTCTTTGTATTGGATTTGGTCGAGTGATCCTCCTCCTGATGAATCAAGTGAACCATATTTTCCTTTTTTTACAAAGATTCAAATCATGTCTGTGATTATCCACCTAGATCAATCAGCTGAACTTTTTGGTCGATGAAAACTTTTTTTTTTTGCAAAACAAAACTTTATTTGACCAAGACTCTCTTATGACCTCGAGTGCTTCGATTTTTAAAATATTAATATGATATGAATTAGAAGTGTGGCAAGAATTTTTAGTAGTATTGAATAAGTTTGATTGGCCTAAGTCTTATAATGAATTTATGATAAATTATCTAAAAGTTGTGAAAATTTTAAAAATTCACATATCTTCATCTAGGTTGTGGGTTGATCCTGTCGCCAAGCGTAGTGGAGCCGCAACCGGAATGACGGTGTAGGGATGAACGACGTGGATGCTGACGGGGCGTCCTCGCGCAGAATGGCAGCTTCGTGGGGGGTATCCTCCGACCGAATGGAAGTGGATGTCACCTGGTGCAGGGCCGGCCGACGAGAGGTGAACCTGCTGAGGAAGATGACCGTTAGCAACCCAGCCGGGAGACGTCCCGGCAAGGCACTCCGACGGTCAAGTCAGTACTCCGAGGAACAGTAGCAATAATGGAGCACTGGAAAAATAAGAGGCTTCGCGCGAGTATGTATGCGTACCTGAGAATGAGGAGTGGAGTGGCTTATATAGCCAGGGAAAAGGACCAGGCATGGCCTGTGTCAGGATCTTCTGACAGGGTCAGAAGATGTGGTATGGTGCTGTCGATATGGGTATGGCCTGTGTCAGGATCTTCTGACAGGGTCAGAAGATATGGCATGGTTGTGTCGACTGTAACCATCCTTTTTTGTCGTATACTATTTGTCTTATGCGAGGACAAAGACAGGTTTCGGTAAGGCGGCGCCTGTCAGAGAGTGTCCGTTCGTACGAGGAGTGACATCCTGTTACCTGCAGCTGGTGCAGGTATATATTGTCCTTTTCTCAGGGTGATTCCGAGAGAGTGCCTGAGTGGATATCCGGACGGTTCGACCGGATGGGTATCAGGCCCGGGCATAAAGGACTGCCGGGCGGATGCACTCGGCTGAACGAGGCATGTAGGCCTTACTGTGGCCGGGCGGATGCACTCGGCTGATCGAGGCATGTAGGCCTTACTGTGGCCGGGCGGATACACTCGGCTGAACGAGGCATGTAAGCTTTACTGTGGTCGGCCGGGTTTGACCGGCTGGGAAGGCTTTGGGCCCGGTCAGAATGTCTGTTGAGTCGGCTGCTCGTATAATGACGTGGACCCTGAAGCAGGCCAGGTCGTTCGCCACGTTGGCTGCCCGTATCGTGCAAAATATAGGGCAGGATCAATAGTCTTCCCCTCGAGTCTAGTCGAAGGAGGCGATTAGTCCGACTGACTGGACTACAAGCGTGTACAACCATTCCGCGGCCGGGCGTTTTCTGCCCTTTCAATATCCGGCCGGCTTACCACGATGCTCAACAGCTGGTGCTGAGTATGTTTGCCTAGTCTGGGCGGAATAAGCTTGTAAACCGAGGTGCGTGGGCCGCCACGCACCCGACTGTCCGTTAGCGAGGTCGCCTGGCTAGACGAAGCATGATAGAGGAGCGTGGGCTGCCACGCTTCCCCGACTAGTCATAGACCTGATGAAGATGTCCGGGCGGCTGACGATTCTGACCGGAGGAACGTGGGCCACCACGTCCTCGTAAACTGTTGGTGCGTCCGACCGGATGAATGTTAATCGATAAGAGGTATGTTGAACACGTTTGGGCGGGAGAATGTTTGCCTTAAGTTGCAAGAAATGTGGAGTGTCGCACGCCCCAAGACGATTTTCTCGGGATAGCCCGAGTCAGTCAATTAATGGAGACGGGACATTCTAAGCCGAATGGGGTGATGTGATATGCCCGATGCGGCCTGCGCCATAACGGCATCATCTCAGCTTTAATGAACCAGGACACGTGGAGCGCGCTGGCTTGCCGACCGGGATGCGATTTATCCCCATGATTACGAGCTTTTAATAGCCATTAATGCGCGTAATTCTTTCTGCCACGCGGCAGCTTCTGATTGGCCGACACGACGACGCGCCCTGCCGCCGCATCAGGCGACGTCAGCGGCTGCGGTGCGCCTTTTCGAGGCTGATCGTGGAACGACTCTTCGACATGGATGAGGCGATCGCCGTACACGTGGATCGCCATCCGACGGTTGCCTTTCTTCCGGCCTAGCTATAAATAGGTCTCCCTTTTCACAGAAACCCTCGTTTGCTCTTCAGTGTTTTCTCCCTTAGCTCGGTGCTTCTCGCTCTCGCCGCCGTCTTCGCGTGTCGCCGCCGGTCTCGTGCTTCTCCGTCGGTTAATCTTTTCCGCCCCCCCTACGGTCAGATTCTCCCTCTTCTTCCTTTTCTTCCTTTTCTTTCTGTTTCATGGCTACCCCTACATGGTATGCCTCTGTCGAGTCTTCCCTTCACGACGAGACCATCTCGGACCTCCGACTGGCATACGACATCCCCGGGAACTACCGTATTGCCGTTCCGACAAAGGACGACCGACCGCACAAGCCTCCGGCTGGCTTCTTTGTATTTTTCAGGGATCAACATATGTCTGGCCTGCGCTACCCTCTTCATCCCTTTATTGTAGACTTCTGTAACTTCTTCCATGTTCCTATCTTCCAGCTTTCTCCCAACGCCATTCGTATATTGTGCAACATAGTTGTTCTTTTCACCCTTTACCGAGTCCCCCTCCGACCGGAGGTTCTGTACTTCTTTTATTACCCGAAGAAGCAGGAGGCCGGGAATTTCTTTCTCCAAGCCCGGGCAAAATTATCCATCGTGGAGAATATTCCTTCTTCGAATAAGGGATGGAAAACCCATTTCTTCTTCATAGGCCCCCCGACCAGCCCTGGGTTCCCGATCGGATGGATCGAAGATATGCCCCCTATAGCTCCCTTAAGAAACTTTAAAACCGACCCTCTGTTTGTAAGGGCTACTTCTTTACTCGGTGGCCTCCACTTCGACGGCATGAAACTACTCAACGACGCCGTCTTGTACATATTTGGGCTAAGCCGAGTGCCTGCCGCTCTGCCCTACGCCTTTTGTAAGTCATTTCTTATTTCGTACTTCTTTCTCCCTAACTCATTATTTTCTGATTTTGCAGCCAAGATGATGTGGGAAGCGGCCCTTGACGAGGCCATGGGTCTGGCAGACGAAGAAATAAACGCCCGGGCGGCCGAACAACTGCGCCTGCGCCAGACCGGTCCGCCCGACCTATATACGATTCCTGAGAACGCGGAGACCATCCTCCCGGCTCCTTCTGTCCCACAAGCGGCGATCAGTTCTGCGGAGCCGGTCGGCTCGTCGAAACCTCCTGCCCCCGCAAAATCCTCCGGTAAGCAGAAGGTTCAGCCTTCCATGGAGAAGTCCCAGCCTTCCAAGCGGAAGGCTAGCGCTTCTATCCGTATTGAGGAGCCGACAGAGGCTGCCCCCTCCTCTTCTGATTCTCCTGACCCGGAACCTTTGCAAAAGCGCCCGAGGAATCCTGCGTCGGGTTCTCGCTCCTGCCCTACAGAGGCCGCTGCCAGCCCGGCTAGCGCTAGCCGGCCTGCTGACGTACCAGGCTCGTCGCGCTCGGGGGAAAAATCTTCCCGGACGCCTTGCTATGGCGTATATCTTCCTTCGATTGACCGAGCGGGCGCTTGTGAAGTCCATCAGCGACTTACCCTTTATGGGGAATTGGCAGAATGCTGGGAGCAGGGTATGAAGGAAGGGACTTCCAGACCCCCGATCCGACTGGCCGACCAATTCATGCAGGACGCTACGCATGTAAGTCTGATGCTTCAATACTTAAATACCTTGCTTCTTTTCTAACATTCATATTGTAGTTGTGGGCCTCCTGCTCGAGCATCGCCCATACCTTGGTCATCAACGCCAGGGGACGCCGAGCGGCCGAGAGGCGGCTCGAGGAATTGGAGCTCCGTCAGGCGCATGCGAACTTACCGGTCGGGGAGGAGGGAACCGATATTCTCCGCTCGGAGATACTGGAGCTTAAGGAGAAACTCCGTTCCGCCGAGGCGCGACTGACGGATGAAGTCACCCGAGCGGAAGCAGCCGAGCGGGCGTATGTCCGGTCTTCCTCCTTACACGAGACCCTTGAGCAAGAGAGGAAGAAGGCTCTGGATAAGCAGCGCCGTACCCGATCGGACCTCGCCAAGAAGACTGCCGAGGTCCAAACCATGAAGGCGGAGCTAGACAAGCTGGTGAAGGCTTCTGAGGAGCTCCGTATGACCCTGAATGATAAAGAGCAGGAGCTGACAACCCGGGAGTCGGACTTACATGCCAAGGAGAAGGCTTTAGACGCCCGAGAAGACGAGCTCCGCTTGTCTGAAGGTCTACTGGCTTCCCAAGCAGTTGCCCTAGAGGATAAGGACAAGGAGTTAGCCAACCTCCGGGCAGAAATTGACAGCCTGAAGCTGCACCAAGCAGGCGAGCCCGCCCGGATGGACGCACACCGCTTGGCCTATATTAACTCCAAAGAGTTCGGCGCTCAGCTGGGCAAGCGGACATCGAATATGTTCCAGATGGGCATTAACAGTGCTGTTCTGCAGCTCCAAGAGGGCGGCTACCTGCCTGCCGACATTCCTGCCAATGCTGTAATAGTGAGTCGGGTCAAGGAGCTACTCCCCAAGGACTTCTTCCAGCCTTTTATCTAGCTTGAATCGTGTAATCTTTAGCCGCCGGTCGGGGCTCCTTTTTTTGTAATGCTGCTGAGTAACCATCAATGAAAATGCTTTTTTCCTTAACGTGTAGTTTAGACATTGATTAAGTAAATGTGCCCGACCAGAGAGCCGAACTAGGCTAGGGCAACGGTTGTCATGCGGCCGACTGGTTGATCTGTCTGAGAGGTGGGAGTCACAACACGACCTGTTAGAGTGCTAAAACATTTCTAAGGGATGTGGGTCGCCACACGCCTGACCGGATTCCGATACAGGCTTCCGAGTGGGCTGACGCGAAGTCAGTTGCCGACTCAGGCTTCTAAAGGGAACCAACCTTCTGCGTGGGTCGCCACGCTTCCGGTCGGGAACCGCCTTTAGGCTTCAGGATGGGCCAATCTTTCACGTGGGACGCCACGCTTCCGACCGGGAACCAGTCCAGGCTTCCGAGTGGGCTGACGCGAAGAGTCAGTCGCCGACTCAGGCTTCCAAAGGGGACCAACCTTCTGCGTGGGTCGCCACGCTTCCGGTCGGGAACCGCCTTTAGGCTTCCGGATGGGCCAATCTTTCACGTGGGACGCCACGCTTCCGACCGGGAACCAGTCCAGGCTTCCGAGTGGGCTGACGCGAAGAGTCAGTCGCCGACTCAGGCTTCCAAAGGGGACCACCTTCTGCGTGGGTCGCCACGCTTCCGGTCGGGAACCGCCTTTAGGCTTCCGGATGGGCCAATCTTTCACGTGGGACGCCACGCTTCCGACCGGGAACCAGTCCAGGCTTCCGAGTGGGCTGACGCGAAGAGTCAGTCGCCGACTCAGGCTTCCAAAGGGGACCAACCTTCTGCGTGGGTCGCCACGCTTCCGGTCGGGAACCGCCTTTAGGCTTCCGGATGGGCCAATCTTTCACGTGGGACGCCACGCTTCCGACCGGGAACCAGTCCAGGCTTCCGAGTGGGCTGACGCGAAGAGTCAGTCGCCGACTCAGGCTTCCAAAGGGGACCAACCTTCTGCGTGGGTCGCCACGCTTCCGGTCGGGAACCGCCTTTAGGCTTCCGGATGGGCCAATCTTTCACGTGGGACGCCACGCTTCCGACCGGGAACCAGTCCAGGCTTCCGAGTGGGCTGACGCGAAGAGTCAGTCGCCGACTCAGGCTTCCAAAGGGGACCACCTTCTGCGTGGGTCGCCACGCTTCCGGTCGGGAACCGCCTTTAGGCTTCCGGATGGGCCAATCTTTCACGTGGGACGCCACGCTTCCGACCGGGAACCAGTCCAGGCTTCCGAGTGGGCTGACGCGAAGAGTCAGTCGCCGACTCAGGCTTCCAAAGGGGACCAGCCTTCTGCGTGGGTCGCCACGCTTCCGGTCGGGAACCGCCTTTAGGCTTCCGGATGGGCCAATCTTTCACGTGGGACGCCACGCTTCCGACCGGGAACCAGTCCAGGCTTCCGAGTGGGCTGACGCGAAGAGTCAGTCGCCGACTCAGGCTTCCAAAGGGGACCAACCTTCTGCGTGGGTCGCCACGCTTCCGGTCGGGAACCGCCTTTAGGCTTCCGGATGGGCCAATCTTTCACGTGGGACGCCACGCTTCCGACCGGGAACCAGTCCAGGCTTCCGAGTGGGCTGACGCGTAGAGTCAGTCGCCGACTCAGGCTTCCAAAGGGGACCGGCCTTCTGCGTGGGTCGCCACGCTTCCGGTCGGGAACCGCCTTTAGGCTTCCGGATGGGCCAATCTTTCACGTGGGACGCCACGCTTCCGACCGGGAACCAGTCCAGGCTTCCGAGTGGGCTGACGCGTAGAGTCAGTCGCCGACTCAGGCTTCCAAAGGGGACCGGCCTTCTGCGTGGGTCGCCACGCTTCCGGTCCGGGAACCGCCTTTAGGCTTCCGGATGGGCCAATCTTTCACGTGGGACGCCACGCTTCCGACGGGAACCAGTCCAGGCTTCCGAGTGGGCTGACGCGTAGAGTCAGTCGCCGACTCAGGCTTCCAAAGGGGACCGGCCTTCTGCGTGGGTCGCCACGCTTCCGGTCGGGAACCGCCTTTAGGCTTCCGGATGGGCCAATCTTTCACGTGGGACGCCACGCTTCCGACGGGAACCAGTCCAGGCTTCCGAGTGGGCTGACGCGAAGAGTCAGTCGCCGACTCAGGCTTCCAAAGGGACCAGCCTTCGCGNTGTCGGCGGAGGGTAGGCCTTACTGTGGCCGGGCGGATGCACTCGGCTGAACGAGGCATGTAAGCCTTACTGTGGTCGGCCGGGTTTGACCGACTGGGAAGGCTTTGGGCCCGGTCAGAATGTCTGTTGAGGTCGGCTGCTCGTATAATGACGTGGACCCTGAAGCAGGCCAGGTCGTTCGCCACGTTGGCTGCCCGTATCGTGCAAAATATAGGGCAGGATCAATAGCCTTCCCCTCGAGTCTAGTCGAAGGAGGCGATCAGTCCGACTGACTGGACTACAAGCGTGTACAACCATTCCGCGGCCGGGCGTTTTCTGCCCTTTCAATATCCGGCCGGCTTACCACGATGCTCAACAGCTGGTGCTGAGTATGTTTGCCTAGTCTGGGCGGAATAAGCTTGTAAACCGAGGTGCGTGGGCCGCCACGCACCCGACTGTCTGTTAGCGAGGTCGCCTGGCTAGACGAAGCATGATAGAGGAGCGTGGGCTGCCACGCTTCCCCGACTAGTCATAGACCTGATGAAGATGTCCGGGCGGCTGAACGATTCTGACCGGAGGAACGTGGGCCGCCACGTCCTCGTAAACTGTTGGTGCGTCCGACCGGACGAATGTGTTAGTCGATAAGAGGTATGTTGAACACGTTTGGGCGGGAGAATGTTTGCCTTAAGTTGCAAGAAATGTGGAGTGTCGCACGCCCCAAGACGATTTTCTCGGGATAGCCCGAGTCAGTCAATTAATGGAGACGGGACATTCTAAGCCGAATGGGGTGATGTGATATGCCCGATGCGGCCTGCGCCATAACGGCATCATCTCAGCTTTAATGAACCAGGACACGTGGCGCGCGCTGGCTTGCCGACCGGGATGCGATTTATCCCCATGATTACGAGCTTTTAATAGCCATTAATGCGCGTAATTCTTTCTGCCACGCGGCAGCTTCTGACTGGCCTACACGACGACGCGCCCTGCCGCCGCATCAGGCGACGTCAGCGGCTACGGTGCGCCTTTTCGAGGCTGATCGTGGAACGACTCTTCGGCATGGATGAGGCGATCGCCGTACACGTGGGTCGCCATCCGACGGTCGCCTTTCTTTCGGCCTAGCTATAAATAGGTCTCCCTTTTCACAGAAACCCTCGTTTGCTCTTCAGTGTTTTCTTCCTTAGCTCGGTGCTTCTCGCTCTCGTCGCCGTCTTCGCGTGTCGCCGCCGGTCTCGTGCTTCTCCGTCGGTTAATCTTTTCCGCCCCCCCCTACGGTCAGATTCTCCCTCTTCTTCCTTTTCTTCCTTTTCTTTCTGTTTCATGGCTACCCCTACATGGTATGCCTCTGTCGAGTCTTCCCTTCACGACGAGACCATCTCGGACCTCCGACTGGCATACGACATCCCCGGGAACTACCGTATTGCCGTTCCGACAAAGGACGACCGACCGCACAAGCCTCCGGCTGGCTTCTTTGTATTTTTCAGGGATCAACATATGTCTGGCCTGCGCTACCCTCTTCATCCCTTTATTGTAGACTTCTGTAACTTCTTCCATGTTCCTATCTTCCAGCTTTCTCCCAACGCCATTCGTATATTGTGCAACATAGTTGTTCTTTTCACCCTTTACCGAGTCCCCCTCCGACCGGAGGTTCTGTATTTCTTTTATTACCCGAAGAAGCAGGAGGCCGGGAATTTCTTTCTCCAAGCCCGGGCAAAATTATCCATCGTGGAGAATATTCCTTCTTCGAATAAGGGATGGAAAACCCATTTCTTCTTCATAGGCCCCCCGACCAGCCCTGGGTTCCCGATCGGATGGATCGAAGATATGCCCCCTATAGCTCCCTTAAGAAACTTTAAAACCGACCCTCTGTTTGTAAGGGCTACTTCTTTACTCGGTGGCCTCCACTTCGACGGCATGAAACTACTCAACGACGCCGTCTTGTACATATTTGGGCTAAGCCGAGTGCCTGCCGCTCTGCCCTACGCCTTTTGTAAGTCATTTCTTATTTCGTACTTCTTTCTCCCTAACTCATTATTTTCTGATTTTGCAGCCAAGATGATGTGGGAAGCGGCCCTTGACGAGGCCATGGGTCTGGCAGACGAAGAAATAAACGCCCGGGCGGCCGAACAACTGCGCCTGCGCCAGACCGGTCCGCCCGACCTATATACGATTCCTGAGAACGCTGAGACCATCCTCCCGGCTCCTGCCCCACAAGCGGCGATCAGTTCTGCGGAGCCGGTCGGCTCGTCGAAACCTCCTGCCCCCGCAAAATCCTCCGGTAAGCAGAAGGTTCAGCCTTCCATGGAGAAGTCCCAGCCTTCCAAGCGGAAGGCTAGCGCTTCTATCCGTATTGAGGAGCCGACAGAGGCTGCCCCCTCCTCTTCTGATTCTCCTGACCCGGAACCTTTGCAAAAGCGCCCGAGGAATCCTGCGTCGGGTTCTCGCTCCTGCCCTACAGAGGCCGCTGCCAGCCCGGCTAGCGCTAGCCGGCCTGCTGACGTACCAGGCTCGTCGCGCTCGGGGGAAAAATCTTCCCGGACGCCTTGCTATGGCGTATATCTTCCTTCGATTGACCGAGCGGGCGCTTGTGAAGTCCATCAGCGACTTACCCTTTATGGGGAATTGGCAGAATGCTGGGAGCAGGGTATGAAGGAAGGGACTTCCAGACCCCCGATCCGACTGGCCGACCAATTCATGCAGGACGCTACGCATGTAAGTCTGATGCTTCAATACTTAAATACCTTGCTTCTTTTCTAACATTCATATTGTAGTTGTGGGCCTCCTGCTCGAGCATCGCCCATACCTTGGTCATCAACGCCAGGGGACGCCGAGCGGCCGAGAGGCGGCTCGAGGAATTGGAGCTCCGTCAGGCGCATGCGAACTTACCGGTCGGGGAGGAGGGAACCGATATTCTCCGCTCGGAGATACTGGAGCTTAAGGAGAAACTCCGTTCCGCCGAGGCGCGACTGACGGATGAAGTCACCCGAGCGGAGGCAGCCGAGCGGGCGTATGTCAGGTCTTCCTCCTTACACGAGACCCTTGAGCAAGAGAGGAAGAAGGCTCTGGATAAGCAGCGCCGTACCCGATCGGACCTCGCCAAGAAGACTGCCGAGGTCCAAACCATGAAGGCGGAGCTAGACAAGCTGGTGAAGGCTTCTGAGGAGCTCCGTATGACCCTGAATGATAAAGAGCAGGAGCTGACAACCCGGGAGTCGGACTTACATGCCAAGGAGAAGGCTTTAGACGCCCGAGAAGACGAGCTCCGCTTGTCTGAAGGACTACTGGCTTCCCAAGCAGTTGCCCTAGAGGATAAGGACAAGGAGTTAGCCAACCTCCGGGCAGAAATTGACAGCCTGAAGCTGCACCAAGCAGGCGAGCCCGCCCGGATGGACGCACACCGCTTGGCTTACATCAATTCTAAAGAGTTCGGCGCTCAGCTGGGCAAGCGGACATCGAATATGTTCCAGATGGGCATTAACAGTGCTGTTCTGCAGCTCCAAGAGGGCGGCTACCTGCCTGCCGACATTCCTGCCAATGCTGTAATAGTGAGTCGGGTCAAGGAGCTACTCCCCAAGGACTTCTTCCAGCCTTTTATCTAGTTTGAATCGTGTAATCTTTAGCCGCCGGTCGGGGCTCTTTTTTGTAATGCTGCTGAGTAACCATCAATGAAAATGCTTTTTTCCTTAACGTGTAGTTTAGACATTGATTAAGTAAATGTGCCCGACCAGAGAGCCGAACTAAGCCAGGGCAACGGTTGTCATGCGGCCGACTGGTTGATCTGTCTGAGAGGTGGGAGTCACAACACGACCTGTTAGAGCGCTAAAACATTTCTAAGGGATGTGGGTCGCCACACGCCTGACCGGATTCCGATACAGGCTTCCGAGTGGGCTGACGCGAAGTCAGTTGCCGACTCAGGCTTCAAAGGGACCACCTTCTGCGTGGGTCGCCACGCTTCCGGTCGGGAACCGCCTTTAGGCTTCCGGATGGGCCCACGTGGACGCCACGCTTCCGACGGGAACCAGTCCAGGCTTCCGAGTGGGCTGACGCGAGAGTCAGTCGCCGACTCAGGCTTCCAAAGGGGACCACCTTCTGCGTGGGTCGCCACGCTTCCGGTCGGGAACCGCCTTTAGGCTTCCGGATGGGCCAATCTTTCACGTGGGACGCCACGCTTCCGACGGGAACCAGTCCAGGCTTCCGAGTGGGCTGACGCGAGAGTCAGTCGCCGACTCAGGCTTCCAAAGGGGACCCCTTCTGCGTGGGTCGCCACGCTTCCGGTCGGGAACCGCCTTTAGGCTTCCGGATGGGCCAATCTTTCACGTGGGACGCCACGCTTCCGACCGGGAACCAGTCCAGGCTTCCGAGTGGGCTGACGCGAAGAGTCAGTCGCCGACTCAGGCTTCCAAAGGGGACCAGCCTTCTGCGTGGGTCGCCACGCTTCCGGTCGGGAACCGCCTTTAGGCTTCCGGATGGGCCAATCTTTCACGTGGGACGCCACGCTTCCGACTGGGAACCAGTCCAGGCTTCCGAGTGGGCTGACGCGTAGAGTCAGTCGCCGACTCAGGCTTCCAAAGGGGACCGCCTTCTGCGTGGGTCGCCACGCTTCCGGTCGGGAACCGCCTTTAGGCTTCCGGATGGGCCAATCTTTCACGTGGGACGCCACGCTTCCGACTGGGAACCAGTCCAGGCTTCCGAGTGGGCTGACGCGTAGAGTCAGTCGCCGACTCAGGCTTCCAAAGGGGACCACCTTCTGCGTGGGTCGCCACGCTTCCGGTCGGGAACCGCCTTTAGGCTTCCGGATGGGCCAATCTTTCACGTGGGACGCCACGCTTCCGACGGGAACCAGTCCAGGCTTCCGAGTGGGCTGACGCGTAGAGTCAGTCGCCGACTCAGGCTTCCAAAGGGGACCGCCTTCTGCGTGGGTCGCCACGCTTCCGGTCGGGAACCGCCTTTAGGCTTCCGGATGGGCCAATCTTTCACGTGGGACGCCACGCTTCCGACGGGAACCAGTCCAGGCTTCCGAGTGGGCTGACGCGTAGAGTCAGTCGCCGACTCAGGCTTCCAAAGGGGACCGCCTTCTGCGTGGGTCGCCACGCTTCCGGTCGGGAACCGCCTTTAGGCTTCCGGATGGGCCAATCTTTCACGTGGGACGCCACGCTTCCGACGGGAACCAGTCCAGGCTTCCGAGTGGGCTGACGCGTAGAGTCAGTCGCCGACTCAGGCTTCCAAAGGGGACCGCCTTCTGCGTGGGTCGCCACGCTTCCGGTCGGGAACCGCCTTTAGGCTTCCGGATGGGCCAATCTTTCACGTGGGACGCCACGCTTCCGACGGGAACCAGTCCAGGCTTCCGAGTGGGCTGACGCGAAGAGTCAGTCGCCGACTCAGGCTTCCAAAGGGGACCACCTTCTGCGTGGGTCGCCACGCTTCCGGTCGGGAACCGCCTTTAGGCTTCCGGATGGGCCAATCTTTCACGTGGGACGCCACGCTTCCGACGGGAACCAGTCCAGGCTTCCGAGTGGGCTGACGCGTAGAGTCAGTCGCCGACTCAGGCTTCTGGAGGGTATAACGCGTTATCTGCGACCCGTCCAGGTATGGCTTGCCTTACATGGCCGACCGGGAATTTTCGGTCGGGTGAGCCTTTCGTTATAGCAAAATGCGGCGCTTTACAAGCTTGCATCACTCTAGGCTCTCTGTACATTTTCAAGTGTAGGGCACTCCACGGTCGGTTCAGCCTTTTCCATGTTCATCCTCCAAGTAGTAGGCTCCTGAATGCAATTTCTGCACTATCTTGAAGGGTCCGCCCCACTGTGGTTGTAATTTGTTAACATCACCGACCGGCTTTATACGTTTCCAGACAGGTCCCCGGCGTGAAACGAGCGCGGCAACACTTTCTGGTCGTACCTTTGTTTCATGCGCTGACGGTACGTGAACATCCGGGCGGCTGCTTTTTCCCGGACTTCCTCTATGAGGTCAAGCTCTAAGCGTCTTCTTTCATCATTCCCTTCATCATAGCTTAACCGCCTGTCGGATTCACAGCCGACCTCGACCGGCACCACCGCCTCGCTGCCATAGACGAGGTGGAAAGGCGTCTGCCCGGTCGCTTCTCTGGGTGTGGTTCTGTTCGCCCAAAGGACCCCGGGCAGCTGTTCTACCCAGTTGGTTCCTGCATGATCCAGTTTGGTTTTGAGCCCTCTTAAGATTTCTCGGTTGGTGACTTCTGCTTGGCCATTGCTTTGTGGATACGCCACGGATGTAAAAGCCTGATTGATGCCGTAAGTCGAGCACCATTCTTTGATTTTCTTCCCTTGAAACTGCCGACCGTTGTCAGACACCAACTTGTGGGGGATCCCGTATCTGCATAGAATATTCTGCCACAAGAACTTAATCACCGCCTGCTCGGTGATTCTAGCTAGCGCCTCTGCTTCCACCCATTTAGAGAAGTAATCCACCGCGACCAACAAGAACTTCTTCTGAGCGGGGGCGGTCGGGAACGGACCTACGATATCCATGCCCCATTGGTCGAACGGGCAAGAGACAGCCGATGTCTTCATTACTTCGGCTGGCCGGTGTGGCAGGCACTGGTGTTTCTGACAAGAGATGCAGGTTGCAGCCAACCGGTCGGCATCCTTCTGTAAAGTTGGCCAATAATACCCGGCCAACAGAGCCTTCCGGGCGGTGGCTCTACCTCCTGAATGATTACTGCAGACCCCCATATGGACCTCTCGGAGCACATAATCTGCATCTTCATTGCTAAGGCATTTGAGTAATGGCCGGGCGTGAGCCCGTTTATAGAGGACATCTCCGACCATAGTGTATTGCGCGGCTCTCTTTCTGAACAGCCGAGCCTCCTCCCGGTCGGACGGCACTTCTCCCCTGGTTAAGAATGCAATCAAGGGCGTTCTCCAATCAGTCTCCAATTCAACTTCCGCCTGCTGCTCGATTTGCATGACGAATAAGGCATGGCAGGCCGGCCGGGGGACCACCCAAGATCCGACTGCACTAGCTAATTTAGCTAGCTCATCTGCCTTCAAGTTGCTTTCTCGAGGGATCTTCTGTAAGAGTACCTCCCTGAAACCCGCCTTCAGCTGCTCATAGCGTCGATGTACTCTTGCAGCCGGTCGCTGTTGACTTCGAAGTTACCGGCCATTGTTGTATAGCAAGTTGAGAATCTGAATATAGCCACACCCGGGTGGCGCCGACATGCCGGGCGGCTTGCAGACCGGCTATTAGTGCTTCATATTCGGCCTCATTATTAGTTGCCTTGTGTTCTAGCCGCACGGACAGGTGGAGCCGTTCTTCTTCGGGTGAAACCATGAGAACGCCGATCCCGCTTCCTTGCCGAGAGGATGCCCCATCAACGTACACTTTCCATACGCCTTCGGCTTCATCGGGATGCCATTCCGTGAGAAAATCGGCTAAGGCCTGAGCCTTGATAGCCGGCCGGGGTAGATATTGTATGTCATATTCGCTCAGCTCAGTTGTCCACTTGACTAGCCGCCCTGAAGCATCCGGATTTGTAAGCACGCGACCCAAGTTACTGTTAGTCAATACAGTAATTGGGTGAGCTAAGAAATATGGTCTGAGTCGCCGGGCGGCTAAGAACAGAATATAGCCCAACTTTTCGAGTGTCGTGTATCGACACTCGGCTCCTTTAAATAAGTGAGCAAAGAAATACACAGGCCTTTGTTCAGTCTTTTCTTGGCGGGCCAACACCATGCTGCCCGAGTCAGTGGAAGCTGCTAAGTATACATATAAAATCTCATTTTGCTCCGGCTGGGCGAGTGTAGGCAACTCAGCCAGATAAGCCTTCAGCTCTTCGAATGCCTTGTCACATTCTGCGTCCCACTGAAATCTGGTGGCTCGGCGTAATGTCTTGAAGAAAGGTAGACCTCGTTCGGCTGACCGGGAAATGAATCTTGATAAGGCTGTTATCCGTCCGACCAGCCGTTGAGCCTCTCTGAGATTCCTTGGAGCCGGCATCTCCATGATGGCGTTTACTTTGCCCGGGTTTGCTTCGATGCCCCGCTCGGTGACGATATAACCGAGGAACTTCCCGCTTCGAGCCCCAAATAGACATTTGGCCGGATTAAGCTTCAGGCCAAACTGCCGTAGAGTTCGGCAAGTTTCCTCAATGTCGGGGATTAAGTCTTGCGCCCGGGCGGTCTTGATCAGAATATCGTCGACGTATACTTCGACGTTACGCCCCATCTGCGACCGGAACACCTTGTTCATCATTCTCTGGTAGGTGGCGCCCGCATTCTTGAGGCCAAACGGCATGACGGTGTAGCAGTAGGTGCCGTCAGCCGTGACGAAGCTAACTTTCTCTTGGTCGGCCACAGCCAGCGGGACTTGGTGGTACCCCTGGTACGCATCCAGCATTGATATGAACTCGCTGCCGGCCGTCGAGTCGACCAGTTGATCGATCCGTGGAAGTGGGTAGCAATCTTTCGGGCATGCACGATTGAGATCTCGGAAATCAATGCATACCCGCCACTTGTCATTTGGTTTGGACACCAGCACCACGTTGGCCAACCAGGCCGGGAACTGGACCTCCCGGATATGTCCTGCCTCCAGCAGTCTTTCTACTTCCGCCCGGATGACTTGATTCTGCGCGGCGCTGCGATCTCTTTTCCGTTGCTTGACCGGCCGCGCACCCGGTTAAACATGGAGCTGGTGTTCTGCGACTTCCGGTCGGACTCCCTTCAAGTCTTTTGGCGACCAGGCAAATACGTCTTGATTCCGGGCGAGGGAGTCGATGAGGGATTGCTTCAGCTCCTCGGGAAGTCCTGCCGCAATTTGTATTTTGGTATCCTCCCGACCAGGCAAGAGTTGTACCTCTTCTTTGTCTTCCCGCAATTCTGCCCAAGGGGAGGCTTGCACCATGTTGCAGCTGCTACCTGCCCGCCTCGCCTTCTGACCTCCCGAGCGGACATCATCAGCATAGCAGCGCCGGGCCACGGTCTGGTTGCCCTTCACCTCGCCGACTCTGTCACCGACCGGAAACTTTACCTTGAGGTAGTAGGTGGAGACTACCGCTCTGAACTCGTTGAGTGCCGGTCGACCGAGGATGGCGTTGTAGGCCGCAGGGGCATCCACGATCAGAAACGTGGTCCACCGGGTTCTCTTGAGTGGCTCCTCTCCAAGTGAGACAGCCAGCCGTATCTGTCCGATCGGCTGCACTTCGTTTCCCGTAAATCCGAACAGGGGAGTAGCCACCATCTCTAGCTGCGATAACTCAATTTGCAGTTGATCAAAAGCTCGCTTATATAAAATGTTTACCGAGCTGCCGGTGTCCACAATGGTGCGGTGGACTTCGTAGTTGGCGATGACAGCCGTGATGACCAATGGGTCATCGTGCGGCACCTCCAATCCTTGCAAATCCTGCGGCCCCCAGCTGATTTGGGGCCCTTGAGCTTGAGAGGTGCTAACTCCGACTTGGTGAATTTCCAGTCGGCGCACCTGCGTCTTCCTGGCTCGGTTGGAATCGCCGCCGGTCGGACCGCCAGAAATCACATTGACGCCTCCTCGGACAGCGTTTTGGTGATTGGCTTGATCTTCGTCAAGTTCCTCCACCTCTTCCTGCTCGGGCCGAGGAAACAATTGCCGGGCGGCGGGGGCATCCCGCCTTTGTCCTTGCTGGGCTGTGGCTCCTTGACCGCGCCCGCGTCCCTGCTGGGTTTGTCGTCCTTGACCCCTGCCGTGTGGGGTCCGAGCTCTGTTGCCTGCTCGGCAGTCCTCAGTGTTGTGCGTATTGCATTGGTGAAACGCACAATACGGGGCCCATCTGTTGGGCCAATTCCCCTGTGCCACCTGCACTTGCTGGGGTCTCATTCCGGGCCGATCGGCCGGTCGGGGACTGCGAATCGGTCCTCCTGGCGATCTGTTGTGTTGAGGTGCGGGCGATGGGCTAACGATCGCTTCCTTCCGCCGGGCGGCTTGTGCTTCTTCCACATTGATATACTTACTAGCCTTCCCGAGCAGGCTGTCGAAATCCTTCGGTGGTTTCCTGATCAGGGATCGGAAGAAATCACCTTCTTGGAGCCCTTGTGAGAAGGCGGTGACTAGTACTTCGGAGGTGGTATTGGGCACCTCTAAAGCTACTCCATTGAACCTCTGGATGTAGGCCCGGAGTGACTCTTTCGGACCTTGCTTCAGAGCGAACAAATTGAGGCTGGTCTTGTGGTGCCTCCGACTGCTTGCAAAATGTTGCAGAAACAGCCGCTTTACCTCTGCGAAACTCCCAACTGATCCACTCGGGAGCCCGCCAAACCATCGTTGAGCCGGCCCGGAGAGGGTTGTCAGGAAAGCGCGGCATTTGACGCCCTCCGGGTATTGGTGCAACTGGGCAGAGCTTTCAAATTTCATGACGTGCTCCTCGGGGTCACTGGCCCCCGAGTACTCTGGCATGGTGAAGAATCGTAGATTCTTGGGAACGGGATCCCCAAGAATTTGTGAGGAGAAAGGGCTGCGAGTCGGACAGGCCGCGGCGGGGTCAGCTAACCCTTTCCCTTTATCTGGTCGTGTCTGGTGCGCCAAGCTGGACGCTGAAGCTTCGGTCGGGACTGAGTGGGCCTCGTTCCGGAAGAGTGCTCGGGGAAAATTAGGAGCGCGGGGCTCGGGTTGAGCAGCCATACCTTCTGAATTTCCCCGTACAGAGGGCCCAGGGGGCCGGGCCCCTTGACTACCGGTTGGCGGATGTGATTGTTGTGCCTTCTGTGTCCGGACAGCCATCAGCATTTCATACTCTTCTTGCGAAAGAGTAACCGTCAGTGGATTGGGGTTTTCCATTCTTCGCTCTCGATCAGGCAGAAAGCCCTCCTTCTAGCGCCAAATTTGATCCTGTCGCCGAGCGTAGTGGAGCCGCAACCGGAATGACGGTGTAGGGATGAACGACGTGGATGCTGACGGGGCGTCCTCGCGCAGAATGGCAGCTTCGTGGGGGGTATCCTCCGACCGAATGGAAGTGGATGTCACCTGGTGCAAGGCCGGCCGACGAGAGGTGAACCTGCTGAGGAAGATGACCGTTAGCAACCCAGCCGGGAGACGTCCCGGCAAGGCACTCCGACGGTCAAGTCAGTACTCCGAGGAACAGTAGCAATAATGGAGCACTGGAAAAATAAGAGGCTTCGCGCGAGTATGTATGCGTACCTGAGAATGAGGAGTGGAGTGGCTTATATAGCCGGGGAAAAGGACCAGGCATGGCCTGTGTCAGGATCTTCTGACAGGGTCAGAAGATGTGGTATGGTGCTGTCGATATGGGTATGGCCTGTGTCAGGATCTTCTGACAGGGTCAGAAGATATGGCATGGTTGTGTCGACTGTAACCATCCTTTTTTGTCGTATACTATTTGTCTTATGCGAGGACAAAGACAGGTTTCGGTAAGGCGGCGCCTGTCAGAGAGTGTCCGTTCGTACGAGGAGTGACATCCTGTTACCTGCAGCTGGTGCAGGTATATATTGTCCTTTTCTCAGGGTGATTCCGAGAGAGTGCCTGAGTGGATATCCGGACGGTTCGGCCAGATGGGTATCAGGCACGAGCATAAAGGACTGTCGGGCGGATGCACTCGGCTGATCGAGGCGTGCAAGCCTTACTGGGGTCGACCGGGTTTGACCGGCCGGATGAACCGCTACATTTATTCTAACCGACCGCCTTTAGTCCGACCGGCTGGCGAAGAACTTGGGCCCGGTCAGAATGTCAGTTGAGTCGGCTGCTCGTATAATGACGTGGACCCTGAAGCTGGTCAGGTCGTTCGCCACGTTGGCTGCCCGTATCGTGCAAAATATAGGGCAGGATCAGTCGATATAAAAAAAACTAATCACAAGCAAATAAATTTAGTAGATAACTTATTGAAATTAAAATTGATAAAAAAACATAAGAATTAAAGCGTACCATTTATTTTATTTTATTTTATTTTATTTTGTAGATGTCAAGTTTAGTTTTATTTAATTAATTTAAAATATTTATTAGCCAAATAATTTATTTTTTAAATATATTATAAAATATTAATTTTATTTATATTCATTTTTATTCTTTTCTCATTTATTTTAAAAAAATATATTCTTAATTTTATTTATATCAATTTTTTTTATATTTTTCTTAAATTTTCTCCCTTAATATTTTTACTCTAAATTCATAACTTTCATTATAAGATCAAACGCAACCACCTTTATCATCCTCTCATGATCGCCGAAACCCTAAATCTCATTTCAAAAATCTTTCCTCTTTTTTTATTCAACTCTAAATTTTCTCTTCCTTTATTCAACTCTAAAATTCTAAATTTAATTCAGAAAAATCTTTTTCTTCTTTTATTTGATTTTATTTATCCTCCTATTTGCCACTACTAGAATATACTATTGATATTTTAAATTAATATTTTTAAAAAATATATTATTATAAATATTTTATAATGATATTTATTAAAAAATTATTTTAAAATAAAAAATTATATTAACTTATTTATGATCAAAATATTAATAAATATTGTTATTATTAGAAAGAACCATTATTTTTAAAATATATTAACCTTATTAATTTTTTGTCTTTATATTTATAAAAAAAACTCATTCCAATGCTTAAAAGAAAATAAAAAACAAAAACAAAAACTTGAACTAATAGTCGATTAATTTGGGTCAGAACTGGATCAACGGGCACACAAACCGATTACGAGCCTAGGTTGAATCTATTTGTAGGAGCCGACAGTTGTTTAATTTAAGCTAGAACTGAATCAACGCGGTACCCAGCCTGAGGCCAGGTTCAGTTCAAACTCGGCCCGGGGTTATGTCTACTTATAGGAGTAGTTGAAAACTATTCTTACACCCTATATATAATGACATAGATTTTTCAAAATCATTCTACTTAAAGGGTTCCAGAGAAATTTGACCCGCCCCTGAATTTATAGTTGTAGAAGTGATTTTAAACTGTTGTTATATATATATATATATATAAAAGTGATTTTAAACTGTTGTTATATTTATATATATATATATATATAACATGTAAAATCGATTTTAAACCGTGCCTACAAAGAATAATATGATTGGGTTTTCAACTTTTATTGACGGTTAAAAAACACTTCTATAGGATATAGAAACAGCCATAAGCATAGTAGTTTTCAAATCGGTGGTTAATGTATTAGAATAATATTTAACCGTTTTGAAAGTAAAAAAAAAATCACTCTTATCCAAGTGGGGTTTTTTTTTAGTAATGCTAGATGACTAAATGTACTGAACATATCACTGAAAGGGATGAGTGCAAATGAGAGCCAAGCTGATGGTGTGGATTGGCAGTGGACTCGGTAGGGGAAATTTGGAATCACTTTCAGTATTGTGCAACTTCTGAATTATTCCAACAAATGAATAATATCAACATATATTTCAGTCAACAAACTGTATATAAACTATAGATTCAATTCGCCCCTCGCTATTCTTCCTTTGAAAAAATCACTATTATAAATACGTGCACGCTATACTCAACACCGAGTCAAACTAACACATCTCATTCTACTCTTCTCTGAACTTTTCCACTTCCATTTGGAACGAGAAAGACATGCATCCTGTTAAATTCAATGCCATATGAGGTTGTTAGACGTCGTGATCGAAAGACTAAAATTACACGAACAAGTCAATCTCATTGAGCTGCATTGAAAGATCTGCATGGGTACATATGGACCGGCTTTGCATACTGCTTTGGAACACACGCCAGAAATAATTAACAAATGAAGAGGAGTTAACTAATCAACTAAAATTATATATGTCGTAGCTTGGGTTTGTGCCTTCCTCATTCACAGCACAAGCACAACTGCACACGGAGAAGCAGAAGCTTCCTGCCATCAACTCGGAGGTTTATTCCATCCCAATTATACCATTAATTTCTCATCATTTTCAATATTCCTGTATATTTGCATGTAGCTTAATTACTTACCTAACTAATCCACTTTGACCAAAGTTTAATGCACTAGCTCATAATTAAGCTGCATGGCATTAGGAAAATGATAATTTGCCACAAGGCAAACTCCACTAGCTGCAAAACCCCTGGACGTCCATTTCTGTGTGCTCGCCACATCCTCGACCAAGCTCTTTAATTTGCACGGTGCATGAGAGATTTCCCACAAACTTTTTTGCGCGCGTGGTGTTGGTAGGGCCTTGGCGCTTCGATCCCAATCTCTGTTTGATTGCGTTATTAATGTTCTCGATGTGTGTTATAGGGTCGATCAATGATGGCGGCCGAGTTTCTGGTGGCTGTTCTGATCGTCTTCATGATCTCCGGCGAAGAGGTCGCCGGAGCACCGCCTCCAGTCTCTGATACATATCTCCAGCGTGTGGCTGGCTCTCTGAAGAAGTACGTCGATCCGCTGCCGACGATGCCCAAGACCTACGGGTACGCCGTTGAGGACGGCCGGCCCACGCCCGTCGCCCTCACCGTCGGCATGTACGAGAAGAAATGGGTAATATCGATGAATATTTTATATTATTTTTATTTTATGTACACGTATGATGTGTTGATTCGATGATAAATATTTTTAAATATCGTCGTGGTATTTAGCGAATATAACTAAAGTATGTGGGGCGAAATGAAAAAAAGAATGTTCGAATCTGCAGAAATTCCACCGGGATTTGCCGGTGACGACGGTGTTCGTGTACGGCACGAGCCGCCGGGCGGCCAGTTATCCCGGTCCGGCCATCGAGGCGCTGCAGGGGGCGCCCCTCAACGTGACGTGGGAGAACCACCTCCCCGAGCGCCACATCCTCCCATGGGACCCCACGATCCCCGTAGCCGTCCCCAAGCACGGCGGCGTCCCCGCCGTCGTCCACCTCCACGGCGGCGTCAACGGTCCCCGGTCCGACGGCAGCGCCTTCGCCTGGTTCACCTCCGGCTTCCGCGAGGCGGGCCCCGCTTGGTCCGACGCCACCTACCACTACCCCAACGTGCAGCAACCGGGCAACCTCTGGTACCACGACCACGCCCTCGGCATCACCCGCGCCAACATCCTCGCCGGCCTCGTCGGCACCTACACCATACGCAACCCCCTGGTGGAGGCCCCCTTCGGACTCCCCTCCGGCCGACACTTCGACCGGCACCTCGTCATCGGCGACCGCAGCTTCTACAAGGACGGCTCCCTCTACATGAACTACACGGGCAACGTTCCCTCCGTGCACCCGGAGTGGCAGCCGGAGTACTTCGGCGAAGTCATCGTCGTCAACGGCAAGGCCTGGCCCTACCTCGCCGTCCTCCGCCGCAAGTACCGCTTCCGCATCCTCAACAGCAGCAACGCCCGCTTCTTCAATCTCTCCCTCTCCAATGTGAGAAAATAAATTAATCCAGACATTTTAATTTTAATTTTAATTTTAATTTTATTTTATGTTGATAATTTTTATGGCTTAGAATTTGATTAGATGACTTAGTCTTGGATTAGCCTTTCCTATCTTAATAGGATAACTAGAGAATTAGTCTCCCTATTTTTATTCCTATTTTAATGGGATAAGTTATGACTAAGTCTTGTTCGTGGTGTATTTAAAGGGTCCTAGAGGCATGTGAAACGGAGTCTCAGTATTTTTGTAAATTTGCTTTCTTCCAGAAAAATAAATTCGTTCGTTCTTCTTTCGTTTTTCGGTTTCTTCGTTTTCCTTTTTTGTTCCTCTTGCATTGGTGTGGTTCTTGGGTGCGCTATTCTTTGATCTGGGCCAACAATTGGTATCAGAGCTTTGGTAGTATAGAGCAGCCAAGAATCCTCGTTTCCACAAAAATGTCGAGCATCGTAGCGAAGGAGAACGGCGGAGTGTCATTTCCCTATCCGATGCTAAACCCTCACAATTATACTGTGTGGGCAATAAAGACAGGCAATTCTCGATGCCCAGGGAGTCTGGGAGGCGGTGGAGCCAGAGAAAGAAGCCCAGGTGGATGCAAAGAAGGACAAGAAGGCGCGTGCATACATCTTGCAGTGTGTCCCTGAAGACATCCTTCTCCAGATCGCAAACAAGAAGACGGCGAAAGAAGTATGGGACAGCCTCAAGATGAGGTACCTTGGTAGTGATCGGGTGAAGAAGGCACGCGTACAAACGTTGAAGAGCGAGTTTGACGCCCTCCGGATGAAGGAGACCGATACTATTGATGAATTTGCTGGCAAACTCAGCGCCCTGAGTAGCAAGTTCTCCACTCTCGGTGCCACGCTTGAAGATTCCTCGTTGGTAAAGAAGTTACTCGATTCTGTCCCTGATAAATTCTTCCCTATTGTTGCTGGTATTGAGCAGTTCCACGACCTTGAGACTATGCCATTTGAGGAGACTATCGGGCGACTGAAGGCGTACGAGGAACGAACACTACGATTACGCGGCAATACCAACGGCACTGAAGGTGAACTCCTACTTACTCATGCCGAATGGCAAAAGCGACAAAAAGGGAGCAGCGTGGACACTCCGTCAGAAGGCAAGGGGCGCGGGTCCAGCGGCCCTAATCGTGGCAAGTGGCGTGTGCGAGGGCGCGATCGTGGTCATGGTACGCAGCGCCAAGACAGTGCAGGAGGCACTAGCGGCAACAACAGTGGCACTCGTGACAAGAGACACATAAAGTGTTTCAATTGTGAGAAAATGGGGCATTATGCGTCCGAATGCTACAGCAAGCGTCGAGATGATGAGGCTCACCTCACTTGCGACACCGATGAAGAGCCAGCACTGATGATGAGCGTGTCCCACGAGGAGTCTCACGCTAGCCGAGAGCGGCAAGATATAATTCTGCTAAGTGAAGAAAGGTTTCTTCCAGAGATGTATCGCAACGTTAAGAAAGGAGAAGATAAAGACGTCTGGTACCTTGACAACGGTGCCAGCAACCACATGACGAGTCATCGCGAGAAGTTTCAAGAACTAGATGAAACCATCACCGGGAGGGTGAGGTTTGGCGATGGATCAACCATAGAGATCATGGGCAAAGGAACGGTTGTGTTCGAATGCAAGAACGGCGATCAGAAGGTTCTCCATGAGGTATACTACATTCCAAAACTTTGTAGTAATATCATCAGTCTTGGTCAATTGACAGAAACTGGGAACGAGGTGCACATGGAAGGAGATGCCATGAAGGTGATTGATGGGAGCAGGAAGCTCTTGATGCTGGTAAAGCGAACACAAAATCGCTTGTACAAGATAACCTTGAAGACATTCAAGCAAGACTGTCTCCTAGCAAGCCTAGAAGACCCAACTTGGTTGTGGCATGCAAGGCTCGGGCATGTAAATTTCCATGACTTGAAGCTATTGGGGGAGAAGAAATTGGCGGTTGATATGCCACTACTGCCCCAACCGAACAAGCTTTGCGAGGTGTGTGTGATCGCCAAGCATGCAAGGTCGCCATTCCCGTACCAAGCAAACTTTAGAGCAAAGAAGCCGTTAGAACTTCTCCATGCTGATATCTGCGGGCCAATTTCACCATGTACACTAACTGGTAACAAATATTTTCTTCTAATTGTGGATGATTTCACTAGGTGGATGTGGGTGTTTGCATTGGCAGCAAAGAGTGATGCATTCCAGGCATTCAAGAAATTCAAATTCCTGACAGAGAACAAGACTGGGTACAAGATCAGAACACTCCGGGCAGATCGAGGTGGCGAGTTTCTATCCACGGAGTTTACTCGATTCTGTGAAAATGAAGGAATCGAGCGGCACCTCACGGCTCCCTACACCCCTCAACAGAATGGTGTCGTGGAGCGCCACAACCGCACTATGATGGCCATGGCAAGATCTCTCCTCAAGAGTACAAATATGCCCGCAAGGTTCTGGGGAGAAGCGGTTAGACATGCTGTCTATCTGCTAAACCGTCTCCCAACTAAGGCGCTAGGAGAACGCACTCCATTTGAAGCCTGGATGGGGAGAAAGCCACATCTTGCCCACTTGAGAGTGTTCGGTTGTGTTGCATATGTGAAAAACACAACCCCTCATCTGAAGAAGCTTGATGACAGAAGCTCACCCATGGTATACTTGGGTGTCGAGGAAGGCTGCAAAGCTCATCGCTTGTTTGATCCAAGCCATGGCAAGCTACAAGTAAGTAGAGATGTCATATTTCAAGAAAATTCTGAATGGAGATGGAATGCAGGTGCTAACAATGAAGAAAACTTGCCGAGTTTTATGATGCTGGATCCGCTTTACTGCGACGAGACGATTGTTGCAGCAGACGTTGAGGCAGGGGCGGAAAATGTCATACCATCAGCAGCAACCATGATACCCATGACAAGAGCATCAAGTCCATCTACTCCATCATCGAACTCGAGTCCATCTACACCATCATCGAACGTCCATGCAACTACCTCGCCTCCGGTAACAAACACGCCTGATTCTTATGAAGGGTCAGTCCGCTATAGGTCCCTTGTCGATATCTACGCCAACACTGAGGAAGTGGTTGGTATTGATGAAGAAGAGGAAGAGCTGATGATGGTGGTGTCTGATGAGCCAACAAGTTATCAAGAAGCTGCAACTGAGGCTTGCTGGTATGAAGCAATGGAGGAAGACTTGAAATCTATTGAGATAAACAAGACCTGGACGCTAACTGAACTCCCATTAGGCCGCAAACCTATCGGTCTGAACTGGGTGTTCAAATTGAAGAAAGATTCCGATGGGAAAGTTGTTAAGCACAAAGCAAGATTAGTTGCAAATGGTTATGTACAACGACAAGACATCGACTTTGAAGAGGTTATGCATTATCGTCATCTTCACATGGTGTTGTGTTGTCTTATCTTCATACATGTCCCCAGCCAGGTTTGGGTCGTGTTGCTGATTTGGTTACATTGGAAGTGGAAGATGGCAATGCTTCACATGATGCTCTTCAGCATCCCAAACTGTCTGGAGAAACTACAATACAAAATGCAGTTACAGAGGTTTCCACCATGGTGGGGGAGAATGTCAGGAGTGAAGTTAGCTGACATGCGACAACTACTCGGTGTCCGTGATTTACAGCCATGTCTGGATTAGGGGGAGTAATGTGAGAAAATAAATTAATCCAGACATTTTAATTTTAATTTTAATTTTAATTTTAATTTTATTTTATGTTGATAATTTTTATGGCTTAGAATTTGATTAGATGACTTAGTCTTGGATTAGCCTTTCCTATCTTAATAGGATAACTAGAGAATTAGTCTCCCTATTTTTATTCCTATTTTAATGGGATAAGTTATGACTAAGTCTTGTTCGTGGTGTATTTAAAGGGTCCTAGAGGCATGTGAAACGGAGTCTCAGTATTTTTGTAAATTTGCTTTCTTCTAGAAAAATAAATTCGTTCGTTCTTCTTTCGTTTTTCGGTTTCTTCGTTTTCCTTTTTTGTTCCTCTTGCATTGGTGTGGTTCTTGGGTGCGCTATTCTTTGATCTGGGCCAACATCCAACGGCCTCCCCTTCACCGTCATCGGCTCCGACGTCACTTACACCCGCAGGCCTGTCACCGCCTCCAGCATCCTCATCGCACCGGCCGAGATTTTCGACGTGGTCATCGACTTCGCCGAGTCGGAGGCCTCCGCCGTCCGGCTGACGAACAGCGCGGCGTATCCATTCCCCGGCGGCGACCCGCCCAACACGCACAGCAGCAGGGTCATGAAGTTCGTCGTCTCGCCGAAGAAGACGGTCGACGACTCGAGGATTCCGGCGAAGTTAGTCGATTACCCAGCGGCCAACGTGAAGGACGCCGTAAAAAAGAGGTACATCGTGTTGTATGAATACCAGACGGCGGCGGGAGAGCCGACCCACCTGTACATCAACGGGAAGCGATTGGAGGACCCGGCGACGGAGACGCCGAGGCCGGGAAGCACGGAGGTGTGGCAGGTGATCAACCTGACCGAGGACAACCACCCGCTGCACTTGCACCTGGCCACATTTCAGGCGGCGAGGGTGAGAGGGCTGGTGGCCCTGGAGGCATTCAAGGCGTGCATGCTGGAGAAGAACGACGCGGTGAAGTGCGACGTGAAGAAGCACGCAACGGGGCCGGTGACAGCGGTGCCGGAGCACGAGAGAACGTGGAAGAACATCGTGAAGATTGCACCGGGGAGCATGACCACCATCGTCGTCCAGTTCAAGCTCATCGATAGGGACGAACCCTACCCTTTCGATGCCACGGCAGAGCCAGGTTACGTCTACCATTGCCACGTAAGCAATCAATTAATTCAGATCACATATCAGTTATTATTGGAATTATTACTATTGATTTTCTTTTTCCTTTTATTTTCTTTTCATTGTGCATGCAGATTCTTGATCATGAAGACAATGCGATGATTCGACCTCTAATTCTGAAATATTAATTAAAGATTAACCAAAATAACGATCTTCTTCATGCAATACATCAATTAATGGTTCACGTTTTACTTTGTGTTTTGGATAAATCGATAGGTTCTTGTGAAAGAATTGTGAGCTAGCTAGCTAGCAATGTAATTTTGTGTAAACTATGTATTCTTTCTCAAAATGTATAATTGTATCATGCTAATGATGAGATCGTAAAGTAAGCAAATTTAATTTATAAGTGCACATTAAATACAATATTAACTAGTGATAATATATTTAGCTAGTGGTGCTAGCTTCAAAACTATGGCCAAGTCTAGCAATTCGAAAGTCTAACACAATACATGCACACTCTATCCTAGTTTGTTTAAAACCCTAAAACATAGTTTCCCCTTGATTGGCTTCGTAAAAGCTAAAACTCGAAAACTTTGCATCGCACTTCCCTTACCTAGGAACTACAATTAGACACATAATTAAACATTAATATTTGATTGCCTTAGTTTCATTGCACTTAACATACAAAATGGTATACCTCTATATAGGCCTCGTAGATGATTAGTGAAATCTAGATAGATGGCTTAAAGGACTCATTAAGTATTATGATTTACAAGACACGGAGACAAGAAAAGACACTTGAATCCTAAAATGCATGGTTATTTTGATACGAGCTTCAAGCATGGAGTAATTTGGTTATTTATATGACATTAAAATGATCTTTCAGTGAGTGGTATTTTTGTACTATGTATTACCATATAAAAAATTATTTCACACAAATCATAATTTTTCAAACTAATTAATTTGGAGAGTGATCAATCCGTTCCGGAAGCCTAATTCCCACTTGCCACAAAGATAAATCTAAAAAAATTTCTAGCCACATTTGACACTTTTTTATTCAATAATTTCAGAGGCGCTTGGGCCGCCTTGGGCCCAGGCTCGCGGATCCAATTATTTAAATTAAAAAATATATAAAATTTAAAAAAATTATGAAAATTTATAATATTTTAAAAGAAAATGTTATCAGTTAAAAATTTATATTTTTATTTTAAAGTTTAAAATATACTATTTATAATATTGTTAAAATTTATAAAGAAAATATGAAATCCTAATTTGGGCCCTAGCCATGGACCACAATCCCCTAGATTGGACATCATATGACCTAGGTTAATCTAGATCCTATTGGACAAGAGTGGACAACTACTCAGTAGATGTAAAATTAAAATAATAAATTTTTTTCATATAATTGATTAAAAACACTAAAAAATGTCACAATCATATAAATTCAACTAATATTGGAGTACACAAATTTAATCCAGGATGGTAAAAAATAATTCACTTATTTTTATATCCATTCCAAATTAACATGAAAAAATATATACATCCATGACTGTAAACTCGCAGTTTATTTGTTGTGATAAATTAATAAAATTTTGAATTATGTTTATGTGATTTCATTTTTTTACCATCACAGAATTCAACATCTTTTCATTTGCAATCGGACCTTTTTTCTCTTTGCTAAAAAAAATATATAAATAAAATTAAAAGGGGGAAACGAAGGGCGAGCTCTTAGATTTTCGATATTCTTTTTTTTATTATTATTATCATTCATTTTTTTTCCTATCTAAATTTAGACTGTAATTACAGCTTTGCCATTGCCTCCGGCGATCTCGATTACCGCCACGAGAACCCCCCTAAATCGGACGGCGGGTAAAGGTCATCGGCATAATCAAACAGTCCGCCATCGTACAACAACCCGTCCTCCGCCATCTCCTCCGGCCGGAGCCCCCACCCGAAGCCGCCATATCCGTCAATCTCGTCGTCGAACCCCCAGATCTGGCCAAACCCGACGCCGCCAAACTCTCCCCCATCATCGACAGCTATCGCCGGCTCGGAAGCCTCGCACCCTTCGTCGGACGAGCACGACGCCGGCGGCGGAAGGCCGAGCTCGTCGTCGGAGGCCTCGAGAAGGTACCCCAAGTCAGGCTGGTCGGGCGCCACGAATCCCCTAACCGGCGGCGGCGAGATTTCCTCCTCGAGACTCTTCATCACCGAAGCAACGTCGCTACCGGAAGCAGCGTGGTCGTCGTCGAGGATGTCGAGCAGGATGTCGTGATCACGGAAACGCTTAGCCTCCGGAGAGTTCCCTTCCTCTAACTCCTCCTCGTGGCGGCGCCTCTTCTTGTCGCCGAAATCCTCCATCGGAATAGTCTTGCACGGGCCGTGAAGAAGAGGGGGAGCGGCGGTGGCTTTATATAGAGCAAAGGGGCAGAGATCTCGAACCCTATTGTGAAAAAACAATACTTGAATATATATAATAAAATAATATTACAGGGTCCAAAGTGTCAAAAGTAGGGCATCCGAAGCAGCGGACAAATCGACGTGTTTCCCTCGTCCTAATTAAACGATACGATACGAAACGAAACGAAATGGGTTTGGCAACGGGGACCACCGAGTGAGCTGGAATTGAGGACCTTTCACATTTCCGGTAGGGGGACGTCTCTGTACGACAGAGGCGCATAGTTTATTCACCGGGAAGTGGGCGGCCAACGTCAGTCAACGACGAGGAGAACGCATGCCGAATCAACGGCGGTGAGAATTTGCGATCCAAACCGACCGCATAGCACGCCGTTTGATTCCGCCAGCTCGCTGTGTCTGGACGCGTCCGTTACCGAATCTCGATATGGATTCGTTCCTAAATAGAATCCTTTCCCGAATTAATCACCTAGGTATAAAAATAAATCCGAGCTCATAATAAAATCCGAAACGATCTAAAAAAAATTATATTTAAATTTGAATTTGAATTTAAAAATTTTCAAATTTGAATCGGATTTGTATTAAAAAATTTCGGATTAAGAATTTTTAAATTGGATTCAGATTGATCCGAATATAAAATTTAATGAGTTTTTAGAATTAAATTAAATTTTATTTTAAAAATTAAAATATTTTTATATATATTAATATTAGTATGATAATAATAAAGTTTGAGATAAAAATGAATAATTATATGAAAAATATTTTTAAAAATAATTTTAAATTTCATTTTCGTATTATTCAGTTCGGATTTAAAAATTTCGGATTAAATTCAAATTCGGATCGAATTCCAACGGGAAGTTAAAAATTTTTAAATCCGATTCGACTCGAATCTGATCCATTCGAATGGATACCTGCAGCCGACCCACAGATCCACACTAAAGCCGAGACGGCTCCAGCCGAATCCAGTCGAGCCGAGACGCATCAGTCAACCGCTGGCGAAGTCAATGGCTCGACGCAGTGTCTCGCACGGCGGCGTGCCGAGACGCCGTCCACGAGTGGTGGGCCCATTGTTAAAGAGCGTCCAGAGTGGGGAACAGGTGGACCCTATGCGGGTAGGACAGCTCCGAAGCGAATAAATAACGAGGTCAGTAGCCCTCGAGGACTTTTTATTATATTTTGCCACATACTCAATTTTTATAATTTTATTTTTTTTCTTTATTACATTCAGATTTTTTTTATAAGACGATATAAAAATTTATTCATCTCAATTTGCATTCGAATTCACACTCTCTCAAATAAAAATATATTTTTTAATTGATATTAATTATTTAATTTATACCAATTAATTTTAGTAGTGATTAATCTATCTCTCAAAAGTTTACTATCAGCAAAAATCAATACTATAAAATTACTTTAATTTATAGTTTGATATATTTTGGAGAGATGTAGATATTTGCAAAAGGACTACTTACATTTAAAAAAAAATCTTTAGAGATGACTCTCTCCGCATTAAAATAAGGTTATTGAGGTGGATCATTTTGTTTATCATAAATTAAACGAGTGTTGGCGTGCATGATCCATGCTCCCTTTCACCCCCCACTTGGCACACGTTAATCATGAAGCTAATTAAAATATATCCCTCTAATTAAATTAATACTTATGGTTGTCTTTGATTAGAGGTAATGTAATCTAGTTTGTAAATAATTGAGTCTGTAATATAATACAAATTACATGTTGTTGATCTTGTAATTCAGATTATAATATTTTTACTAATTTTTTAATGTAAATTATATTATATTACAATTCTAAAATTATATTAAATAAAATAATTAATCTTATAATATAATCTTGATTATATTATAAAATTAATTATTTCTTATCAAACGTAGTTAGACTTCGTAATTTGACAAAGTCTAAGGTGATGGTGGAAGGACGAACCTCCATTGGGAATATTAGGTATGCACCTTTCGAGACAAGTTCTCAATACTCCTTTTAGGTAATTACACAGAATATAATATAGAATAGTTAAGAAAAGAGAAGAAAATATATTTTATTTTCTTTAGAAAATTGCATGTGTCCTCTTGGAGATTAAGATGAAGTTGTGTGATTGAGACGTATAAATAATTGAGAGAGGAGTCGGCCACAAGTTGGGTGCATGATTGGAGCTTGGCATGTGTGCCATACGTGTCGACTACAATGTGCCAAGTTAATATCACATCCACCACCAATCCCATGCATTTCATTTGATTCAGAAGATCTTTAGCGAGATCCTTTGATTTGATCACCTATGAGGTGGCAAAGGCTTATCATTAGCATTATTTTTGCAATCTCAATTTTTTATTTTATTTCTCTAGCTATATTTGTCACAAGTATTATTAAGATTATAGTCATGTTCTTATTCTTTTATTTTATTTTTATTAGTTTTTTAGCCTTATTATTAACATTATTTTTTGCACCATCAATTGTTTTATTTGTTATTATTATTAATATTATAGTTATGCTAAGTTCATTTATTTATTTTTTATCTTACCCTTAGAGGTTAATATATATGCAACATTTTTATTTTATTTTAACTTTTTAAAAAATTAATATTTGTTCGTATTTGTCATAATGTTTTAAATTATGTTAAAATTTAGCATATATATCGCTCTGATATCACATGGAGCTTTGGATATGTGATCGTCTGTGCTCCGACCGACTGGAGATGCCTCTGAGTTTTTATCTATTTATTTATTTTTTTTAAGCCTATAATTATGCCAATAAATTATTTTCCTTTAGATTTTAGTGGCTGAGTTGTAATATTAAGCGGGAATTTAATTAGCATAATCGGGAATTTAAAACAATAAACAAAAAAATATTGGTACGCCGTCACACACTCTGTGCACAATTCAACTATTTTTTCGATTTAAAAATTTTATATATTTAATATTATAATTTAACTCTTAAACTTGAAAAAATCTTATTACTATAATCGAGAATTTTAAGAAAAATAAACAAAAAAATAGATCTAAGGCAAGTCAATTCATTTGAGGCACCTCAAGTTCGGGCGGAAACCAAAAGATCCGCATGATTAATATTTTTTTCTTATTTAATTATTTTCATGGGAAACAATTTGAGTAGGTTTTAGGGAGAAGAATCATCTTCGTAGTTTATCTTCTCCCTATTAATTTTAGGATAAATTGATGAGGTTGCTAGAGACGAACGAATCGTCTTTTATAGGAAAAGAATCATCCAATTTATAGTTGTTTCATTTGGTCGATTCTCTTGACTTAATTTAACAACGAAAATAAACAAGTCAGTATGAAAATAACATATGTTTTCTAACTTTTTTTTTTCCTTACCTTTCTAAACTAGCAAATGACTTCCTATTGGTCAATACTAAATTAGTAGTCTTTTAGATATTCGCCGCTCAATTATTATTATTATTATTATTATTATTATTATTTGAAAAAAATTAAAGAGAACTAATTTTAATTAAATCGAATTTCATTATCATTTATAACTACGAGTTCTTAATTATCACACAATTATAATAACTACCTTTCAGTAACAACAATTACAATTTCATAATTAATATTTTATTTTAAATCAATACCAATTTATCCTATAATAATTATAAAATCATAATTATTATAATTACTTCGTAACTATCATAATAATGTAACAAATACTATTGGAAATAAAAAAGTACTGATATTGAATGAGATGCTCACAATAAATTCTAATAAAAAGGACCTCTTTGGACGTTTATTTATTCTTTTTTGGAAGCTTAAAGCTAACGTTGCAACGGTGTAATAAATCACTGATCTGATAACTGGCAAATTATTCAAAACAATAAAATTTTAAATATGATAATATTTTAAGGAAAAATTATCCTAAATTCTCTGTATACAAACTCAACTCCCTCTTCACTCCTGTATTAGAAAAAATTTATTTTCGCTCCCTACATACAAAATATCATATGTTTCAATTATAAATTTACCGAATTACCCTCAACTTTTTTAGGTAAAAAAGTCTGAAATAAATTATAATTCTTCATAAATTCAAAATCATTTAATTAAAATCTAATATAATTTTTATCAAATTAAGCACTGCCTAATCAATTCATCCTAAGTTAATCAATTAGTATGAACTTCTAATCAATTGGTTAAGCAGAAAAATAATTATGCTTAATTTGACAGAAAATATACTAAATTTTAATTTAAATATACTAAATTTAAAAAGAATTATATTTATTACTACATTCGAAAAAGAATGGTACTTAATTTAATAGAAAATATACTATCATATAACTGAATTCAGGAAGAGATATATTTCATTTTGGACTTTTTATACTTAAAAATAACAGGGACAATTAGATAAATTAATATATATTAGAAAGCTAAAGTAAATAAAATTTTACATGCAGAGGGTGGAAATGAATTTTTTCAGACATAGAGACTGAGGATAAAATTTAAAATTCAATTGGTGATTTAAAAGCCATTTATAGTATTTTAGATATAAACTATAAATTGTACTCAAAATTTACAAATAAAAAAAAATCATCTACGTGAACACTTTTTTTTTTCCAAAGCACACACACAAAACAGTTCAATCAGTCGCATTCCATGGCTGTCATCTAGAAACATGGAGCAGCAAGTGGTGGTCGTCTTCGTCAAGAAAGCAACAAATCCATGGCCCATGGGAGTTATTATTATTATCATATATCGTCGTCGTCGTCATCATATATCATCGTTATCCTTTCTTTTTGATTTGCATCCACCTGAATGTCAATGTAAACGTGAAGGACGGGACTTCCACTTTGGAGAAGCCATTGATTGACTTAGCTGGTTCCGTAGAAATTAGATGCGTTCCTGGATGGGAACATTCAACTTTGCATGTTTTTAATGTCGGACTGCATACTTTTCCTCTTAGTGCTTATGGTTTGGCTTTGCCTGCCTGTCTTTTCTCGCTGACAGAAACTTCCAACGCCTTGGCTTTTTAATCCTGTGGTGTGGACTGCAACTGGACAGAGTGATGAATATGTGTTTTGCCTGCAGATGAACTTTGTTTAATCATTTAATTAATTGATTGGCTAAATATATATATTCATACTGTCTCTTTCAAAATTTAGAAAGAAAAGAGAGAAACAAAAACTTATCTATGACTTTGAGAGGTTGCTTCAAGACTGCATCCACTTTAGCTACTTGGAAGGTTCAAAGAACGACTACTGAAATTTCTCCAGAATTTCCACAATATATCAAGTTTGGCAGCAGTAGCATCTGATAGAATTGAGTGCAATATGGCATGACTGGTTGACCCAACAGTAGTTAGAACTAATGGAGAAAACTTAACAGCTACTCTCTATAAATCATATCCCTTAAACAAAGCCAACCTGATGATTATGATAAAAACAAATATATATCATTCTTGTTCTTGCTTTCACTAATACAATTTAATAAGGTGATTCCTTTACACATGAAAGTCGTCTTCTCTTGTATTTTCTTGTTCCAATGTGATAAGGTCCATCAAGGTGTTTCTGTTTTTTTTCTTTCCAAATCTAGCCATCAATGTAGTGGTTGGTTTAATGAAAGTAAATACTACTTTTTGAAGAGCAAATATTTTGGTGTTTGACTAACAAGATGTTTCCCAAATGTGTAGCAGAAGTGCCTTCGAACTTTAAGATTAGAGAGATGCAAAAGTAACTGTCTATCTTAAAACTCTAAAAACAGCAAGAATTCTACTGAAAAAGCATCTTTCACATTCACTCAAATTTATGATACGTTGCCACATCTCCCCCTCCGAGAAAGGGCGGTTTTAGTAGGGTTGTAAGTGAATCAAGCAAGCTTGATATTCGTTTGGTAATAACTTATTGAGCTATGATAGGGAGAGTGAAAATGGGAGAGTGAATGGTAGAGTAAATGATGTGGCTCTTGAGTGAATGACGTGGCACTTTACATGCACACGTCCGATTATCGCTTGGACACCATCGGCGGCCTTCGGCTGCTGTCCCGAATCAAACTATACCCTGGGGGGCACGGTGAACCCGTCGGATATCGCTACATGCAAAGTGCCACGTCATTCACTCTACCATTCACTCTCTCATTTTCACTCTCCCTATCATTTTTCTAACTTATTTATGTTCATTTAATACACATAAAGTCATTAGAAAAACAAACTCAAACAACTCGTTAAACTACATAAAATTTGAATACATATATGTTCAACTTATTAATGTTCATGAACAAGGCTTGTGAATTGTTCGTGAATATTATTCACGAATAAAGTTTGTGAATAATATTTATGAAGTATGAACAATGTTTACGAACAAAGCATGTGAACCATGTTCATCAAAAAAACTTTCATCAATATAGTAAATAAATAAATAAACAAACTTATATTATCAAGCTTAATAATCAATCAAACAAGTTTAAAATTATAAACTTTTCAATCAATCATACAAGATTGAATTGAGAGCTCGATACAATCTAAACGAACCAAACTCAAGCTCATAAAAAAGAAACCAATCAAGTTTGAACAACTATTTCAATGGCTTAGTTTATTTTAGGATCGGAGTGGCTCTGTTATCTTATCAAACAAGCTTAAACACCATGAACCTTGGCTCAGTTTATTTACAGCCCTAAGTTTTAGGAGGAATAGGAATAGGAATAGGAATGTGCTAAGCCTCAATTTAGATGTATGAATAAAAGATGTCACTCAATTCAGCACACTGCATTCATTTACAGGAACTGTTCATTCAGAACTGAAGATATTCAGCAGCACTAATATTGCATCATTTACAGAATCTGCAAGAGCTACAGCTTAACACCAATCTGTCTACCCTACAATGCATCTCAATGGCATCACAAGAAGTAGCAGATTCTAAGGAATACACAAGCACTAGCACACAGATACTGCTTACAGAAACAAACACATCAGAAATTTGAGCAGAGATATATATATTTTTTTAAGTTTTTCCTTGCCACACATGCTCAACATGCGAAAGCAGAGAATAATAGTTCATCAAGATTACAACAAACTCAATCAATTAAGCGTAGCCCATGTAGGTTGAGATCTCCAGTCGAATCATATTTTGCCTGCATTTACATTTCATCAGTGAGTGATTTTAAGGATCTTGCTATAAAAAAAGTTTAGACGTGTTGATATTTTGTGTCCCCAATGATTCAAGTAGGCTTCTTAATGATTTAACATGAGATCCATATTCTAGTTATGCTAAAGTTTATCTTTTTAAATGATAGCATAGTTTTCCTAGCAAGTGGTATCAAAGCCACATCATGTTAAGTCATTGAAAGATGAACTTAGATTGTGCATAATCATATGCATATATGTTAGTGTTTGTTTTTCCTTTTGATATCCTTATATTCTATGATTTAAGTTTTGAATTTTGAGTAGGAGAAGAACTTATTATCGGAATTCAAGCCTATGATTACAATTTCTTTATTATTATTATTATTATTATTATTATTATTATTATTATTATTTACTAAATTGTGGATATATATATGTATCCATATTTTTACTGGCATTCAAGCAGCAAAGTCAGAAACCTCCTCCCTGCGTTCACAAATGGTTGTTGGATTGACAAAGAGATGAAACCAAATCACTGCAGGGTGCTGCAAAGGATTGATGAAGAGATCACCAATCACTGCAGATGGATGCTAGGAAAAAAACTCTAAATCTCTTATCCAATCTCTGCATGAGTCAAATTCAGTAAATGATTTACAATAAATAGACTTTATCAATCAGTAGCTAGCTGTGTGAAGCATGCATGAACATGGCCTGATCTCACCTTCCATTTCTCTCTATTTTTAGATAATAATAGTAATTTAAGTAGCAGGTTTTGATCGATCGAATTGGTTGGTTTGTCAGCTTCATACAATTTATAATGCATGGGTAGGCGTTTAATACTACTTTGCATTAAACAAAGGCCGTAAGGAAATGGAGTTTACTAATGCTAAATGCTAACCTCGTTCACTCATTTTCACAAACAGGAAGGGCGCATGGATGCATCCTCCTCCCAGCGGAAGCGACGCGGTGGCGGCGACGACGACCGCCTCCCCTCAAAGCCTCTACCCCCTTCTTCGTCGCTGCCGCATGGAGAAAAGGGTTCCGCGGCATCGGAGGAGGACGTGGAGGAGTTCTTCGCCATCCTGCGCCGAATGAGCGACGCGTCGCAGTCCGTGGCCGTTGGGCGAGGCAACGCGGCGTCGGCCAGGTGGAGTCCGTCGTTCGAGTGGGAGGACTTCTTTGTGGGCGACGCAGAGAAGGCCGCCTGCGAGAGGGGCGATGGAGCTCCAGAGGTGACGACGGAGGTAGATGAAGCGGCGAAGCGGCCGCGGAGCATCGACCTCAACGCCGATCCGGGACCGGAGGCGGAGGGTGTCGCGGTGCCGAGCCCTCGCGGCGACTATACTGCCCTTTCGGGGCTGCCTCCGGCTGTTTCCTAAAATCAAATGTCGCGGTCCTGTTGGAAAAAATGATTATGTTCATCTCATATCCATTTAGTTAGTCTCTAGATTAAAAAATAGATAAATTATGGAGTATTTTACCTAAATGTCAAGTGACTATCAGAATAAATTTCGATTTAATATCATGGTATGAACCCTCAAAATTTAAAATTTAACATTTACATCCTAATAAATCATGATTTTATAGGTCCTATAATTCTACTATGAAGTAGTTGTAACAATTATAATTTCAAAAGAGATTCGGATATCCTTTAGATAATAAATAAATATAGAGCATCCTTTCTGTGATTCATTAAAAGAATTGATATTTTCGTGGATATTCAGTTGGTTAGGTATAGATTTATTATAATGAAACAGAGATTCAGAATCAGAAAAAAAAATTCCTCCACTCTTATTGGATGATCGATTGTAAATTCCTTCATATAATTTATTTTTTAATATAATTTAGGAATGAATTATTTTGGATATATTAAAAGAAATTTTAAAAAACGTTCTTTTCATTTTTTGCAATAAATTAATAATATTTTTTTTTATTTTTTTTTTCTGTAGTTCTCATTTGTTTCTCTCTAAATTTTAATGTACAATTGCCTTTAAAAAAAACTCTATTTGATATTTTATTTAATGTCCTTTTAAAGAAAAAAAAAGTCTTAGCCACTTAGCGTAATTTTGTCAACTAACTATATTTTAGTAATTTAATGTGGGAGGTACTAATAAATTAAATTAAAATTACATAATTAATTTTAATTTATCCGTTGAGTAGTATGGAAGACCTGAGATATTTTGTATGTAAAATGCAGACTCCAGATTCCTGAACTGGAGGCTCACGAATTGCAGAGTCTAAATGCAGACTCCCAAGTTGAGACTCTCAAGTTGCAGAGTCAGGTTGCATATTCTAAATGTAGACTCTTAAGTTGCAGAGTCTAAATGCAGACTCCCAAGCTGGATCTCCCAAGCTGGAGAGGAAGAAAGTAGCTGAGGCTTGTATAATGCAATTTCTTTAAAATAAATTTATCCTCCTCCGATTATGTTTCGATGTTAAGATGGACGTCTGTTTGTCATGATACAATAGCAAACCACATACACAACCAAGCACTGGTTGCTCGTGGCGAACTAAGGGAGCACCTGATTGCTACTACTGATAATCTACAGAGCGGGAACACACGGAAGACTTAGGGAATGAAGGTGGAGTTACTGCAAATCAAAATGTCTGTTTTGCTTGGTTGTGTACGAGCACTTGATTTCCATCACTTTTGCTCTTGGTCATCAAAACCTAGGGAGTTACTGTATATTAATCTGTCCAAATCAAAACGTCTATTAATGCATTCGAGTGGTAAAACGGTGGTTCATTCACTTAGACAAATTTTACCTCGATTAGTCATGCATTCGACGCGTGCAGATCGTGCTCGCATACGAGTCAATTTAGTTCAATGCAAATCCAGGTCGTGGATTTGCACGCTCCCTACACACCCACATATAAGAGAAAGTCTTTTCCCAAACATTTGTTCACAACTAACATACTTGTAAATCAATTTAAACCAACCAATATATCTTGAAACTCCTAATATGAGATGAAAGTCTCATTTACTAAGGAATTTCTTTTCTCTCCATCTCATTTTCCATTTACTTGTATCCAACGTTTAGTTGATTGTTAAAATAGAAAAATAGGAATAATAATATTCAAGACTTACAAATGGTCATAATATACATTAAAGATCTAATACATAGGATCGAATGGTTGGTTAGTAATTTTTTTTAAAAAAAAACTTCTCCTTAGCAAATGTGAGAAAAAAAATACTGATCGCGTATAAATTGATATTCGAAAAATACAGTGAAAATAAATAGAAAAAACATAGAGTGAAAATCACAAAGTTCTCCAAACTAAACCTCCAAGTCATCAAGTATATCCATCCAATCTTGTTCACACTAAATAATCATCAATGTAAGTCAATCTTATTAAGTAATGAGCATTTTAAGCCCGATTCACAACCTATCAAGTGGTAAAAGGCGAAGTATTTGTCTCAACGCTCTCGTCAATTTGTCTCAGGATTAATACAGAGGAGATAAATCAACGTGACTGAGAAAGTAAGTGGATGGGAAGGTGAGTTATACGGGATCTAAGGATTTACACTCCTCCAATCCAGAGATTCGATCCCTCGATCTCAAATGACAAATTTTCATCCACTTACTATCTCAAATATGCTCATGGAAGCCCCATGCATAACCTATCAAACTCCTAATTAAAATTGATCACTTAGGACATGATTACATTAACAATCTTTCCATTAACATAACTTATTATCATTCAAATAAAAAATAATATTGTGAAACTCGACCACTTAGGACATCACCCCTTATTCTGTTAAACTCTTTTCAATTTCCTTACAAATATTTTATTTCAATCGACCATTTGATATTATCCTTTATTCCTATAGGTCCATTTATTCGGAGCATTGATTATAAAGAAAATATGTTTTTGAAAAATCTCTAGAAAGATATTTATAAATAATACCATTTTAATTTCATCAAACTAAGTAGAAAGTAAATTTCTTATTCCCACTAAAATATATTCACTTGATCTAGCGGGGTTCAAGTGATTTGATCGATTTGGGAAGGTTAAGGGGGCGTTTGGTTTGGAAAATATTTTCTATTTTCTATTTTTCATTTTCTGTTTTCAGTTTTCTATTTTCTGATTTAGTTTTCAGAAAACGGAAAATGCGTTTGGTATGATATACTATAACTTTATTTTCTAGAAAAGAAAATTGGAAAATACGTTTGGTATGTTAATATTGAAAATTATAAATAAAATAATTTTTTTAAAAATAAAAATTGATGTAATATTATAATTCTTTTTAGAAATAATATTTTTTAATCAAAAATTCTTTAAATATTTTTTTAATCAACATTTCCTTTTTTTAATCAATAATTTTTTAATCAACACAAGCAAGCAATTGTTGTTCTTGCTCGCTGTTCCTTCAAGTTCTCATCTTTCCTTTCCGTTCCTTCTTCCCCCCACTCCCTCCTCTTCTCTTCTGTTTCATCTTTGTTTGCTATTCTTGCTCGCTGCTTTCTCGCTTTGAAGTTATCTTTACCCCTTTATTCCCCTGTAAGATCTCGGAGGAATCCCCCTCCCTTTTTACTGATTTTTTGTTACCTGTTAAAAGATTTCACCTTGGCCGCCGCTGCTGGTTGAGGTTTCGCTACTGTGCGCTTGTTGTCGCCGCCGCCGCCTGTCTATGAAGAAAGCTCGCACCTTGCGCGTCTTCTGGAACGACCCCGACGCCACGGACTGCGGAAGAAGGGGAGGGAGAACGAGGAGGAAGAGGGCGGGGAAGGAGCTTAGCATGCCGAGCGGTGGGAGCACAAAGTTCCGCGGCGTCCGGCGGCGGCCATGGGGGACGTACGCGGCGGAGATCCGCGACCCCTCGCGCGGAGCCCGCGTGTGGCTCAGCACCTTTGACACCGCCGAGGAGGCGGCATTTGTCTACGACTCCGCCGCGTCGCGACTCCGCGGCCCCGGCGCCGCCACTAACTTCTCCACCGCTGTCGCTCGTCCTCTCTCGCGGTTTGAGGGTTCGAGCGAAGGGATGAGCGCATTTTCCATTTTCTCGCAGGACCGCATTTTCCTTTACTCGCACTACCGCGTTTTCCATTTTCTATCACCGCATTTTCCATTTTCTCCCCTTTCTCAGAAAATGATGTTTTGGCATTTTCTGTTTTCTTAGAAAATGACATCTCATTTTTCAGAAAATGAGATTAGAAAATACAAACCAAACAATATTTTCTAGAAAATAAGAAATTGAAAATAGAAAACGCCTAAACCAAACGCCCCCTAAGTGATCTAGTTATTTCGAACCAAATTGCATGAGCCATTTGTTTGATTTTGCTCAACGAGGGCCCACCCCTACTGCCACGTCAGCTTATCAGATACGTTTCATTAGTCAACTCTTTGTATTTTCATTATGCTCCTTTTTGCTCTCTCTTTCCTTAGTTGACAAAGCTGGCCGAGTCTCAACTTAGACCACGTTTCTTCGATAAAAACAAACAAATCAAACCCAACCAATTCCACCGTTGACTTCAAAAGAAATCCAAAGAATCATCTCATACCAATGGAAAATTTCAAACTTCCTTCAAAAGATCCAAACTTGATAACTCAAATAATATACATTGAAGAATATTTACACATTTCATACAGATATCTCAACTTGTATCAATAGCTAAAAATCCTATTTTTAGAACGAAATCAAGACCTCAAAAGATTTGGTTGATCGGTTCTTCAATCCCTCTCTCTCTCTCTCTCTAATCTGATTATTATATCTACAGATTGTGAACTTAGAACAGCAAGTAGAAAAGATTGGAAGGTGGTAGGAAAACTGTACAATTATAGTAAAAGCTTGGAAGATTTTCCGAATTATCTAGAGTTTAGCTCCTTGAATTGAAATTTTGAGTTTTTGGAGTTGAATCGGATTGATCGCTTCTTGCTCTGCTTCCCATGGATGTATTGGTTGTGTAAAAGATGGCAGTTTTAGGCCACAGCGGTGATGCCGCTGCAGCTCCGGCGAGCGCCGTGGAGGCAATCAAAACCCTCGACGCGGACGGCCGCCGGTAAGAGGCCGAGCTTGGCGTGGGCGCAGCCGTGCTTAGGGGACATCATGGACTGGGTTAGCGGGAAAGGGGCGAAGGGAGCCGGCGGCCGGTCCTCGCCGAACCGGGCATCGTGGACCACCGGATTTGCGGCGCGACTCGGCGGAGAGCCGCAGAAAAAAGGCGAGCTCGAATCCGGTTGGTGGAGTTCTCCGCCCTTTGAGAGAAGCATATCGACAAGGTCTTCTTCTCCCGCCTTCGGATCAGGGAAATCCTTCGAGGGCCACGCGAACGGCCGAAAAGGCTCCGCGACGACACCCAGCGGGGGTGGCCGCCGCGGTTTGGGACACAAAATTGGGGCTTTTCGGTCGGCGGCGAGGAAGGGCGGCCGCATCTCTTCACGGGCAGCAAAGGCGTTCTGACGAATCCCGCAGCTGTTCATCTTCGCTCTGATCTCTTCCAGATCCGCCGGCACGCCGCCTGTAAATTCCAAACCCCCAAAATACTCGTATCAACCCTAGCGATCTCTTACCAGAAACACAAAATAGTCGATCAAAAGATCTCTCGAAGCAGATCCGAAGCTCTTTTCGAACAAATCAAACAAAAAAATCTCAAATTTTAAAAAAAGTCTAACAGATCTGATAAATACTTAAATCGAACAGTTACCACGAAAAGGCAAAGATCGGAAATCTCTTCAGCTGATCCACCTCGCGCTTTGCGAGAGAGGAATCGGACAGAAATCCGCGGAATAAAAAGGATGAAGACGGCGAGAGGAAGCAGCAGATGGGATGGATCTGCCGCAAAATTATAGAAAGGGATCGAACTAAAAAGTTGTTAAATAAACAATAATAAATTAAGGAGGAAGGTGCGAGGAAGGAATAGGAGAAATTATTGTATCATCTTTGCAAAAAAAAATTTAGTCCCAATTTTAGTAAAAAAAAATTCAAAGTAAGAAGATTAGCATATAGAATGATATTCTGTTTATACTTATGTGAGTGGCGATAAATGACATTCAATATAGACAATCTGATATAATAAAACATAATTTTTTAATCTCTAATATGTGAATAATTTTTTTCCCTCTTCTCTAATCACATAAAAGATGATCTTAATTTTAATAAGAGCAATGATAGAGAGAATGAAAATGGGAGAGTAAAAATCATAATAAATGATGTGGCATTACGTGGCATTTTACATGCACACGTCCGATTATCGCTTGGACACCATCGGCGGCCGAGGCCGCCGCCCCGAATCAAACTATACCTAGGGGGCACGGTGAACCCATCGAAGATCGTGCATGTAAGGTGTCACGTCATTCACTATGATTTTCACCTCTCTCAATCATTATTCTTTTTATAAATCAACATCAAAATGGTGTTAATTTATAAAACTCAACATCAACAGGTATACCAAAGATATAAACCAGCACTATAAAATCAACACCAAGTGATGTTGGTTTATTGAAACCAACACTGATGTTAATTAATTTATAGAAATCAACATCACCTTAATGTTGATTTGAAGAAATTAGCACTACAAGATTAATTTTTAAAAACTAACATTAATATTAAAGTTAATCTTTAAAGACCAGCTGTAAACACTTTGAGACTAGCTCCATTTTAAAGACATTGGTGCTGGTCTTTAAATATCAACTCCACACAATTTAAGACCAACTCTAAAGTGAAGTTGATCTTTAAAGATATTAGGGCTGGTCTTTAGATATCAACTCCAAACACTTTGGGACCAGTTCTAAAGTGAAGCTGATCTTTAAAGTCATTGGAGATATTCTTTAAAGACCAGCTTTCTTTAAAAAAATTGGAACTAGTCTTTAAAGGCCAACTTAACTCCACTTCAACTACAAAGTAGAGTTGATCTTTAAAGACTAGCTCAAAACGTAGAGCTGGTCTTTAAAGATCAACTCAGATCTTTAAAGACCAGCACCAGTTCCATGTTGATTTTAAAGATCAATATCAACTTTGGAGTAAGTCTTTCAACGTATTGGGTTTTAAGGTCTAGCATCAGCATGTTGAAGCTGGTCATTATTGGACAACACCAGAACGTTGGAGTTGGTCTTTAAAAACTGGCTCCAACGTTAGTGCTGGTTTATAGAAATCAATACTGCCTTGCATGCAATTAAAGGAGAAAAAAATTATTATATGCAGATAAAAGAAGGATTATAAAATTTAGAATTTGGCTGCATCAGATATCCACGATAGGTGTCGCCCATAGAAACTCATATAAAGGTGTGCAAACTATTATTTCTCTCTATATATATATCATAATTAAAATGATATAATTATAATAGTAGAATGATAATTACTCAGATGTAATTTATCTTAATATTAAGAAAGTAGAATAGATTAATTATTCATTATTCCAAACTCATACTTAAATTATTGGATAATTCAAATAATAATAACAATAATCAAGCTTTATCCAACCTTATCCTACTAGATAGGGTTGACTATATGGATCCTTCTATGTCATTGAAATTTGTTCCCCATTTTATCATCATTTATATTTAAATAAATTTTATCTTGTTTTATTGTTACTAACTAATTCCTTTTGACCTTTCTCTCCCTCATTTGATGTGTGTATTTGTCATAGTTCACATCACCTAACTGTGACACTTATTAATTGTATAAATACATGTTCGTACAATCTTAAATGTGTCTCTTAAAGTTTTTCCTTAATAAATATAACTCCGACTTCCTCTCTAATGCTCTCATTCCTTATTCTGTCCATTCTCGTATATCCACACATCCACCTTAACATCCTTATCTCTGTAATTTTTATCTTCTGCTTATGCGCTTGATTCATAGCCTAACATTCAGCATCATATAATATAGCAGGTCTAACTATCGTTTTGTAAAACTTTCCTTTAAGTTTTAAAGGTATTTCATAATCACATAAAACACTCAATGTTAATCTACATTTCAACCATCCTGCTTATATTTTATGTAAGACATCTCTCTCAATCTCTCTATCATCTTATAAAAATGATCCTAAATACTTAAAACTATCAGTTCCTAATAACTTTTTATCTTCTATTTTAATAATTATATCATTACGTCTAATATTGTTAAACTTAAATTCCATATATTCTATTTTTACTCTATTATGTTTAAAACCTTTTACTTCTAGTATTTTCTGTTAAGATTCTAGTTTAGCATTTACTCCTTCACATGTCTCATCTATCAAAACAATATCATTTACAAACAAAATGCACCATGCTACTGTATCTTGAATGTGTCCAGTTAGTTCGTCCATGGTTAATATAAAAAGATAAAGACTTAGAGCTAATCCTTAATGTAATGTTATACTTATTAAAAACAAAACAATTAATCCACCTGAAGTGTTCACTATGGTAGCTACATCCTCATATATATTCTTAATTAGTTCAATATATGATATGCTAATAGCTCTCTTTTCTAGAATTCATAATAAGCTTTTTTTTAACTAAATGAATATCATGTGTATATTTTATTTTTGCTTCCAATATTTTTTAATTACTTGTCTGAGAAGATATATAGTTTCTATTATCGACCTTCCAAGTATGAACCCAAATTGATTTTTAATTCGTCAAATCCTAGCAAAACCAGTGTGTCTGCGTGCCTGCCCTCCCAAGCACTAGCAGCAACATCTGGGCTAGCAGCCCCCGTGATTTACCTCCTCCGTGTTAGCCCTGGGACGGGGTTGGCAGGGGTGTGCGAACCGCCTTTTGCCACCAAATTGATTTTCAATTCTATTCATGAGATTTTTTTTATTTGTAACATCATATTAAATAGTTTTGTAACTTATTCAATTCCCAAAACACTTCCATACTGCTTGTTCTACTTCATTTGAATTTTACTATAAAAATCTAAATTTTTATACTTATTTAACCTACTTAAACCACTAAAGTTAAGTTGGTCAAAAATAAATCTTCTACCACTAATTTTTTTCTCCATCATTCAAAAATTGGGGTGTTGCGAGAATCGAACTCACGACCTCTCGCACCCGAAGCGAGAATCATACCACTAGACCAAACACCCAACATATACAATCAACCTATGGTTGATAAGGTATATCAAGGGTTTTGATGTGTGTGTCAATATGGTTAAGTTAGGTTTTCATGTTGATTTGATATGTGTGATTGAGTGATGCAGGACTTGGTGAAACACACATGAGGAGTAACGAAGTATAGCATCCGAGGGACGTGAGCCAAGGAAAAGGACTTCAAGGGCGAGCCGAGGAAGTAGACTTCAAAGGCATAAGCGAAGGATGACATGGAGGCAAGCCGTGGGCTTGTGTGTGCATCCGAGGAACGAGAGCCGAAGGAAGAGAACTTCAAGGGGCAAGCCGAGGAAGTGGAACTCAAAGCATATGCGAAGGATGAACTTCGAAGTGAGTTTGAGTGAACTTGTAAGCTGGGTAGTCGACTGACAAATGGAGCAGTCAACTGCCAGCGTCGAGTGGAAACTCACAGAAAGATCAGTCGATTGGTCTGCTCAAAAATAGAATCGTTGCCTAGTCGTTGGCTGGGCATCAGTCGACTGTCCTAGGGGTAGTCGACTGATGTCGAGGCTGAGCTGTTTGGATAACAACTCTCTCCTCTGTTTAAGAGGAGGTTTTGGGGCATGAATATGTTACGGTTCTTGATTGCTAAATCTTATTCTAAGTGTCCAAAGCCTATTCTCTTCCTTATACTCTAAATCTCATCTTGTAAAAGAGGAAGAGAGCATCTTGTGAGGGTTTCTCCACCTTCAAGGAGAAGATCATAGTGAAGCTTGATTGTGTGGTGTGGATCCTTGGATTAGTCACCTCTAGGAGGTGAATACCAAGTAAATCAAGGGTGTTAGCATTGCTTTCATTGTTAATTGATTTTGTCTATTATTGCTTTTGTGTTTTAGCTAACATTCTTGTAGACAAAATCAAAGAGAAGCTATTCACCCCCCCCCCCTCCTCTAGCCTAACACCAAGGTCTTAACAAAGTTGGTCTTTAAGACCAGCTCCACTTCAACTCTAAAGTGGAGCTAACCTTTAAGGGTCAACTCCACTTTTGAGCTGCTTTAAAGATTAGCTCCAGTATGTTGATGTTTAAAGACCAGTATCAGTTCCATATTGGTGTTAGTTTTTAATGATCAACATCAACATTGGTCTTCCAACATGTTGATTGTTAAAGTCTAGCATAAGTACGTTGGAGTTGGTATTTAAAGAGCAACACTAACACATTGGAGCTATTCTTTAAATATCAATTTCAACGTTGGTGCTGATTTATAAAAATCAACACTGTCTTACATGCAATTAAAGGAGAAAAAAAAAGTATTGCATGCGGATGAGAGAAGGATTAAAAATTTAAATTTTAGCCGCGTCAGATATCCACGTCAGGCGTTGCCCATAGGAGCTCATATAAAAGTGTACAGACTATCATTTCTCTCTCTATATATATAATAATTAAAATAATATAATTATAATAGTAGAATGATAATTACTCACCTTGTAATTTATCTTAATACTTAGATAGTTGAATAGATTAATTCATCATTATTCCAAAGAAGGTGACTCATATTTGAATTATTGGATAATTCAAATAATAATAATAACATTCAAGCTTTATCCTACCTTATCCCACTATGTAGGATCGGCTATATGGATCCTTCTATATAATTGGAATCTGTCACCTATTATAGAATCATCTATATTTAAATAAATTTTATCTTATTTTATTATTACTAAGTCTTTTTTAAGATTCCTCTTTCTCACTTGATGTATGTATTTGTCATAGTTTCACATCACCTAACTGTGACACTTATTGATTGTCTAAGTACATGTTCGTACAATCTTAAATGCATCTTTCAAAGTTTTCTCTAATGCTCTCATTCCTTATTCTGTACATTCTCGTATGTCCACACATCCACCTTAACATCCTTATCTTTGTAATTTTTATCTTCTGCTCATGTGCCCGAATCATAGTTCAGCATTCAACACCATATAATACAGCAAGTCTAACTGTTATTTTGTTGAACTTCCCTTTAAGGCTGCGTTTGTTAGGGGTAATCCATCCTGTAATGTAATCAAGATTACATTACAAGTTGGATTTTTTTGTTTGGAATAATTTTAAAATTGTAATGTAATGGAATCTCGATTACAAAACTGGCTCAAGTTTTGTAATCTCGATTACAAAACAAAACCGATGTAATCCGATTACATTACAGCTTGTAAAGTTGTCGACCGGGCAGCGCCGGCCGCCGGCCCGCTCCCGCCGGCCACCGGTCGTCGGTCGCTGTCAACCATGGTCGTCGGTCGTCATTGTCGGTCGTCGACCACCAATCTTTGATTACATTACAAGATGGATTACCCTTCACCAAACATAGCCTATGGTTATCAAAGATTACATACAAACTCGTTACCAAACATAGTAATGTAATCTTGATTACATTACATTACATTACAAACTTGATTACATTACAGGCTCGATTACATTACCCCGTACCAAGCGCAGCTTAAGTGTTAAAGGTATTTTATAATCATATAAAATACCCAATGCTAACCTCCATCTTAACCATTCTGCTTGTATTCTATGTAAGACATCTTTCTCAATCCCATCATCTTTTTGTAAAAATGATTATAAATACTTAAAGCTATCAGTTCCGGATAACTCATCATCTCTTATTTTAACATTAATTATCTCATTACGTCTAATATTGTTAAACATAAATTTCATATATTCTGTTTTTACTATAGTAAGTTTAAAACATTTCACTTCTAGTATTTTTCGTCAAGATTCTAATTTAGCATTTTCTCCTTCATATGTCTCTCTATCAAAACAATATTATCTACAAACAAAATACATCATAATATTGTATCTTGAATGTGTCAATGAGTGCTCCCGCATCGTAGCACAGATGGTGAACGCATGACATTTCTGGCATAATGTTCAAGGGTCGATCCCAAGGAGGTGATGACCTGCATTTTCTGCTCCACCATGCGTCTGTTGTCTATGTATTTACATGAACCTCCCTCCATATCTGTGAGGCCGACTCTAGGGGGGTTGTTAAGGTAGCGAACTTACCTTTTTGTTTAATATGTCAGTGAGTTCGTCTATGATTAATATAAAAAAATAAAGACTTAAAATTGATCCTAATTGTAATCCTATACTTATTGAAAATGCATTAGTTAATGTACCTGAAATCTTCACTATAGTCGTTATATCCTCATATATATTCTTAATTAGTTCAATATATGATATGTCAACACCTTTTTTTCTAGAATTTGTCATAAGCTTTTTTTAAGTAGGTAAATATTATGTGTAAATCTTACTTTTGTTTCCGATACTTTTCAATTAATTGTCTGAAAAGATATATGACTTATGTTATCGACCTTCTAAGTATTAACCTAAATTAATTTTCAATTCTATTGATTAGATTTTTTTGTTTTCAATATCATATAAAATAACTTTGTAAGCACTTCCATATCACTTTTCCATTCATTTTAAAGCTTGTTCTACTTCATTTGAATTCTACTATAATTTGACCTATTTAAATTACCGAAGCTAAGTTGTTCAAAAAAAAAATATTGCATTACTTTTTTTATCAATCATTTAAATATTGGGGTGTTGCGAGAATCGAACTCGCGACCTCTCGCACCCAAAGCGAGAATCATACCACTAGACCAAACACCCATTGTTGATAATTTAAATAAATGAAAAAAATTAAAAATTTTCTATTTTACATCCTTAAAAGATTTTTTATATCTATTTAAATTACCTAAATTAAGTTAGTCGAAAATAAATCTACCACCACCGCTCTTTTATATATCCATCATTCAAAAAAAGAGTTTTAGGAGAATTAAACTCATGACTTCTTACACCCTAAGCGAGAAACATACTACTGGACCAAACACCCATTGTGAATAATTGAAATAAATGAAAAAAAAATAGAATACTCTTTATTAAATAAATAATAATTTAAATTCTTATATGAAGATATAAGATGATAAGATGAGTAAATTAAATGTTAATTATCTTGCAAGGGTTTTCATGAAAATCTTGATATTTTATTTTAGATCAATCAAGATTTATACACTTAAAACAATTAAAAAAAGTGAGATTTTTATATCGGATTAAAGAGTTTGATTATTTAAACACATGTTCATAACATAGAAGATGTACATTATAAAAAAAAAGCAATAAAATGTGGTATTATTATAATTTATTGTCTAAGCTTGATAAACATTATCATGCATGCCTCATTACTATCTACTACCTTGTGAATTATTATTTAATTTTGATCATTATCCAACAAAATCAAACACACGTTGAAATTACATAAAGATATTGCGATAATAATGCCACGGGGCCCAGCAAAACATTATTTATTTTTCACTCAAAGATATTTCTCGATCTTGAAGCTTTCAGTGCATGCCAAGAGACATATTCCTAATTCACTGAAAAGTCAGCTCCGTGTAAATAAGAGAAGACACGCTTGATGCCAAATGCCAACCTTTTGAGTTGATGCCCGATCACATCACTAACTGTGTTTGTGATTTAGATATTCTTAGAGCTAGCACGATTTGTCAACATCTAATTAATTCATCAAAAAAATAATTGAAAGATTAATTCATCAAAAAAAATAATCGAAAGAAAAACGCATCGTATATAAGTCTGTAAACCACAAACAAACGACGAGACAAAGCTACCCGACCGATCCTAATTAATAGAAAAAACGACACATAATAGAGTTCGTACACAGGACACGAACTCACAACTTCTTCCTTCTTTATTCGATAGTTTGATAAATAGCCCATAAAACCCTTCAAATAGTTGCTCAATCAATTGTGTTTTCCTACTTTATTTATTTTCCTCGATCAATTGCCTTGCCCAGCCCACCCAACTCTCTTGGTAGACTAGTTGGTGCCCCCGGGGCTATAGTGCGGTAGTAGGATGATTAATCGTTATCCTAGACATCCGCGATTCGATCCTTAGGTACGGTATATTTTATTTAAAAAAATCTCCAAATGAGACACGAATCCTGAGACGCTGAGCTTCTAAATCGTTCACCGCGAGCGCTTTCCGATTTATCCTGATGACCGATAAAATTTTTTCATAAAACTAAATTAATCATCCTAAATTCGTCTACTATCTTACCTAATATTTTTTTTTGGAGGACTAGTTGGCCAGTCTCTTACAAAGCATGAAAACAAAATAAATTTTTATGTTGTAGATTCGTTTCACTTTTTACAAACTTAATTGATACGTATAAAATGGATGTAGATGGATGATAATGAATTAGAAAAAACAAACTAGAAAAGAAAAAAAAATAGTTGTTGAAGGGAAATTTGTGGCTTATATGATTCGTTTGAAGAATGCGACAAAAAAGAGAACAACAAAAACTGCCATGAAGTAGTCTGCTAGGAAAAGGTCGTAAAGTGAACAACCAATTTATAAGATATGGCCAGGATCAATACACGTTCCTTCGAGAAACATGAACATTTTGGAGTACATGTACAGCAAATATCTCACAATTGTTACCATGGAAATCGACGATATGTAAAATTTGACCGAGAATTTACAACAAGAAATTGATTGCGTCCTAGCAAACAAGCTCAGTGTAACTCGAGCAACATATACTTGGATATTCTTAACGGAGGTCCACTACATCGAACTTGAGTTTAGGGTTCATGTAGACATCAGAGCAGTGGTCATAGATAGGGCCCCCATCTGGCGGTGGTTGGTGAGGATGGAAGCCTCGCTGCGGGCATTGCTTGATGACCGACATACCTCCCGGTGTGGTCAGCCGAAATATCCCATGCTTCCTGCAGATTAGATGGAGAAATGAGATTCTGTTGGATAAGGCAATGATCCATGCCATCTTGTATTTTAAACATTGAACCGGATGGATAGATAATAAGAGCAGAAATAATCCTGATTTTGATATTTAGGTCAAACCAATGCAAACCTCAACCCTAACAAACTTGCACATAGCATTTATATTCAAAAATTTGAACCCTTAACAGTTTAAACCAGCCAGGCAATGGTGGAAAAGACAAAGAAATGTCTAGTTCAACAGCACACTAGTGGCCAGCCCAACGCACAATACTTAAACCAACACAAACTCATACGGAGAAGGTCAACCATACTTTGATCATCACAAACGAAGACTATTTATAGTTTTAGCAAGACAATCTAACTGAAGCAATCAAATATAGAACCAAGGTTCAGATCATCAATTCGTTGGCGACTAAAACTTCATGATACTTGGCTTTTCACTTATCCTCTCTGTATGTGTTGGACATCTGAGACTCAACACTCCGAATTGAATATTGGGTCACGACGCAGAGTCAGACACTCATACTTCCATCACTCAATGTAAGGCAAGCATGTGATTTCCTAATTCCTAGGATCTCAACTAAGAGAGATAGTAAAGATCAACCCGTGTATGGAACTGCTATTGATGTGGGACTGCAGGCGCTCACGTGGCCCATAATGACACTCCATGCATATCAACTTCAATGTGCCAAGGCTATCTCGCTGGACCACAACCAAGAACAGGAGGAAATATTGACTTTTCTAATATTGCATATGACCAGCCTTGAGCAGCAACAAGATGCCTCGGAGGAACCATCATGTTTTTTGGTTGTGAAAACATGCCCAGTCAAATTAAATAAAGAAAAAAAATGTTAAAAGGGTAGACAGGTTTTCAAATTTTCAATTTTCAAACTAGGGCAGGCAGCCACATGAAAATCATCCCAGTACTGGATTCAAGATGATAGAAATTGTAGGTAGCCCATTGAAATTCTATATCAAACAACAAAATCACAATTTTAACTCCGGTAAACCTGTTTAGTAAAGGCTAGTAAACTGATAAAATATAGTATATGACAACAAATAATGCATGTGAGAAAACAATAGTAACCTGGAACCGTCTTTTGGTGCCATTACAATTGCAATTGCCTCGGGTAACATAATCTGGTCAATTTTCAGAAAGTCAATTAGAATAAAACATAGCATTAGAACGTGCTTAACATGACGTTAAAAAACTATATTACCTTCCGCAATAAACTACCTATGAGAAATAGGAAATGTCAAGACTGTACATATACCTGGTAGGAATAATGGGTGTGTACATCAATCGAGGACATGAAACATGACTGAGTAGGATGAGTCTGAAAATTGTACAGAAGAAAATTAGTCAAAGTACTTCAGCATGCATGTGCGTGTGCATGTCCATATGCATCCACTCAACCAGAAAACAACAGCATATGACCTTTTCAAGTAATTAATGTCTCCCATAAACAGAGTCCAAGTGAAATCAAATATGGTGACCAATGCCTTCGATGGTCTTGACAAGGGAATAATTTCAAAAAAAAATGTAGAAAGTGGTCACAGCAAGAAAAGTCAACAAAAAAAAAAAAGAAATGTTAGGTAGATAATAGGGTTGTAAACGAGCTAAGTCAAGCCAAATTCTAAAATAGTGTTCATGTTTGTTTACAGCAAAAACAAAAGTGCTTGAGCTGACCTCAACCTTTAATCCAGCTTAAAAAGTCAAAAAACAAGTTCAAATTTGTTCATTAGAAAAAAAAAACCAAAATATGAAAATGGTTTGAGCTCTTGCTAAGAATAACTAGAGATAAGGTTGTTTTTATACGTTTGCTAAATCTCAAACCAATAAATGAAATTTATTTATTTTATTGGGTTTTTAAACGGATTCACTTCTTTGTGATGCTAAAATCAAATAGCAATGAGATATACAAACGTACTTAAAAATGAAAATTGAGAACATAATAAATATTCATGATATTATTCCAATTATCATACAAAATTATCATTGTCAACTACTCGTGTGAAAAAGAAATTTTCTGATGAGAAGCATGGAAGAACAAGCCGCACAAACGCATCAAATACCTAGACAACTTAAACATTTTGAAAGTGCTATCAAATGATAGCAAAACATAGATAACAGTGTCAAATGAGACTCACATGAATCCATCCAAGAGGGAAAAGTGCTTGCTTGTCCTGGTAATCAAATATTTCTTCTTCATTTGTTGTTTGACACTGAGTTAGATAAAAGTAAATCATGATGGGTTATCATTTGATTTGCTTAAATATGCAAATGGCTAAACTGTCTTACTGAATCAGATGTGGACTCCTGCTTTGGGATGATGAGAGCTGTCACATAGAACTTTCTGTTTTTCTGCAAAACAAAGAAATTCATGAACAACTTCAAAAAGTTTGTTGGTGTAAGGCTTACTGTACGCTTATGTTAAAACCATCTAATCTTACAAGGGAACCAGCAAGAACCCCACAAGTTTCTAAGTTTCTGGTAGTATTTGATTTCGCAAGTCTCATAAAACTCTCCATCAAAGCTGTTGACTGCAGGTACGGAAAAAACTCAGAAAAGGAAAAAAGGAAATACTAAAAAGAATATCCATAAAATGAAAAGGCAATAAAAATTTCCATGAAAGCCTGAACAATTAGTGATAAGAAGCAAGATCACAAGCAGTGGGCTACAGATAGGAGTACCCACTATGTGAACTTCCTGAGGTGATTCAGCAGGAATTAGATCATTCTGCAAAGAAACAGTTTGTTCATTTGAGGAATGAGAAACTTGTGGTGTTATAGCGACATCATGAACTTCAGACAGGACCGGTGGAGGACAGAGTTCTTTGATAATCTCCATCTTAGGAGTCTCAACAAAAGTATCCAGGTTAATCATTGGACCTGGTTCTTCAGGTTGATGGGTTGAAGTATCTTGTAAGGAAAGAACGTCTTCAAGCATGGATCTTTCCTTCTCCAAAGTTACATTTTCCTTAACAGCCTCTGGTTTATCCTCTGTTAGTTGATGAAGCATGCTGTTGCAGTAAGAAAGAGAAAAATGGATACCTAGCTTAAATACAAGTAGAATGACATTCACAAAACAGGAAATAGCAAAATCCAGAGGGTGAACCTCTCTCTTCACTACATTCCCTTCCCTTATTTTCCCCTCCTCACTCCCAAGTTCCCAACGTCCAAACAAATCAAAGTACAAAAAGCGATGGACAAAATTTAACACATTGAAAGATCAATTGTAAATAAAAATTAACCAATTAAGCAGAAGGAATATAAGATCTAAATTTGTTACTTGCCCTCGACATTGTTTTGCTAATGTCAAAATGATGTTGGTTTTTTAACTCTAAGGCTACGTTTGGTTAGGGGTAATGTAATCCAGTTTGTAATAATTGAGCCTATAATGTAATCCAGATTACATGTTGTTGGACTTGTAATCCAGATTACAACACTTTAACTAACTTTTGTAATGTAGATTATATTACATTACAGTTTTAAAACTGTACCAAACAAAGTAATCAATCTTGTAATGTAATCCTGATTACATTACAAGGTTGATTACCTCTCACCAAACATAGCCTAAATATGTAACTCATTACAACATTTAATTTCTCATGAATAGAAGCCTGACAAGACTTATTTATAAGTATCAGAATAAATTTGGCTTTATAAGTTCTACATGAAAAATTGTTTAAGCTCAGGATCAAACAGAATCAATTTGTAATTGTAGGGTATATCTAGACTTGCAACTAATAACAACCACAAAACAAACAAACAAACATATATATATATATAAGCAAAATCACAGGGGATACAAGTTAAAATAATTTAGCAACTATGTCAATCAAATGATCATAGTATATCTCCTTCCTAAAAAAACCCTTCATGTAGTGACTGAGGACAGAAATCAAAAAAAATAATCATAAGATCCATCTATATTTTAGTTCTATGCCAAATTCACAATAAGATTGCAAGAAAATAAAATAAAGAATTTAAAAGTTTCCACCTTGGCATCTCAATTGGCGTTAAGTCCAAATTGCTTGGGTATTGAATCTACAACAATAAAAGGTCTGATTATCAGTGGAAAAAATCTGAAAATTAGTCAACAGTTCAACAAAGAATAATCATACTCCACGGTCAACACTCGGTGGCTGCCATCGTCCATTAAGACCATTAGGACCCAAAATTGAGTGTCTTGATAGGGTTTCCTCTTTGGGAAGTGGGATATTGAAAGATCTACAAAGCAAAAATGTCAATGGATAAAATAGTGTGGAACAGAAGAATATATAAAGTGCCAACTGATGAAAGTATCAGAAAGAGGACATAAGTTACTAAAATAATAAAATGTAGTCAATACATCATTTATGAATGTGGTAACTACTTTGAGTTTGATAAGATTGAATATTATAGAATATTAGTAATTGTTTGTTTCAGGCACTCTTTATGTGAAGAACAATGTCTTTCTTCATTCTTGCAGATTGCCGTTGCAATGACTGCTAAGCAGGCTTAGCTTTTGCAAAGGAAAAATGTGGTCAAGACTTTGAAGGAAAATCATCGGAAAGGGAATAATCTATCAGGCAATGACTTGGTTTGTTTTTGATTTACAGTAGATGAATAGTGAAGAAAAAGGTATAAAAAATCTATCATCCAACACAACAGCATAGTTCAATATGCAATGTAAAAATTAAAACTATTTAAGTAGTACACATAATTAATTGTGAATTATACCAAACTTACTATTAATGTGTTTATCATCAATTATGTATTAATGGGAGTAGTACAAACAAAGGAACCATACAGCAATAATTAATGTGAGCATTTAGTGACTTCTGAGAAATTTTTATCTTCATATCATACTTAGATTCTGGAAGTCGCAATTATCATAATATCATGATCAAACTCTGTGTGATGTGTTTTCTGCTCTTGTCCATTAAAGTCCTAAACTAGGCTCAAATCTCCAAAATTTACCTGGTTGTTTCTAGCACATAAATAAGCATACGACAGAAGTAGCTACATTGCACAAGATTTTGATAAACACAATGAGTTCCCATCTATCCCAAGTAATCTTTTACAGCTGTACGTTTAAAACCTTACAGTTTATTAAACTGAGATTTCGAGTTTGTCAATATCTTGCCTCCTTGAACATCAGAACTCCTGTATAAGCCATCTCGTGCAACCATTCTATCAGCCTGCAAAATAGAATAACGTAGAGCAAAAAATCTCAAGAAATGTGTAGTGGTGCAAACTCTAAAATGAAAAGCTATTTTTATACTGGCAATGATCAATCAGATAATTTAACCATCTTTTGTGCATAATCAGAGATAATAATACCTGAGTGGTGTTATAGTTTTTGATTGATGGGCGATCAAATGATTCATTTCGAGAACCATCTTGTGGCAATTGTCCCCAAGTAGTTAGTTGGTTTCTGTTCCTCCTATTCAATTCTTCAATCTGACGTTGTACATCAGGCTTCAACGCTTCTAGCTCATTCAAGGCACTTAACAATCTCTAGACAAAGTTTATGAAAAATGAAACAATAATTTCTCTAAACTGTTAAACTCACAATAATGATTTCACTCTGCAGAAAATGGGATTTGACATCAAGTCAAATAGGTGGGAAACAAAATGAGAAGTTCCAGCTTAAGAAAAAATATACTAATAAACATCAACGATAATAAAAGAACAAATACCTTCCTGAAATAAAGTTTTTCATTGTGCAATATCGCCCGATAATCTTTATGGTGTGGAATGGTCTCTGTTATCAAACTGCATCAGAGATATGCTAAATTCATAAGAGTATGGTATCAACTGAGAAAAATAATATGGAAGAGTAAAACTAAAAGTCAAATACAAAGTTCAGATGCTTCATTATTATTCACTGTATGAGCTATGAGTATTCTACAAAAACATAAAAGCATAAAGTAGAAATAAAGAAAGTGCAATCTAATGGTTGAGTCAATTTTAATTAAATGCTATGTACCCTTAATGGCCTATTGACAAGTGTCCGTCTTGGAAAGAAGCCTTTTAAGGATTCATACAAGAAATAATAGAGGAACCCTTTCCATAACGTTCAGATAGCTACTTTATCAGTCCAGTCACAAGTTTTGCATTGCCTGCTGTTGAAGTAAAAAAGCATTTTTTTAAATTCTTTTATGCATACCATATAAAGGAAATTTTTATTTTTTTTGTGTGCCGTAATGGAAAACTGATAAACCTGTCATTGGTAGTAATCGTTTGAGCATCCTCCAGTATACGCCATATGTGCATAACTGGTATAGGAAGGATATAAAGAGTTGGCCAACCCTTTGGTACTCTGACCAATAGAGGTTAATGATGATTACCAGTAGCCTCCTTATTTGTTATTGAGCAAGTGTAAATGTGTAGGCTGCCCAGTTGAAACATACTGTAGCAAAATCAAACCAACCAAGCTGGGTATTTTCTTTTTTTTTTTTTTTAATTTTTTTTTGCGCTTAGACATTGCATGTGATGGCATCTCATATTGTACCAAATAGGTGCCCTAACATCAAAATTTGCAACAGTGTCTACTAACCTCATATTGCACGCACTTTGATCCTTTTGCCAATTTCATCAATATGCTAGTTTCTAGATTGCTTTCTAATTGTCCACACAATCAACCGCTAGAATTATTGTGAAAAAAAGAGAACAAACTGCTAGAATTAAGCAGTAAAACATAAAATCTCTATATCAAAGTGATGCCAATGTATCACAACCATGCTACTACGACAATCTTGGCATTATAATGTCCAGTCAATCAGGTAACAGCTTTAGTATCCCAGGAACTTAAGGTTGGCCTCAAAACGTAACTCCTAAAGAATTGCCCTAGGATCTGCCACCTTTGCATATGAGTCAGTATGCAATAGATTTTGTTGGGCATCACAATTATGAAACCCCTCACTACTGTATGAGCCTAGTAACACACTAAACTAAATATACAGGACAAATAATTCCTAGATTGCTCCTTCATTAGAGATAGCATGAGTCTTTGCATTGCCGACATCAAATAATGATGGCTCTTGAGGAATGAGCATTAGCACTCATGCCATCAATACCTAGACTTAGACTACATTCTCGACTTGATGGTCTGAGCAAAATGACTCTCCAAGATTAACTTGTGGATATCATTAGATTCTAATTGGGATAGGGGATAAGTCCAAAACCACCTTTAACCAAGATGGACTCTACGAGCAATTAGGACTTTCAAACGCCCCAAGCACATTCATGAGGCTCATGAATCGTGCTAAAACCCTTTGTAGGAATTTTTTTTGTAGTTTACTTTGATGGCATCCTCCTAATTTATATCCAAGAGCATAACACCCACCTAGTCCTTAAGACCTTTGAAACAAGAAGTCATTTGTCAACTTGAAGAAGTGCTCCTTATGATCCTAGACTCTTTCTTGGTTTTATTATCTCCACAATTGGCATTTCAATAGAAAAACACAATTAGATTAATCAAGGATTGGCCTGAACCCCACATCCTTTGGAGGCTCAAAGCTTTCATGCATTGTGACCTTCTATAATTGTGACCTTCTATAGATGTTTCGTTTGAAACTTTAGTACTATTGTGGCTCTCATCACAAATTGTCTTATAAGGTAAATTTCAGTGTACTAAGTCTGCCTCTCTAACCTCTCGAGAAATCAAAAGAAAGGATAACTAAAGCCTTTGTCCAAGACATCCTGATCTTTCTAACCATTTAAAGTAGCCTGTTATGCATTTAGGGTAGGAATTGAAGCTGTCTTGAGCCAAAAGGGTACCCCATTGTCTTCTTTGCTAAGAAGGCCAGTGAGACTTGACAGCGTTACTTGACATATAATAAGCGTTTGGCACTATTATCCAAGCTTTAATACATTGCCGATACTACCTATCACCAAAAGAATTCTTATTGCACTCGGATAACAAGAAACTAGCTACATCCAATCACAAACAAAGTTGGCAGCAATCATGTTATATGAGTTCCTTCAAGAGTACGCTTTAATTTTAAAACAACTATATAATTACTAACATCATTTGAAGAGTTCCTAATACAGGACATGCAAGAGGTCTCACTAGATACTAGATAGTTTGAGAAGGACAAGAAGATAGCCCTTATTTTGGGTGTGTAGTTTTTTAGATGACAGGTCATAATTTGACAAAGAACCTTATCGGCCTTTTAAAGGATTAAGATCTTTGTATTGGATCATCTTTCAATTAATAATATTTTCCCTCTTTCAGTGAGCTGAGTTATTCCCTATACTACATCAAAATAAGAGCAATTGACTACATTTTAAAGAAAAGTAAAAAATATAATGGTCATCAACAAACATCATAACCAAATATAAAGTATGCTTTGGAGAACAAACTTTAGTATTAAGAGGTAATACATTTCAATGCTTGCATCAACATACTACTTCTGACCTTGAGAATCTCATAAGCATAACATAAAGATCAATGATATCCTTCTCGCTCCGGTAAATGTCTGCCTGCACTATGTCAAAAGATTGAAGTGATCAAGAAATAAAGAGATGAAACCTCAAAATATAACAACTAAGGATGGAAAACTACAGTTACTACACTTATATATCAATAACTGTGAGCCGACTGAAGGAAACCTATAAGCATTAATGATAACTTATGCTCTACTTATTGGAGCAAGACAAGGAATGCCAGGAATGGAAGAAAAATGCCACCATATAAGGGTTCAATCTACTGATTCAATAAACACTGCCCACCAATTGAAAGGCTCTTCGAATTGAAAAGCTAAGATGCTTACTAATGTTGGTCATCTGAATTCTGATTGACACAACAGGCCATATATCCCAGCCAAAATATAAAATGTACCAGAGTCATTTTCTAAGGGAAAGAAGATATATTAGTTTCAGTAATCGTTTTCCTTGAGAAACATATTAGAAATCTAATAATATGTGTTGGCCCATCAACAAACAATTTAACACACTGCAAAACATGGTATGACTTAAGAAGCGTGCAAATAAAATTGACAGTCAAGTAGATCACTTTCCTCTACCTCATATCAAGAGAGATATCGCATGAGAAACTTTAGGCCATTGTTTAAAAAAAAATCAATTTCAGTAATTTATGTGGTTGCAAAGCTTACATAATGAGAGGGCAGACTGCATTCATTTATGAGTGCATGAGGATTTTATATGCTAAATAAATCCCTAACTAAAATTCAGGTCATGATTGATTAGTATTAATTTAATCAAATTAGTCCACATGTTATTACTATTATTTAGTCCACATCTAAATTTTCTTTTACATGAATTATTTGGAATTTTGGATTGATTAAAAAACAAGCATATTGGTGCATGGTATGATGTGTCTTATTGTTTGTGTATTGATTAGATTCTTATATATATATATATATATATATATATATATGAAATTATAGATTGTTTAAGATAATTAATTTAATTATTAAGTGATAGATATAAATTTTGTTTAAATCGATTGCTTCAGTTGATTAATTTCATATATGATATAGTAGATGTATATATTGTTACACATGATTTTTTTTTCTGCGTCAATATATTGTTACACGTGTTTTAACTCATTGTCAATACAACTAATCATAATTGGCAAAATAGGTACCAGAATTAATTGATTTCGATTTTAACATAGGATATATATTGGAATGGTAGGATCAGTACCTAAATCGGTATAAGAAAGTTATAAAAAAAAGGACTAAAATAAAATTGTTGCATGTCTGAAATGAGGGGAAAAAACTTATAAAATGAATTAGAAAATTAAGATTAATAATATAATGAAGAAAAGGCTAAAATAATGAATTAGAAGGTTAATATTAAGCTCTCTTTTTAATATATTAATCGTAATGTTGCTAAATTTAGTATATGGAAAGTGGAAGAAGGATAAATGAAAATAATCTGTAATCAGCAATAATTGCATATCATGCCTTTCTATAGCCATGTGGTAGAAACAACCAACACCATACATAGGTAAACTACCTACTGCTACAGAAATTGTCCAACTTAATTATTAAAACCTTGTACTAATTAATTGAATATATACATTGTACCAGTAATTACTATAAGTGGACATCTATGACTAAATATATCAATAGAATAATTAAGCAAATTTGTCAATTGTCAAAAGGAAGCCCCAGTTATTTTGTTTTTTTTTATATCTAGTTTAGACATTATTCTGGGTTCATACAAGTGTGAAGGATTTGACAACTATCGACCAAGCTAAGATCAATAGCACATTGGACGTTCTCTGAATGAAGAGAAAAGAAGAAATAGTAGTTTGGCTCTGACATAAATTGATATGCATTAGGAGTTTAATTAATCATAAGATTTCTTTTTGTAATTTCTTCACAAATTAGGACATTTTTTACTGAACTTGGTGGATGTTTAGTAGGTTAAATGGATAGTTTAATTGTTTAGTGGGCTTGTTATCTTCTTAGAAAATTTTCAAAGCTCTATAAATGGCTAAGCTCAATTCCAACTGATGATGCATTAGTAATTTAATCAACTATAAGTATCATAATAGGGCATTCTCCATAAACTGATGCCTTTTCTTGACAAATGTTTAGTGGGTTTAATGGATAGGTATTATTTAATGGGCAAAAAAAACTTCAAACCTCTATAAATGACTTATTATCTTAGAACAAAACTTTTGAGTCTCTATTCATTTGAAGGGATAAGCAAATGATGAAGCTTCTCAGGTGATTTTCTATCTTATAAGTAATTCTTTGAATCACTGTCGCACATTCCAAGATCAACATTTCCATTAAAAATTCTCACCTCCACAGATTGAGAAAGTGTCATTACATAGCATTCCGTTCTTCATCAAAGCAATTGTTAATGCAATCTAGTTAATTGTTCAGCAAGCAAATGTTAAAGATGAATGGATTATTCAAATGATTACTTTATTCCTGTCTTGTCAAAATCTACAAGTCCATCTAGCAGTCACGCACACTTTGATATGATTATTGAAAAACTTAGTTAGTTTGAGTTATTATCTCCGACCCAACTGGTCTAAGACAAATTTTTCTGGTCGGGGAAAAGATGCAACAGGAATTTGATTATTTGTCATGGTTTCTTTATTAATTAATTGATGAAAACTAGTGCTTGTGTGGATTCAACAAGTGGTTTTGTGTGTTTCATAAGTAGTTCTATTAATTAGTGTACTGTTTTCTATAATCCTCACATGGATGTGTCTGTATAATGAACCTTGTATGTTTGATAACTAATCTATTTTGGTTTTCCCCTCGCTTCTGATTGTTATCTTCCATCTCACCACTGCTCCCGCACCTCTCTTCAGTGGTTTTACATCCTAACATGTTGACTTCAACATCAACCAAAGAACACTAATCCAAGCTAAGCCATTATGTTAAGAAATGCTTTTTTATCCTTTTCCAACTAAACCCTAGAGTTTTGAATAATCTATTTTACAAACCCTAGACTACATCACGTCAAGATAACAAAGACTTGAACCGTCTGTCTTTCAAGTCCTAGACTACATTACTTGAGTACCAGAAAACACAGGCTCATAGCATCAGACAACAAACATCTTGAGTTATTGTATAGAACACGAGAATTGCTGCCGTATTGTCAAATGCTGCTATTCGACTAGTAATCGTACTGTTGAACTGGCACTTTATCTATTAGACACGGCTGATAATAATTGAAATTTGATCAAAAACTTAAATTCCCCAGTAAAAAAGAGCGAGTGCTTAAGCATCTAGGTATGGATCAGCCTGGCATAATTGACTAACAACCAAGACTAAGATTAACAAAACAGAAGTATCAAAAAAAGGGATAGAATTACAACCTGTCTGAGAAGATTATGGGCTATCCGATAGTAGAAACTGAGGGAGATACGATTTTCGACATCGAGCCTCTTGGCGCTCTCCGAGATCTTGATCGCCCCGGCAGAAGGCTTCATCTTGATCTTAGGGTTTCCACCAACTCAGCTCCGCTGCCCAAATCCTCAAACCCGCATCCAAACCGAGATTAGATGAAAGGAAATCCACCGATCCAGTTGACGTGAAATGGATCGGAAGGAACGAAATTCTCTTATAGAAAACAAGATTGAGATCGGCGAGAGTCGTCAATGCGATTTGGTACGTCGCGAGGACGAACAGAGAGGGGCAAAATTGCAAAAGCATTGTTTTGCCACAATGTCAACATTTTTTGTATATAAAAACTTCTATTTAATAAAAAATAGAAATGTTTTAAATAAATAGATTATTTAGATTTTTAAATATCCTGTAAAATATTTAAGTACGTATGTAAATAAAAAATTATAAACAAATTAAATAAATTTTTGTTTATTTCATTATTAATTTAAAATAATATGTAAGAGATAAAAGATTATGAATATATTTAAAGATGACTAATAAATCTTATAAATTGTTATAATAGTTCATTTTATTAAAATAGAAAATAAAATAATAATTAATATAATAAAATTAAATAATTGTAAATTATTAACAATATAATTTTATATAAAGGTCAATGATCAAAATCTATATTATAAGATTTTAAATATATTTTAAATCTTAAAATAATATTTTTATTAAAAAATATTGAATATGTAGATTTTGCTATGAGTACGGAGTACCTTTGTATATGTGATTGCGTGGGATCTTGAATTATAATTTCTTTTACTATTTATTATTTTCTATAAATATTGTTTAAATAAGGTTATGGCGTAGAAAAATTAAGTTATCTTATATTAAATATGAGTAAATAATTATAACATTTAGATTTATTTTATATTATATCTAGCAAATCGAATATATTTAATAAATTGGGCTTTTGATTTGAATTTTTTTATTTTCTAAAAAATCATATTTTCTCATTTTTTTGAAAAATAAGTTTTAAATATTCTTTAATTTTTCAAAAAATGATATCTTTTTTTAGAAAATAAAAATATAAAATACAAACTAAATACATTTTTTAAAAAATCATATTTTTTAAAAATAAAAATAAACAAACCAAACGCAATCTTAATTTTTTATATATATTTGACTGTCCACAATATCATAATAACAAATACATTTGGATTATAAGTGACAATATAGTTATATTTGGATTACCTTATATTAAATATGAGTGAACAAATTATTGTGTTCATCTTATATTACACACTTGCAGTTATAACTTGTGCTTTCTTCCTGTCTGATTTGAAGCAATAAGAAATTATATTTTTGTTAAAAAGAAAATTCATCAAAAACCAAAGGCACTGCTAGGATTGAATTAAACCAAAACTTGAGCTAGATGATTTAGTTCTGAGTAGGGTAAACATACTAAACCATCAAATGAGAAAATGAAATGAGAAACTTAAGAAATGCATCATTCTATGAATCAACATAACTTCAACCAACAAACTCGAACTATTAATTTAAAACATTCAGGAACAGTGAAAGCATACTCTTACCGTCAAGCAAAAGCATGATTTACAAAACAAAGTCTCATGCTTCACATTTAGTCCCAAAAGACACAAACTTCAGTCTCTATAGAGCCACAACTAACTAGACCTTTGAACAGATTAAAGCAGCTTTCTGCCACGGACGGAGCAATTTCAGATGGTTCTCTAGGGGAGATGAAAAAACACAATTATTCTCTTTAATTTACCACCAACATATTCTTTCTTGACCTATCTCCTTTGTTGACAAGATTAGGTTAATCTCAAAGTTGTTCTAAGAGGATTGAAGAGAACTGAACAACACCTGAAGCTTCTCCCAATTAAGGTTTTCCCAGTTGATTAACTCGGCACTTGGTGAAATGGCGACATAGACTCCAATTCCAACCACAAGCATTAAAACACTACCCTTCACGCAGCCAAATTTACGAGTTAACTTCCCCAAAAGAGCCTTGCAGTACTTATCTGCTTCTTTGATGGATGCTACTTTGTTGGGATCCGTGTTTCTCGACAGGACCTCCTCGTTCTTTAACAGGAAATAAGAAGAAAAAACTTCTTAGCAACTAAATATGTAAAAACACTGTGTAACTAAACCTGAGCAGATTCAGATATAAGCCCGCAGATAACAATAGATGTCAAGAAAGGAAATCTAAGAACCATGAGCTTCTAGCAACTAACAATGCAGACCAACAAAAAATATATTAGATGGTAGTTACTTACTTTAGCCCTTAAATGCTTAAGTGTCACTTTAAGAGTATCAGGAGAAATTTTGCCCGAGTAGTTTCGCCATTCAGTGGATAGTTTCCGAAGAACGACAATTGTTTCATCAATCTTCTCTAGATAAAGTTTTTCCTACATGATAAAACAGTTAAAGCAGTCAGCGGGTTTATCAGGATTAAAAAAAAAAGCTATGAAGACAGAACATTTGAATAAGAACTCACCCACTGTTTGTAGCACTCAGCATTCTGAGTCAAACACCAGATGAATAAATCTGAAGCTTCCTTTGTTAGCTCAGGATTATCTGTATATAGTTTCCATGTTAAAGTACAGCCATACTATGAAACATCATCCTAGAACATAACAATGCAACATTTAAATTATACTTTCTTGAATCGCTTGGATAGCAAAAGGTAAAAGTTGTTGTGATGCTTGCTTTGTGGTTTTTGAACCAGTAGAGCCAGCAAGAGCCAGCTCTTTGAGGGTAGGATACATCACCTCGAATCTTTCAGTGGCCTGCAGCAACATATGTTAGGAACTCACCATAAAATTCTGCGCTAGATGGAGATATTTTTCATGGAAATAAACCAACCTTGACCCGAGCTGTAGGAGCAGGAAATGTCACCCTCATGAGCAAATCAAGTGCAACAGGTGGTACTATGCGCTCCCCTTCCTAACAGCGCCATTTGACAGAATAGTTCGAGCTTTTGGCCCTGAGAGAATCCTGCATTCGGACCGAAAAAGTATCTTAAGGCTCGAGCAATAAAAACCGAAGGATAAGGTATCAACTATCACCATTGCCTAAAGGCAGACCTTTCAATCAATTGCAGCACCAAGTCCCTAGACTGTGGGTTCACATTTGATTTTCCACAAACTACTGAAAATAGGTAATGTGACCAGATATACATGCCAACGACTAGATCTCCTTGAGAAACCTATCAAAAGATGGCATCATCTCAGCTTAAAAGCAGTGGTCATAGTGAACCACTTCGATGAAGAAGCAATCCCGGAGCTAACAACTTACCTGTGCAGTGACCCAGATAATAACCGGCAGTTTTTCTTGTCCTTGATATTTTGGATCATCTCTTAGTTTAGGCAAAAGGCTTATAAGTATGTCAGGCTTCCGTCTCAAGGTCATTGCTAGCACAACAAATATTGCAGCCTGCAGGTTTCATTGTATATTTGCATCATATGACAATAACGATACATAATATGATGACAATAACAAGAATTCAGCGGAACTAAAAATGGCACCAGTCCAGATAAAAGTACAATATATGGTTGACAAAATATACCTTACAAAATTCAAAATAGTTCTCCAATATAAACCAGTTTGAAAAAAAAAAATCAGGAAAATTAACTACAACTGACAATCAAAACTTCCCAGTAAGGCATACAGTTTAACTAATCTCATGACTAAACAAAAACTACTATACCTTACTATTAAAAAACTAGTGCATAAAGGATACAGAATCCTGATTTTGCATAAAGTTTGTTGATTAAGACTATCTAAATTCAAATAAAAACTGCACATATATCCTTACAGACAAACTATGTTGCATATTTACCATTTCAAAATTTAATTTTGCAAATATACCATTTGTCAAACATAATATCTAGCAAGTATGTCATCCTTCATTCGTGAAATACTACTTATATGATTTAAATTGAGAATTTCCTACTTTAATTTTTAAATATATATGAAATGGTTTTGAATTTGATCAATTATCAGTATTCTAATAAATTTTCTTTGATATAGTTAATATTTGTAGTGGCATTTAGATATTTTGGAATGACATGTCAATACAAAAAACAATTATTAAAATAAAATAAAATAAAAAATGAAATAGGGAGACAAGCAAATGAAATTAAACAATAGTTAAAATTATAATGACATTTAGGTATGTAATATTAACTGAACATCATTAACACAAGTTGAATTCGAGAAAATGGTATTTATGAGAGATGATATTTTTGAAGGATATATATGCATCTTTAATTTAGCAAAGATATGCAATTTAATTGTTTGAAAGGGTAAGAAGGTATTTGGAAACAGTATTGTTTAAGACTGGAAGAGACTGCAAGAGGAAAAAAACACATCAAAGAACATAATCAGTGAAGATACAGGCTCAGAGATTCATGCAAAATCTTGGTTAAAATGGCCCTTTATTCTATTTTCAAAAAAAAATGTGAGGCTATATTGTTAAGCTATGCATAGGCAACGTAACTAGTGAAGTACACAATCAAATCACTGAAAATAATCATTCATAAAAAAATATAAAAAATAGTATTTAGACTACTTTTTATCCCAACCAAAATACTCCATATATATATAACATTTATATTCAAGCATTTTCAATAATGATGTGACCCTTCTGCTTGTCATTTTATTTCCACCTCCAAGTGGACTAAGCTCGGAATTTTGCTTCGCATACAAGAAGTACATGCCAAGATTTTGATCATAACATTCAATATAGTGACAAGCTTTACTACCTACCCATTAATTCTCATATAGAAAATTGGTGCTCTGGCTGAGAGGTCCAATAGAAAATTGATTTCAGATAATAGTCGCATTTAAAAACTCATTTACTAAGACTGGCAATTCATTTCGGAGAGTAAATGGGTAAAATAATCAATGGTCATTTATTTTGTGGATAATCGCAATCATCCATAGTTCTACCAGCACATGTATGACCAAGTGCAGAAGACATGAAAAAATATAGCTGAATGTTACCAGAGCCTTCGGTGCAGTTGGCTGAACAGTTTTTTTTGCGCCCTTAACTGCAGGTAGCTGACTCGCCAAGTCAGAAAAGATGCCATCAAGACACCATAAAACAAAGTCAGACAAAGCTTCAGGAGATTTTAGTGCAAGCCAATCAACTGAAGCCTTGTAAACAGATTCAGGTATATGGCTTAAAGGAACCTGTACCAAAGTAATGGAATTAGATTAGATGTTTACCATTCTATGTGAGAAACTATATATTACAATTGCAAAATATCATGAATGAGTACTAATGCCGAGATGATTTTAAAAACCTCAGGTAGAAAAAATATCTCAGCAAAAAGAGACCTTAATGTACCAACATCGTAAGAAAAAACACTAAACAAGAATGATCTATTAAATATATTGTGTGATTGATGAAGATGGAATTTACACTAAGACTATACTATCTTTAACAAGAAAAGAATAGAGAAAAAGGAAGATGAGACCGTAATGAAACAGAAAGGAGATCAAACAAGGTTACAAATACAGAATAAGGACTGCTAGTTACTGATAACAGTTTCCTCTTTAGATCGTTTAATAATGTGGGAAATACAGTATGCTTTCAACCGCATTCATTATCTTTAAACAAAAAAAAAACAAATGCAGTACGATGGCCATAAGATTTAGTGGTTGTTCAACCATGGACATGTAAACATTTTGTGCCACGTCCTTTCAGATTGATAGAGTTAATTCTCCCATTGGACCATGTTGTAACAATGTTGATCAAATTGGACTTAATTCTAGGCTTGATGAAAGAGTTGCATCAAAATTCTATCAATAAATGAGGCTGAAGTGACCATCCTGATGTGGGGCCACTTAGGTCTATGGCTCACATATCTCCTACATAATAAGCTTTCCATCTAGGTTGTCCTTGTACTAGAGATTTGACTGGACAATAATTTGTTGGAAAAGGATAAGCTGGAAAGAAAAAAAAAATCCAATTTACCTAAAATATCATAGGCCAGGTTTATGGTTTTACAACCACCTCAGGGACAACTTGGTTAAGTTAATGTATAACTTGACCTTAGACAAACTCCAAGACATAAGAACTGAATAGTTGAGTTGCCACAAATAAGTCCTCAGGTAAATGACAATGGAGCACTAGGACAATAACCAAGGAAATAGAAAGGGGAAATAATTGAGAAAAATAATCTCAAATTCTAATGTTAATGATTTGAATTTGTAACCAATAACCAATTCTCCAAAAGATAAAGCTGCTATAAAAGGAATCAATTCACATATTTTGGTCAAATGAGTTAGAATGATGTTTTGAAATTCAACAGGTTGGTGTTGACCTTTGACAGGTACATCAAATATTACTACCAGATATACTTTCTGCATCTTGATCTACATTTTCCAGCATAACAAGATTGAGAACAGAAAATAGGAGCCTACCAACAAATTAGAGGTAGTGATAGAAATCAGGTTAGGATTTTTGCAGTTTGAACAAAAGACCAATCAAAACAAAAAATGAGGAGAGAAGAGATGTTCTCTCCAGCCCAACTTATCCATGTCTACAAAAGAAGAACATATTGGAAGGTCAAAGTTGATAAGTTAGACTTTTGGTATTTACATAAACATACGCAAATTGGTTCCTGACAAAAAAGCCTAATCCTTTAAATACCTAGGTATCCTACTTCTGGGAGGCTCATATTAAAGAAATGAATTTTATTCAAAAAAAAACACCAAAAGTCTTATGATAAAAATTCATAGAGAAATTCTCAAAAATTTTAGGGTCTTAACTGATGTGATGATTGTACGCATAGATCCCCATAGATAAATAGATAAACTACCAACCCTAAAGATAGATATGGACCAATTTAGGAGAGATTTGCCATGAAGCGAGTAAAACTGTAACAACAGCACAAAAACTAATGGGGCTTTAAAGTTCCATCTCAAAAATTAAAAAGTCGGTCAATCAGAGTTTTGCTTTTTTTAAAAGCAACTAGACAGTGCAGAACAGGATGAATTCTTGCATGTGAACATCATCAGAATTTGAGAATGAGAGCCAACCTAACGGCATTCTCTATTTTTCGATAATGTGCATTTTGCAATGAAGGTCAACCTTTGTCCTAACACATAAACCATCGTCTTCAGGTTTTCTATCAAGAAAAACAAATAGCAAAAGTAACCAGAGCACCAAACACATGTTTTATATGGAATGATAGGATATAATGAAAAACGAAATTAACAGGAGGCAGAACAAACTTACATCGACGATCTTCTCAAGAGGTGATTCCTTGAAGATCTTAAACCAAGGAAATTGCGATACACTCACAGAAGTAAACGAACGTGCGAAGAAATCTGCAAATCTCATCAGTTGAATATCCTGCTGTGATTCATAAGTTACCTGAAAAGATAGAGAAGGTCAAAGGGGAAAAAAATTTCCTCCTTTCTAACACTGATAAAAAGAAGATTCGACCTTTAGGCAGGTTGTTTGAAATTATAGACGAGTAAAAATTGTTAAAACACCAAAATTTGCACAGATCTAGTCCTCACAGAAATCTCGGCAAGAAACGAAGCTAGATCGGTGGCATCGATCTTAGCGGCAGCCTCATCGACCGTGACCTTAGGCTTCTTAAGCTTCTTTGGCTTCTCCTTCTTCGGCGCCGGCGTGCCGTTCTCCGGCGCTCTGGCCGCGCCGTCGTCGTCGTCATCCTCGTCCGAGGAGGCCGGCGCAGGTCTCGATCTGGCAGCATCTCCAGCCTCGGCTTCAGCCGCGGCGGCCGCGGCGGCCTCGATGGCGCGACGTCGCTCGCGGGCCTTCTGCTCGACGGAATCAAAGACATGCGAGCGATCGGGGAGGCTGTTGGCATGGCGGGGGCGTTCGGGTTCGGCCTGGGGCTGGGGCTTGCGCTGGCGCTTGGAGTAGGTGACTTTCTGCCAGCCATGGCTGGCGGAGGAGGCGGTGGCGGCGCCGCCGTCAAGGAGGAGAGAGGAATCGAGGGTGTCTTCCATGGGCGGAGGAGGAGGTGGAGGCGGAGCCGCAACCGGAAAATGGACGATGAAAATGAGGGCAGTAGCTTATATAGCAAGTGGGGCCTCCGCGTCCTCTTCGACCGGGCCGTCCTAATTGGAGGCGGACGCCGTCGAGGAAATGGGCTAATATTTTAATTATTACTTCCATATAAAAGAAATTGGATTATTCTTTTACGATTTCAAATATATTTTAGTTATCTATTAAATTTTAAATATATTTTAGTTATCTATTAAATTTTAAATACATTTTAGTTATCTTTATTTCAGTTTTTTATAAGAAATATAATTATATCTCCACCGGATTTGAATAGTGAATAATAAAATATGTTACAAAGGAATATAATTAGTTGATAGGATATTGATATATTATGAAGGTGTTGATTTGTAATAATAGTTGCTAAATCTGATAAATGTGAATTTTAAATTAATTAATAAATTTTTATTTTACCTGAAATGTGCTTTTATTTAATTATATTTAAATAAAAAAGTATTAATATATAGCACATGTGATAATTATAAATTTAATTTATATTTAATTTTAAGAAGTAAATGAAGACTGGTGTTAAATTCTTCTTAATTAAGATATTATACAGATTTTAAAAATACTAAAAAATTTTAAAAAAATTAACCAAGCTACCATTGACCAAACGTCTATTAGTATATTTAATGCTATATTTTGTGAATTTGAAGATTAAGTTGTGGTAATAATTTTGTAAGGTGCCAAATTAATTTATAAATTATGCTACACTGTCAGAATTATAAATTAACTTCAAGGGTAATTAAGGATGATAATTTTCTTTATGGTTCGGGTCTCACGTGAAAAAAATCGAAATGAGGATGAATTCGGAGAATATTTAAATCTCCGTATTTGAACGGAAGGGTGGGTATGAGGATGTTATTTTCATCTCAAATCTACCCCTTATGACACGATGGGGACTGGATGAATTTACTAAAATTAGATAGAAGCGAGAATGATTATCATTTTAGATTTATTCTCGTGAGTAAAAAGTGAGAATGGGGACGAAGATAGAGATTCTGATTGGAAATAGAATTTCTTAATTATACATCGTCAGATAATGGAGATATAATTTGGGGGTAAAGTTTTATTAGATTGAATAATGTGATAAGTATTTAATTTTTTTAATTTTTTATTTTATTTTCTCAAAAAAAAATTCAAGAGCCCACTTTGATGAATAATTTTGTTATTATATCACTAAAAAAAACTCCCGTATTCCTTTTTGCACAATTGTCTTTAAAAAAATTGTGTTTGTATTTGGCCGGAATTTTTCCATTAGCATTTTTATTTTCTGAAAAATAACATTTAAAATTACTTTGTTTAACATAGTTAAATTTATTAAAGATCAATAGTTTAATAACTTAACTTTCTGTTGTTTAAAAATACACATTTAAGATGAGGAATAATCATTTTCATTTTTAAATGATGAATAAAAAAGGTGTGTACTTATACTTATCGTTTATACTTATCTATGAAAAAAAAATTATTAAAAAGAAAGACGATATAAACGGTTAGAATAATAAATTGGGCCAGCCAAGTCAAGTATTTAGTATTTACACGGCCGTGCCTATTTGAGCAATAATATTAAAAAATCATTTTATATTATTGTAATCTATCTCTCTTGTTTAGTTGTTTCCATTTTATTTTTTTAATTCAGATATTTAATTTTTTTAAATCGATTAATCAAGAAAATCTACTTCGATTATCCATCTCTCTTTTTCGATCCAAATAGAACAATGTTATAACACAATTCACATTGATTATAACACAAAAAACACACAGATTTCTGATAGAAGTACATATAACTAGTCCATCCAACAAAGTTCATACTTTTAATCCGAACAAATACTTTCCTAAAGTCTAAACCGAAACTAGAAACAATCGAAATTGAATTCCACAGCGTGTGAAAAAACGCGTTTGGGGTGGGTCGAGATCGAATGGAGACTTCAATAGCTTAATCTGAATCCCAGCTTATAGAAACAGAGGAACAATCGGTAAGAACCCTCGGCGTCGATCTCTATCTCCTGCAGAAAGATCGACTAAATCAGTTCAATTAAAGGGGGAAAAAATTGCGTATTGTTGTGGTGGGGAAGGAGGGATGAAAAGAACGAACCTTAATCATCGACTTTGTAGGTTTCAGGAGTTATCTCAGACAACCATAAACCTGGGAAGCAATACTGTAGATGCAATTCGAGCGTGAGAAAATGCACATATGAAAAAAAAAATCGCAAGAAAAATCAGGAAGGGGATCGAAATTAGAAAAAAAAATGAGGGTTTTTTTTTTCTGGTAGAGATCTTACATCAAGCTGCCGCTGCACGATCTTGGACCTCTTCTTCGGCCTCCGAGGGGGCTTCGTCCCCTTAAACACCAAGAAGTCCTGTTCGATCTCCTGGCGGGACAGTACGATCGAAAATTTCTCCATCTCCGCTGCATCTGATCTCCCCCTCGTGGCATCCCCCAGGGGGAAGCTCTTATCGGCCAGCAAAGGGGCAGAAGACCCGGGAGCCGCGGTAGGGCAACCATCCTCGGCCGGAGCGTTACACGCGGACCTCCGCTTCCTAAGATTCCAAGGCCTTTCCGCATCGGGAACCGAGGAGGGCAAGGTTCTCTCCGCTCCCTCATTTGCTTTGCCCTTCGTCGTCGACGCGGGCGAAGTCTTCTCCGGATGGGATGATGGTGGGCACCGACCCGTCGTTCGGTCGATCCGATCGGATGAGAGGGTCAACGTTGCTCCGGGGTATTCGTGACCGGCGAAGGGGAGGCTGGTGCAGCGGAGATGGCGCTGATTGCCCCAGCTAGGAGTGGGGAAAGTAAAGTTATGCAGCTTCCGGGACGGCGGCGGAGGGGAAGCGCCGGAGGGCACCAGCAGACGAGTATCCGACCCTATGGAAGGGAGGTAGCCCTCTGCGTGGGGAATGATCGCCATGGAAATCGGCGATCCAAGGCGGCGGCTTTCAGGGTTAAGGAAAGGGAGGGGAAGGCAGGGAAAAGGGAGAAAAGGATTTCCAACGTTCGTGTTCTCTCTCTCTTCTCTCTTCGCTCGCGGGGTTTATAAATATTAAAAAATATGAACGAAAATTAAATTTTATTTGATATTCTATTTGGTCCTTATAATACTCGTATTTACCATAGTAATGGCGGGGGGTTGCCGTGTTAAAAATGATTGGCAAATTACTCAACGAAATATCTGTACTTTAATTTTAAAATTATTTTTAATGGTAAATATCAGTAGTCTAATTTTATAATTGTCACGTATCTAATTTCATAACAAACTCTGAAAAACATTTAGAGTCAATTTAATCATCTTACAGCGTACGTATTTTATTTCACTTTTATCCTTCCAAATCGATTACTATAGTATAGTAATCTCTTTGGAATATTTTAGTGACAATAAACAATAACTCTATTAGACTATAGCAATCTATTAAAAAAAATTAAAAAATCATTTATTATTTAAAATTCATTGCTCCTAATATAATGTATTGAATTGATAATTGAGAGTTGCATATAGTCGGGAGAAATAAGACAAATGCATAAGATTTAGTTTAATATCATCCTGAACTATCTAGTTCTATCAATCAATCAGGGCCGGACCTGAGGCGAGGCCCAAGAGGCGCTCGCCTTAGGCCCAATTTTTTAAGGGGCCCAAAAATTTTTTTTATTTAATATTATATTTTATTTTAAATTTCTCCCTAATTAATTTGCTTGCCCTAGTTTTTTTCCCGTGCCTCGCCCAAATCGCCGACTCGCCGACGCCGTGACCGTGAGTCTTCCTCGCCGGCTCATCTTCTCTTCTCATCCCATCGTCGATTCGCCGTGAGCTCCTCCTCGTCTCCTTCAGTCCTTCTCCGACTCTCCTTGCCCAGTTGCCCCAATATTCCCCAATTTGTGATTTCGTTTGGGACTGGGAGATCTCCTTTGTTGGTGGGGCTGACCACCATTCAATTTGCTATCGCCAAGGGAGCAGGTAATGTCCATTGCCCTCGTCTTTCTCTGTCTGCAACTACAAGGAGGTAACTGTTCATGAATCATGATATAGAATAATCGAAATAGCCATCTGCCCATCTAGCTTCGCAACAATTTGATAGTTCAGTTATGCAATTTTCTTTTTCCTTTTCAGATTGTTCGAGTAAACTCTCTCATAGATTTACTTTTTTCTCTACTATAACATCTGTCCATATAATTTTACATAGATTTACTTTTTCCTCTACCATGACCGTGACAGTTTTGGATCAATGGAGAATAATGATCTCAAGTTTTCTTAGCATCTTAATAAGCATGATTATCTAATAATGTGGTTAGATGGCTTTTTTGAGAGTATTATAAGCTATTTTTTTGTTTGTTTAATTTTTTCAGTAACGTTTCAAAATATTCATGTTATTTAATTTTTTATTTTCTTATATATTTCTTAGGTACGTTAAAATTTTTTGATCACGTGTTAAAAGGAGGATTATATTTTGAAATGTGAATGATTTTTTAAATTAAAATAATAAAACATTGTAAAGGGCCCTTTTCTTTGAAGTTCGACTCAGGCCATCAAAATCTCAGGTACGGCCCTGCAATCAATTTGAATAAAAAATTAATTAATAGACCTAAAGAGTTCAAAATGACATTGAACAAGATCATATGTGTTTGTATAATTCTTCCGATTATATTTATGCTCTCAAATAATAATTTGAAATAATATAGTGAAAATAATGATTTTTTTAATACAAATAAGATATATTTGAAAAATATTGTATGCTAATTGATATTTAAGAATATGAATATAATCAGAAAAACTAGAGGAACATGAATATAATCAGAGAAACTAAAGAAACACATATGACATAATTCTACATCATTCCGAGTTTTTTAGGTTCATCAATCGATTTTAACCAGAATAAACTCGAAATGATATTGATCATGTCGCGAAGCGAGGTGGAAGCCCCAAGCGCGAGATGGTCTCCCCGAGTGCCACGAACTGCTTGCGGCTAGCTTCGATCTGCAGGGAAAGTGACCATTAGCCAACCCACCGGGACAGATCCCCGGTCAGACTCTCCAACGGTTAAGTTAGTATCCGCATGAAATATAGCGAAGCAGGAGGAATAGTAGAAGACGGAGAGCAAGATCGTGCATACCTGCGAAATGAGGAAGGGAGGGGCTTATATAGCCGGGGGAGCTGACAACCCCTGTATATGCCAATCACCTGTCGATACCTTTATGAGTTAAGGGGTATGGTGCTTGTCAGCTTATGGGAGAGCACCGATCAGTGTCGCGGCATGGCGCGGGGTGCTCGGGTAGTACAGTAGTACAAGGTCAAAGGCTAGGGATACCCGCGACGTGTGTTATGAGGGGGTAAGGCTGGTGCTGACCCGTGCCATGGTCGTACGTATGACGTCCTGGGATGGAGGTGGCGTAAGGAAGTGTTGGTGCAATCTTGTTTAGGTCAGGGTTGACCTAGTTTGACTAAGCTCGGGTGAGCTTAGGTCTGTGGGAGATTGTTGGTGCAATCTTGTTTAGGTCAGGGTTGACCTAGCTTGACTAAGCTCGGGTGAGCTTAGGTCTGGTAAGCTTGGGAAGCTTATGGAATGGTCGTATGTTTCGATGTTTGATAATGATGTTTGAGTGATCGTGATGTGTGAGTCAAGTGGGTCAAGGTTGACTGGAGGCTTGACTGGAAAAGACCTAGTGGGACTAGGCACACCTAGTGGGACTAGGTGAAGTCCAGGTAGATCGGGGAGATCGTACGCTGGCATGGCAAAAGACCTAGTGGGACTAGGCACACCTAGTGGGACTAGGTGAAGTCCAGGTAGATCGGGGAGATCGTACACTGGCAAGGAAAAAGACCTAGTGGGACTAGGTGAAGTCCAGATGGATCGGGGAGATCGCATGCTGGTAAGGTGGAAGTCTACCGAGAGACTAGACCTAACTCGAGGGTTAGGCAAATCTGGTTGGGAACCAGGTTAAGTCCGAGCTGGGAGCTAGGCAGTAGAAATCCAGGTTGGTCAACGGGGTTGACCGGACACTTGGTAGGGGATCCTAGACTTGTGGGAACAAGTTAGGTTGGACTCAATCGATTGAGTAATCGATTGAGTGAATCGATCAGTGGATCGATTAAGGAGGTTTTTGCGAGAGGACAGAGGGTGGCTGAATCGATTGGGTAATCGATTCAGCCTTCCCTTAATCGATTGGTCAATCGATTAAAGTGTCTCTTGATCGATTGGGGAAATCGATCACGGAGGTTTGCGCGAGAGAACAGAGAAGCTCTGAATCGATTGGGTAATCGATTCAAGGCACTGGTAATCGATTGGCTAATCGATTACGGTTCGAAAACTAGCCGTTGAACGGCTAGATCCTACGTGGTAATCGATTGGTCAATCGATTACCGAACCCTAGGCGTCGGGTATAAGGGTTTTCACGCAGGTTCTTTGGCGCAACTCTTCTCCTATTCTTCTCCTCCTTCGGTGCCATCTCAAGGGAAGTCTTGGAGGTTTTTGCTGCTGCATTTCCAAGGTTCTAGAGGCAACCACAAGCTTGAAGATAGCAAGGAAAGCAAAGAGAGATTATTCATTGTAAATCTTGTAAGATTTCATTTTGTGTTTGCTTTGATTCTTGTTGTATCTTTGTGAAAGCTTGTAAGAGGTTTCTCCACCTCAAGAAGGAGATCTTTCATAGTGTATGAGAGAGTGAGGAGAGTGGATCCTTGGATTAGTCACCCGACCGGGGTGGATACCAAGTAAATCCTTTGTGTTAGCGTTTGCTCGAGTCTTCCGCCGCGACAAATCATCTACAAGCAAATCGGAGCTAATCACCCCCCCCTCTAGCTCGTCTACCGGTCCCAACAAGTGGTATCAGAGCCAAGTTGCTCTTCATTGGACTCATCGCCAAGAGGGCAAGAGCTAGAGGAAGAAGAAGAAGTTGGAAGAAACCCTAATTTCAAGAAGTCATCATCAAGGGGTTTCAACTTCAAAGATGGAGTTTGGCTATGACACAAGGGCACCTCCACCATTCAACAAAGAAAATTTCAATCTTTGGAAGTCAAAGATTGAGAATTATTTCATGATGGATATAGAGCAATGGTTTGCTCTAATGGATGGCTTTGAAGCTCCAACAAGTTCAAAAGGAAAACTCCTCAAGAAAAGCAAATGGAATGAGGAGCAAGTCAAAAGATGCGAGGCCAACTACAAAGTGATCAAGCTATTGGTCAACCTTTTGCCAAGCACCATTTTGGACAAGATTGGAGAATTCGAAGATGCCAAAGAGCTATGGAGCAAATTGGCAAGGCTTCATGAAGACCCCTCCACTATACCAAATCAAGACAAATCCGAAGAGGGAATTTCATCGGAGGAAGAAGATTCGGAAGTTGAGAGATGCTCAACATCCGAAGATGAAGCTCAAGAAGTCTCCACTTCAAGGGTTGAAGAGGAGCAAGATGTGCCATTGGCATCGGATCAAAGAAAAGCGTCAACATCATCATCCGAGGTCAATGAGGAGAAAGAAGAAGTCTCCACCTCTAGGATTGAGGGGGAGCAAAGGCCATTCACTCCGGAAAAGGAAGAAGCTTCTACCTCCGGATCAAGTGAAGAGTCATGCAACACCCCTACAAGCAAAGGTATAGATATTTCAATTTGCAAAAATAAAAATCATATCATTTGCTTTGAGTGTAGGGAAAGAGGGCACTACAAGAGTAAGTGTCCCAAATTGGTCAAAAAGAAGGTGCAAGTGGCACCCAAGCCTTTGGAGAAGCCAAAGGAGGTCGCTCCCATGGCAAAGAAGGATAAGAAGCACATTGTGTGCTTCTCATGCAAAGAAAAGGGACATTATAGAAATCAATGTCCAAAGGGGAAGAATCCAACCAAGGCTAAAAGGAGGAGCTCAAGTCAAGGGGGAGCCTCCAAGAATAACACTAAGGTACCATTAGGTAATGGCACTTATTTTCATCATGATAATATGCATGCTAGAGATAACTATTATCATTTTAATGCTATTTATCATGAAAATAGGAGGTATAAAAAACCTAAGGAAAACTATAGAGCTTTCCATGCTAGGACTACCACCTCTAAGGATAGGGAACAAATTAGGAATTTCCAAGGTAGACCTACCCAATCCAAGGCTAAGAAAAACAATCACCAAGGCTATATTAGAAAACCAAGCCTTGAGGAGGTATTGATTGAAAATCAAGTTTTGAGGTCAAAACTTGATAAATTAGAAAAATCCCTTAAGAAAATAGAAAATCTATTTAAGGGATCAAAAATTCAAAACCTAGATCTAGGAAACCATGGATCCTCTAGGAGTAAGAAAGGTTTGGGATACAAACCTAAAACCAAGGATGATGGTCCATCATATCATAGAGTTCCATATAGTTATGGAACTAAATCTAAGTCTAGGAGTCAAGTCAAGGTCGCAAGGGAAGCCATCCCTAAGGTTGACCAAGACAAGACCAAAGTGACTAAGGCTTTGGAGAAGCCTAGGAGAGTCACTAGGAAGGTATCAAGGGAAGTCATCCCTAGTGAATACCTAGAACACCCAAGGAGCACCAATAGGTTTTGGGTTCCTAAGAGTGTGTTTGCCACACCCTAGATAGGTTTAGGGAGTGTCAACTCTAATCGGAAGGGTAGTTAACCCAACCTTGATGAAGTTGGCACTTTGGGACATTTTCAAGGAATTACTATCCTTGAAAATGGAGGAATCAATTATTTACTCTAGGAGGAGTAAATTTGTGCCAAACTATATTTTTTTGGAAGATTAAACTTGATAAAGTTGGCACAACTAGGTTAGAATCCAAAGATAGGCCAAGTTGGGGAGTTTTGGCATTATCTTGGAAATTAGGGCAAACCTAGGATCATCAATGGCTTAGCGATGAGTTATTGATACTTAGATAGGAAATCTAGGTATTTTCTTTTATGCTTATATGCCATGTGTTGTATGCCCTATCACATGCCATGACATCATATTTCATCATTCATATTTATTATGAAAATATTACATGTCATGTCATACATGCATCATTTAGCTATAATTTCTTTTGAAAAACCTAATATGATGCATGTCATAGTCATAATCATGCATAAATTTGATTTTTATTAAAATTAAGGACATTGGCATTAATTGACATCCTAGGTGGATGATCAAAGTTTTAAATGCCTAGGTAGAAATGCATGAACCCTTAGATTAGGGAGAACATGACTTTCACATCTCACTAAGACTATAAGTTGACTTGTATGTGTTTTTGAGACACATTAGAAACAAGTGAGATGTTAGGAAGATGAACAAAACTCAAGGTGTTGATTTATCCTTATCTTAGTGAGTTTTAGGATCATCAAAACATGAAGTTAAATGAACTCCAATCATTGGGAAAGCTAATGTACAAGTCATGTGCATTTAGCCCAAGGAACATGGTTGGAAATTGTTTTTGAAAAACATTTCAAAACTATTATGGAAAACCTTGGTGAAGACTATCTTTTGATAGCACTCATCATTGATGAACTGGATACAAAATAGAGTGAAGCATTGAAATATTTCAATGGTTTCCAATTTTGTATCAATCTTTGGAAATAAAGGTTATTTTCATAGAAAACTATTTTTCCTTGATAGTATATGGTATAAATAATGTCTACACGAAGTTTCAAATTTTTTCGAATTTTGTAGAATTATTTAGGGGTTTCTGAAATTCGATCTGAAATTTATTTCAGATTTCAGAAACTCCCAATCGATCAGGTGATCGATTGGGACCGTAGCCAATCGATTCGTCAATCGATTGGTAACCCTTTTGCGAGCACAGAAGCTCGCGTAATCGATCCATGGATCGATTACAGTCAGCCGTAATCGATCAGTTGATCGATTAAGCATAGTGTAATCGATTGGTTCCCAACACCAATCGATTGGTAAGTCTGAAACTGTCTAGTTTCAGTCCGTTAACCCATTTTTGAGTAACCTAACACTCCCTAGACCCTAGAATTACTTTTATAAGTATATTTGGGTAAATTTCATTGTGAAATCAAAAAGGGAAATGGTTTGGTGAACATTTAAGGGTTAAGGAGAGATTTTGACTCAAGTTTTGAATCCCAAAATCTCAAAACCTCAAGTTGAGAGTTCCTAAAGTTTTAGGAATTCCCTAAAACATTGTTGGTGCAATGATAGAGGTTTAGAGCATGTTTTGAGGGGGAGGTCTTCCTTAACAACATGTGGATGCATTTTCTTTTTGGGATAAGTACATGAATGGAGATTGGGAATCTTCATAAGTGCTCAAGGTTGAGCATAGGTTCAATGAGAAGTATGGGATTTTCATTGGATATACCTTTGACCATATAGACTCTCGGGGAGAGGTTTGATGTGTGTCAAAGGGGGAGAAATTTGGGAGAGATTGAAAGGCTAATAGGGATTAGTCTTTCTCAAACATATTGTCAAACATCAAAAAGGGGGAGATTGTTGGTGCAATCTTGTTTAGGTCAGGGTTGACCTAGTTTGACTAAGCTCGGGTGAGCTTAGGTCTGTGGGAGATTGTTGGTGCAATCTTGTTTAGGTCAGGGTTGACCTAGCTTGACTAAGCTCGGGTGAGCTTAGGTCTGGTAAGCTTGGGAAGCTTATGGAATGGTCGTATGTTTCGATGTTTGATAATGATGTTTGAGTGATCGTGATGTGTGAGTCAAGTGGGTCAAGGTTGACTGGAGGCTTGACTGGAAAAGACCTAGTGGGACTAGGCACACCTAGTGGGACTAGGTGAAGTCCAGGTAGATCGGGGAGATCGTACGCTGGCATGGCAAAAGACCTAGTGGGACTAGGCACACCTAGTGGGACTAGGTGAAGTCCAGGTAGATCGGGGAGATCGTACGCTGGCAAGGAAAAAGACCTAGTGGGACTAGGTGAAGTCCAGATGGATCGGGGAGATCGCATGCTGGTAAGGTGGAAGTCTACCGAGAGACTAGACCTAACTCGAGGGTTAGGCAAATCTGGTTGGGAACCAGGTTAAGTCCGAGCTGGGAGCTAGGCAGTAGAAATCCAGGTTGGTCAACGGGGTTGACCGGACACTTGGTAGGGGATCCTAGACTTGTGGGAACAAGTTAGGTTGGACTCAATCGATTGAGTAATCGATTGAGTGAATCGATCAGTGGATCGATTAAGGAGGTTTTTGCGAGAGGACAGAGGGTGGCTGAATCGATTGGGTAATCGATTCAGCCTTCCCTTAATCGATTGGTCAATCGATTAAAGTGTCTCTTGATCGATTGGGGAAATCGATCACGGAGGTTTGCGCGAGAGAACAGAGAAGCTCTGAATCGATTGGGTAATCGATTCAAGGCACTGGTAATCGATTGGCTAATCGATTACGGTTCGAAAACTAGCCGTTGAACGGCTAGATCCTACGTGGTAATCGATTGGTCAATCGATTACCGAACCCTAGGCGTCGGGTATAAGGGTTTTCACGCAGGTTCTTTGGCGCAACTCTTCTCCTATTCTTCTCCTCCTTCGGTGCCATCTCAAGGGAAGTCTTGGAGGTTTTTGCTGCTGCATTTCCAAGGTTCTAGAGGCAACCACAAGCTTGAAGATAGCAAGGAAAGCAAAGAGAGATTATTCATTGTAAATCTTGTAAGATTTCATTTTGTGTTTGCTTTGATTCTTGTTGTATCTTTGTGAAAGCTTGTAAGAGGTTTCTCCACCTCAAGAAGGAGATCTTTCATAGTGTATGAGAGAGTGAGGAGAGTGGATCCTTGGATTAGTCACCCGACCGGGGTGGATACCAAGTAAATCCTTTGTGTTAGCGTTTGCTCGAGTCTTCCGCCGCGACAAATCATCTACAAGCAAATCGGAGCTAATCACCCCCCCCTCTAGCTCGTCTACCGGTCCCAACAGGAAGGACCGGTCCGGATACCGATTGCCGACCGGCTGGCTCGAGTGATATCGGACGGGTCGAGTGTAATAGCGCCGAGTGACACAAGGTACGCCATAAGCGGGGAATTATGGAGCTGTATCCGATCAGACTGCTTTCGGGTCCTTCGGTTGAGTGGCCGAGTCAAGGAACGCCTGGTATTGGTCTGCCCGATCGGACCCGGGGTCAGGCAGGTAGTGGCCCGAGGGTTCCCAGGCTCGGGAGCTCTTTGATTCGGGCCTTCGTCAACTGCCGTGTGTCACTCAAGTCGGGGTCAGATCCTCTGTATAATGGAGTGGGCCAGGCCGAGATATATCAACTTGATTTCTAAGCCCCATGGTCCACTTGTACTTCGGGGTCCTCGTCCTCTATCCTCTCTAGATGCAACGCACAGGCTGGCCGCCCAAGCCACCCGTGGGCTAGGCGGGGATTAGATATGATATTATATCATATATATTAATATTATTCTTTTAATTATATTCATATTCTAATATATTAATTTGTTGTACCATATTAAAAGTAATGATTTTTTCTTTTGAACTAGATTTATCTAATAGATTGGTAGGGATATTATTATTATTCTGAAAACCCATGTCCCGAATTGATTATAACAATATATTCGGAGGGAAAAATAAAATGGGATACTTAATTTGTAATTTTAAAATTAGAATATGTGATTTAAATATTCAAGACATTTAAAAAATATATATATTTGAATAATGGGTATGGCAACAAAAAAGTGTCCTTTATCATTATTTTTATTAAACAATTATTAAAAATAATAATAAAATAATGAATACTTTTTTAAATGTTCGAGATTCTCCTTTTTACTTGGTTTATCCAAGTCAAGGAATTTGAACCAAACGACTTCACGAATTGACCACAAAAGTCTATCTTCTTGATTAGGTCATTTTTAGTGTGCTCTTTTAATTCATGTCAGTTCAACTCCATTTCAGTTTCTTACTTTCGTTGTTTTTTAGTGAAACTTCTTCAAAAGGTCTGCATTAGGTTTGAAATTTCGTCAGAGTAGGCGAAGTCAACATAACAATTTTAAAGCTCCTATTTAGGAATTTATGTGATTGCATCTTACAATCCTATAATTTTGAGATTTAAGATCAAAGATTATCTATTTTATGAACTCAAAAGCTCTTCTATAAACACGAAGTTATAAATAATTTCAGATCTGTTTGGACGAGTAAATTTTGTCAAATAATTGATCGAGCATAGTGGATTTTAGGAGCCAGTCAAACTAATCGATCGCCTCAAATTAATCAAAGTAAATCGATCAATTAGGATAGTTCATTCATATTTTGTCAATTAGATATATTTACAAATGTAGATTATACTAAAATGTTAGAAGATAAATGGTATATGACTAATTCATATATGACTCTTGTATTTTTTTAATACTTATGTTAACTTATAATTTGTAATTTAAATAATATAGATATGCATAATATTATTAATGGATATCTTAAATTGTTTTCCTCAAGTGGGTTTGGTGAGCTAGTGATAGGTGCCTAATTTTCTCGGGCTCAAAATAATCACAAATATCACTAGACAACAAACATTAAATTATAATTATACAAAATTAAAAGACCTATTTAATGCAGTATGAATATTCTTCCGTCCCAATTAAGATCTTTAATACCTTCCTTTGTGTGTTGCCTTTCGAGCATTTGGAAGGCAATGAACATATTACAAATTAAGTTGCACAAGTAAACACTTATTTTATATTTTTTTTCACGATAACACACAATAATTATAGGCCGAAAAAGAAAGCATAAATTGATCCAACTTCCTTGAATTAAGTTTAGTTGCGGCACAATTCAACTGTCATTTATTAATAAATTGACATAAAAAAAATTCAAGCAAATAGACGGCTCTCTTCGACTAGATGAATTTTCTTAGATATTTTTATTTTTTTTACCAGTGCACAATTGCAAAAAAATAAATCCCAAAAATAATTCATTATTTGTAAATGGTTATTATCTTATTATAAAAAATACGTAATTTTTATTTTAGAATTTATACATGAAGAATAATTCTCAAATAAATCGTACAGAAACTTGTCAAGTTGTCATGGTCAAACTGCTATATTCGCCAGCCCAGAGGTATACCCAGACAACCACGTAACCATTACAGCAAGGGGCCATTCGAAAGGATGGTTACCACTCATATACCCACGCGCATTTTCTAACTAACAAACTTATGAGAAATTTTATTTACGATCGGAATGAAAAAGAATATAAAATTAGTAATTATTCTTTTCAGACCTTTAATTTATTTTTTAATATATATATATATATATATATATTAATATGATATTAATTTTAATATATTTTTAATGATAATAATCGAAAAAAATAAAAAAAATGTATTAGTATAAAAATATCCTATCTGTTAATAGGTATAATTATAAAATATAAGGATGGATATTCAATATTAATATGATCGTGAAGGATATAAAATTTAATCCGAACTCGACGTATTATCATAGCTATTAGATTTCATAAATCAAATTCGTTACATATCTATCCCAACCAAAATAAGATCTTGAGATGAATTATATAAGAAATCGTTGATATAAAGAACTACTGTGTTAAAAGAAAATATCGTGATTTATTTATCCTATTTAATCCAGACCAATGATATTGAAATCGGAAATATTATCGCATTTTGTTTAATAAAAAATATAAAAATATATATATTTCTAATATTACTATTATTCCCTCGCTATAAGAAACCCTCGACCGGTATCTGCTTTTCTTTGTTCTTCCATGCCTCCTCTCATAACCTCGCCCTCACGCCAGCCCTCTCCCACCTCGCCATCGAGCCAGCCCCTTCCTCCCTCGCCTTCGGTTTTGAAATCTGCGGCTGAACGCTCCGCGTCCGTCGCCTCCGGCATGCTCATCTCGCCGGAGTCTCCCTCCAGGCTCCTGAATCGCAGCCAGGAAACGGCGGCAGCCGCCGAATCGCCGCTTTCTCGCCGAGGGACACAGGGGAGCCTCCTGCAGGATCTGTCCTTCCAGATCTTCAAGGCGTGGGGCAGCCATCGGTTGGTTCACAGCATGGGAAAGGAAGACGCCGTCGCCGCCGGCGAATGGAGATCGTCGACTCCGTCGGAGTCGGCGTGCCCGCGGATCCATCTCGCGGATAGCGGCGGCGGCGATGGAGATGACTCGGGGGTCGAGGAGGTCAGGGAGCGCTTACTGGTTCACCTCCGCGTGGCGGCGGACCGGATGAAGTTGGTGCTGCCCAAGGACTGCGGCGAGGGTGAGCCGGCTCCGGTGCCGGAGTCTACGCACGATCTCGAGGCTTTCGATGGCTCCAAGGCGCTACCCTGGAACCTGAGGACGCGGCGCGGAGCGTCTAGGGAGATCGAGCGGCGCCGGAGCGGTTCGCCGACGCCGACACCGCCGGTGGCAGAGAAGAGGACGGGCCGTCTTAGGTCGAAGGTCTCTAAGAGAAAGGAGCGGCCTAGGTTCTCGATCTCGCTCACGAAGGAGGAGATCGACGAGGACATCTACGCCGTGACCGGGTGCAGGGCTCGCCGCCGGCCAAGGAAGCGGCCGAGGGTCATCCAAAAGCAACTGGAGGTAAGATTCTTCGTCCAGCTTTCCCTTCCATTTCCTTCCTCCGTCGACGTTTTGTGCGCCCTTGTGATCCAGAAAATCCCCCATTTCCGCTTCATTTTTTTCTACGATTTTTCCACTCCTCTCCGATTCCAACACGCTGTTCCCTTTGTTTTCATCATGATCGATCAATCTCTTTCTCCTTAAACGCGATTAATCCCTCTTGACGCGACTCTTCCGCAGGCGCTATTCCCCGGTTCGTGGCTAACGGAGATCACCGCCGACACCTACAAGGTACCAGAATAGCGGTAACCGTACCGCGAGGGACGCGACGCATCTAACTCCGCATCGTCCAGCCATGGCTTTCTCCTGCAAAAGGCGACAACAGTAAGCAATAGAAACCATCCTTTAGTTCGACCTCGATACTTGAACATCGTAGAACACTCTCATTGCGTCAACAATTCGTCCTGTAATCGCCCTGTTTTAAGAGTCGAATTTTCGCTCAGTTCCACAAGAGATCGATCGATATCGATCGATCCAAGAACAATTGATGAGCCTAGTTTCAATCATAGCGCCAGCTACGCACTCTTTGCTCCCAGACAAAAACGTCGACTCGATCGCAGTTCGTTTCCCCGGCGGCAGGGGAACAGCGGCGGCGGCGTGAGGGGTGATGCGTTCCGCTTCAACCACGGCCGTCGGATCAAGGGTCGGTCAACGCCGCGCTCCTTCACGACGCGCGGAACAAGTCGTCGTCGCCGCTGCCGCTGCGGCCGTCGTTGTCACTTGTCACCTCCCAACGCGTGGATATTTGTTTTCCCTGCGTGAATGTTTGCGATGGAGCGGGTGTTAGCGCTAATTGTGGATTAACCAGTAATTACTAGGTTTCCATTAATTAATCTGTATTTGTTTTCTTAATATGCAAACACCGACGCCGAAGGTGTACCAGGCTGGGCATAGTTTAATAATTGCGCATATAATCGTGCTTTACTCGAGTAATCTACCGTCATCCTGCCAAATCAGGTTGTTTCGGAGCTAATTACATGGACTAAAATACTAGGCTTAGTGCTAATCGATGGATTAATTTGCAGATGTGGAGAATGAGTTGACTCGACCCGTTAATCCCTTCTTTTCCCCATCACGTGGGACACATGATTGGTTTTAATATCAAAATAGAGGTTGAAATTTTATATATTTAATGATAATAATTTGATATAATTATGCAATTTAAATATTTAAATAAGATAATAAATGTATTTTGAACAAAATTACAACAAAATTTATTATAAAAACAATAACATTTATTACAGGAAACAAACTCCTAAGTGATTTTAGCATAATAATTCAAAGAATATATATAACAACTATTAAATTGTTTACTAAAAATACTACGTTTCAGTTGTAAGACATTTTTATCAAATTATTTTGTTAAAAAGCGAACGACGGAGATAATGAGTCACCACAACACAATCAAGGGTGAGAGGAGCACGTTTATGTCTGCGAAATCAACATGAGCATAGAGGGGATACACCGGTAGGGATTCCGGTGGAGGTCTCTCCGACGCTCAAGTCAGAAATCTCACTTGTAAGAAGAAAAAAAATGAAGAATGAAAGTGTTAGAGTTTTTCATCCTCCCTTTTACCTGGGTGCCGAAGCACCTTATATATTTGATATCCTTTCCTCGCACGTCTCCACCTCACCCCACGTTTAATGATCATTGATTATCTAACAGCTGTTTTCCTCTCTGGAAAATCGGTAACGGCCACCACAATCATTACGTCCATTATTACCATACGTTACAAGTAATAACTACCTGTTGTATTTCCTGTTCTGAAGGGGAGGTGTCTGAAGCTCTTTCCAGCCTGTTTCCTTCTTCCTAAGCTGCTCTTTGGGCTCTACTCTCCCGAGTTAGTTTCAGTGTTCTACTTCCCGGTCTGGTCTCGGGAATTTTCCTCCATCATCCCGAGTTAGTCTCGGGGTTCTACTTCCCGATCTGGTCTCGAGAACCTTCTGTCGGGGCAATCTACGGTCCGGAGTGACTATGTGTTTTGATGTTTGGGCAAAGGGTTTAAGTTAGATTTACCCTTGTGTTTGATATGTGTATGTGAGTGTGCAGGTCTTGCAGAATACACATGGACTTAGCTGGACGGCTTCAGGACCGGTGAAGGATGGCATGGGAGACAAGCCGTGGGCTTGCATGCATCCGAGGGACCATGGACAAAGCAGAGACGATGAGCCGAGGGAAGCTGACTTCAAGGCATACGTGAAGGATGACATGGAGACAAGCCAAGGGCTTGTGTGCGCATCTGAGGGACGAGAGCTAAAATCGAAGAGGGCTTAAAGGCAATAGGTCGAGGCTCCTAGAGCAGGAACGATGAGCCGAGGGAAGCAGACTTCAAGGCATACGCGAAGGATGACATGGAGGCAAGCCGTGAGCTTGTGTGCACATCTGAGGGGCGAGAGCCAAAGTCGAAGAGGACTTGAAGGCAACAGATCGAGGCTGCTGGATAAGGAGTCAATTGAGTCGTGAGGATTCGAGTGTTGAGTGAATTGTACTCGGGAAATCTTATAGTTCGAGTGCTGAGGGAAATGTACTCGGGAAGGGGAAACCTTAGGTTTAGAAGTGGATCGGTCGACTGGTGCCAAGGCAGTCGACTGATCTTTCTGTGGACTTTATCAGTCGATTGCCCATGGATCAGTTGACTGATGGAAGTTAAAATTTCAACGTTGGGCTGTAACGTTCGAATTTAAGTGGGATCAGTCAACTGCCCCAGGACCAGTTGACTGGTAACGATCATATCAGCTTAGAGCACTATTTAAAGGGGCTCGATTTTAGCTGAGAGTTCTTGACGAAATTGGCTTTGGTTAAAGACCAATTAGTAGTCTTTGTGTTCAGGAGTGTTGTCCAGATTGTAGCAAGGTTTCTCCACCCACAAGGAGCTACACAAGCTAGCCGGAGGTCTTCCAGGGAGTCATCCACCGACGGTTCGGGATCGTCCACCTTACGGACAGCCGTGGAGTAAGAGCTTCATCTCCGAACCACGTAAATTGGTTTGTCTTCTTAGTTGTTAGATTTTATTATTTGTTATTCCGCTTGTGCACTAACAATGTGTAGGAAGAAAACCACGATTAAAATGGGTGATCGGAAAGTTGCTATTCACCCCCTCTAGCAAACGGAAAGGTCCCAACACCTTCCTCCATTCTTTCGAGTCAGTCTAAGAATTCTACTTTCCAGTCTGGTCTCGGGTCTTCCAGCCTAGTCAACACTGTCACACAGCTTTCCTGTGTCATATTCTTCCAATATTATTTATCCCTATCATATTCGATAACTGTTCTTAGTAAAATAAGTATTTAAGTAACTAAACAAAAATGTCAATGCAATGAAAAAGAAGAAATATATACAAGCGATAGTCTTTGGAGGAAGTCAAGGAGGACAATGAACGAATTATAAAAGAAACTAATATAAACATCAATATTGTAAAACAGTGAGAGTAGTGGTGTTAAACCGGTGGGACTAGACTATCTATGGCTAAACCTAACTTTGTGCGTGTTAGACTTTGATTTGCATGAACGATTTGAACAAGATGGGTAATAAATAAATAAAAATTGAAAATACCTACAGTGATTTCGTTATGATCCTTCTATGTTTTTCGTGCTCGTTGTCAGAAAAGCAATCACAGAAAATCGAAATGTCCTTTTGATTCCATAAACCAAATCTCATTGTTTTGAATGATCTCTCAAACAAGCCTCACTTAACTGAGCTCTCGCTTCTTTTGCTTTGGACGCACTCCCTTATTATAGAAAGGGGAGAAATAGGATAAGTGGGCAACGTAAAGTTTGATCATGACCCCGAATGAGATCCTCTATCCCAAAAAATTCTCTGTCCCGCTTGTCCCGTTCCCCGGCAACGCCCGACGAGTCATCCGATTGCCGATTGGACACCACCGATAAATTTTGATCGTCGTACCGAATCAAATGATATCCTAGAAGAACGGTGAATCGGTCGGAATCGCTGCAATTGCAATCTCGTCGAATTCGACGGTGAATCCGACGAGATCGCAATTGCAGCGATCCCGATTCCCGACAGATTCATCGTATCCTCCAGAGTATAGTTTTGTTCAGGACGGTGGCCGGAGGTCGCCGATGATGTCCGATCGACGATCGGACGACTCGCTGACCGTCATCGAAAAACGGGACAGGTAAGACAGGGACTATTTTTGAGACAGAGGATCTACCCTCATTATGACCCCCACTTCTTACAGTGTGACCCATAAAAATTTGAGCCATGTCGTGTTAGGCTAGCTAGACTTGGACAACGTGTTGGGCCGGACAATAAAGACTGATGTTTATTATTAATTTTTGGCTTGTGTAGGCTAATGCACTAGGTTATTTTGGGTGAGGCGGTGCAATGGCATGCGTTGCATCTAACATGATCTATAATGCAATTTGCCATGCATAGTCGTCCACGATTAAATACTACCTTCCGTTGCAAAATAGCGATTTATTCGTCACCACTGTCAATTTATCCCAAGATTAATATAAAAAAATAAATTTTAAATGTAACTAGTCCAGATGTTGTGATTAGCTTGTGAGAAGATGAACATAATAATTTTATCAGATTTTAACTCCATGCTTCACGATGATAATACTGTACGTACTAACCATCAATATTCTATCCTACGGGGACTTCGGACACCCTTGCATGGAAGACAAAATCAAAGGGATATCGATTGCGAAAGGTAGAGTTGTTAATGTAATCAAAATAATAAACATAAAAAATTTGATTAAAGAAAATTTATTTAATAATTTATTAAAACTGAAAATCAATCCAGAATATTGGAGAAACTCGAACGATTACTCCGAACACTCTTATACCTAGCCAATTTAACTCTTTTAAGGTAAATGAGTAGATAAATTAGACATGTAAAATGGATCGAATTGCATGCGACTCAGCTCCGAATGTATATAATAAAGCCCTACGTAGCACAATGCCAGAAGCAACCTGTCTTTAGTACGGATTAATCTTGAGGATATTATTAATTCTATGAAAATTTGTTGTCGACTATCAAAATAAATGTGGAGTCTTTGTCCAATAAAAGAGTTGTTTGATTCACAACCCGATATGGCCCATGGGCTGCACGGTGTGATTAAGTAATAAAATACTTTAAAAATAATTTTTTTTTTAAAAAAGAAAATTTAAATCTCAAATGTAATAAATATATTAAAAATTATACTTTAAATATCCCTCTTCCAAATTAATTGCTCAGAATTCTGATCATCTGTTTTTAATTTTTTTTTTTTTTGTTGAAAAAACAGCATCTCTGTTGCAAGTTGATCCACCCTCTTAAATGCAGGCCAGAAGACACAGCGAGAAGAGACAATCTCTCTGTCCTGCTGAATCTGGGAACAGCGAGTTGATGAAGACATGCAGCAATCACGAAGAGGTAGTCCTTCACGATTAGGGTTTAGCCTTTTTGAGCATATTATAGCTACTCACTCTCTTACAAAATGCCAGTATTCTCATGAAGAATCGCCTGATAAACATACACACTGACAGTAATTTCACAAAGAGTAATTTTATGGATACACTGGCTCAAACAAAATATATTACACTAAAGCTACACTTGGAATACTGGAAATCACAGGCATATAACAACTGAGATCATTATCATATCTTAGCTAGCTAATTTGTCTAATGAGTCGACAATGTGCCTCATTGATGGTCTGTTTTCAGGATTGAACTGAACGCAAGCTAATGCAACCTTGAGGGCTGCGGTAATGCCGTCTTCTCTTTCGGGTTCTTGCGCTAAGTAAGGGTCTATCACATTCAACAGGCTCTTCTTCTCTTCGATCGAAAGCTGAACCCAACGTACTAAATCCATGTCGGAGGTGTCCATTACAGCGGAAGGGGATCTTCCAGAGATCAATTCTAGTAGGATCACTCCATACGAATACACGTCCCACTTCTGGGATGGCCTGAGAGATTTCAGGGCTTCAGGAGCTTGATAGAACAATGTGTTGCTCCAGATAGGACTGAATGAAATGCTCGAGAGCGGGCTTTGCTGCTTCTCGTTCGCCTTTCCGACTGAGTAGATAGACGTTGTTCCGATTTCCATGTTGGCTAGGTGCCCCAATCCGAAGTCTGATATGTATGGTTCCATGTCTGAGCCAAGGAGAATATTGCTGGGTTTAAGATCCCCATGGACATACTTCTTGGGGCTGAACTCATGCAAGAAAGCCAAACCCTTTGCCACTCCCTTCATGATCTTAACTCTAATATTCCATGATAGTGGTGAAAAGTTCGCATCTGATGGATTTCCTGTAAACATATGCATCGTAGATACAACACAAATTTCAATGTTAAATAGATAATTCAAATCATTTTAACTTCTGTTTGTATTCTATATAAGACATCTATCTCAATCTCTTATTGGAGACTATGCAATACAAATACTTCATAGCATTTATACCAATTTAAAATTAACACTTCAAAGTACTTAATGAGTTGTATCATAATCCTCAAGATGAAGATAACTAATGTTGTATGATTTATGTATGAATGAGTAATTGCAGCTTTGATAAATGACCTAGAGTGAGTATTATTCATAACTACTGAATCATGAGAGATTGTAGTTTCATTCATTGAGACATACCATGAATTGCATCGGACAGGTTGCCGTTCGAAACAAAATCATATATCAGAAGCTTCTCATCAGCCGACCAGTAGTAAGCTCTTAGCTGAACAATATTAGGATGCTTCACTTTGCCAATTGCTTCTACCTCAGTTTGGAAATCTTTGAACCTCTGTGATCCGCCTTCGCCTAACCTTCTCACCGCCATAGTGATCCCATCGTCCAACGCCACCTTGTAAACTATTCCAATCCCACTCTTCCCCATCACAAAAGCAGATCCCTTTAAGAGATCATCCAAGTCGAAATGCACTTGCTTATCGAGTGGTATGAGATCAAATTGCTCGAGATTCTCTGCCAAAACATCTGATCTATCTTTGCCACAGCAATAGCACATTTTGCTATCCTTCGAATCACTGCTAGAGTTCTCGGTTTTTAACTCATTCTTCGAAGAAACTGCCCTCCTGTAGCAGTGGAAGAACAGCATTGCCATAAGGCCAATTGCGAGCACATCACCGATAACTATAGCAATCACAGATCTTTTACTGAGAGCACTTGTACTCTTTTTACCATCTAAAGAAGATACCGGCGATTGATCGCTTGGCAAATAAGGAAATTGGGATTGGCTGGTGGCTGAAGCAGGACAGGGGTTCTTTAATGGCTCTCCGCAAAGATTAGGGTTTCCGATGAATGCAGTTGGGCCACGGTTCACCAGAGCTCCATTTTGCGGAATCGAGCCGCTCAGGTTGTTGAATGCGAGATCGACGTAGATTCTTTCGGGTAAATTTCCAAGACTCGCCGGAATTGGGCCGGAGAAATCATTGTGAGAGAGATCGAGCGTGTCGCTGAGACTCGACAGGTTTCCCAAATCGCTAGGGATTGAGCCGTTCAATCTGTTGTGAGAAAGGTCCAGCCTTTCCAAAGCGGTAAGATTGGTACCGAATCCGGCCGGGAGAGCGCCGGAGAAGTTGTTGCGGCTCAAATCGAGAAGCCTCAGCCTCCTGCAGCGGGCAATCGAAGCTGGTATGGTTCCATCGAGGAAGTTGTTGGAAAGCTCAAAGATTTGGAGGGAGGAGAGGCTGCCGACCTCGTCAGGGATGGCGCCGGAGAAGGAGTTGCCGGAAAGGACCAAGCTTTGGAGGCTGGCGGCGGAGAAGAGACCCGGGGGAAGGCGTCCCTGAAGCCGGTTGCTCCGGAGGTTGATGCGGCGGAGAGCGGCGAGCGCAGACAGCGAGGGAGGCAGGGAGCCCAAAAGATGACTCCTTGGTAGCGCAATGGCGACGACCTTCCCTTCCTGGCAAGTGACGCCGTTCCAAGCGCAGGGGTCGGAGGCGGAGGAGTTCCAGGAGGCCATGGAAGCGCCTGGGTCTTCCTTGATGGAAGATTTGAAGGAGAGGAGGGCCTCGCCCTCCTCATTTAGGGCAAGCGGAAGAGGAAACAAGCCGCAACAGAAAAGGAGAAGAAGAAGAAGAACACAGAAACGCCGTTGCGTGAAGCCGAGCTCCATGGCCATGAAAATGGGATCTCGAAGGAAGAAAAGGAGAGCGAATTTGGGGAGAAAGCAGTGAGATGGCGACGACGCAGCGAGTGAAGATTGGTGGGCGATTTGGGGAACTCTCAACTAGATTTATGCGCAGATTTGGGGGGACAAATTTATCTCTCATTACTATTTATGGAAAAGGTTTAACATAAGCATGAAGTTTAGCATGAGAAACTAGTGTCATATAAAAAGTCAAAATTATTTTCTAGATTCGAGAAAATTTGAAGGAAAAAAAAACAAACATTTGCGCGATCACAGGCGAAGACGACTGAGAAAAAAAACTAATGCATGTGCGAATTGACCTAACCTTGTCGGCGGCTTGACTTCCTTCGCTCAGGTCAACCTCAATGGGCAAGACTTGCGTGAAGAATTGAATCTATCTGATCAAATGCCATTTTTTTTTACCGGAAATTTATCAAAGTTCGCATATAATTTTCTGAATTAATTAAAAAATATAACATATTTTAATAATTTTTTAAAAAATATATTAATTTATTTAACCTTTTTATTTCATCTTTCATGTCAATTGCATACAATGTCTTTCTCTCGCTTCCTTTCTTCACTAGTATAAAATAAAATAAATCTTTGTTTTTATCGCACTACTTGGTATTTATACGTTCTCATATTAGAACTGTATTAGGTCTGATATAAAAATATCATGTATAAGAAAATAAAAAATAAAATAAAAGTAGATTTGTTTTTTAAAAATATTTATATTACTATTAGATAAGATTGAAAATAATAATTGAGAATATATTTGAGTGTAATATGAATTCTTTGGATTTTAACTTAAATCCATTACGTGTCTGAAATGTTTTTCAAGCCTAATATGGATCTGAAATGAATTCAGACTTAACGTTGGACTTGAAATGATCTTTTTAGATCTTTGGGATTGATATAAACATATCTCCGAGGCTTAAAATATCTATCAATAAATTTCGATCAAAATTATTGATTAAAAGAGTGTTGGGACGTAAAGAGTTCTAAATTTTTACCTTCATTGGTCAGATATAGATTGCTCTAACAAAGAGCTCCAATTATATTCATTTTAGATCAAATTTTGAAGTTACAAGCAATTTAAATATATTATTCATTATTATTTATGTTCTTTCATAGTGGTAGCGTTTTGAAAAAAATTAAATTCGAAACAAATAAAAATCAATATGCGCGAGAGAGAATATGAGAGATATTTTGCTTTCCACGAGTGGGAGAGAGAAGGAGAGACATTTGAAAATTATATGTGATTGACATGAGAGATACATTCAATAAATCAAATAAATTAGTATTTTTTTTAATAATTATCCAAAAGTATGAGACATATTTAATTCATGAAAAAATATCCTAAACTTCTTACCTGTAAATTTAACTTCTTCAATCTCCGTCTTAAAAAAATTTATTTTCTCTCCCTATATATTTAATTTCATATATTTCAACTACATATTTACTAAATTACTTTCAATTTTTTAGATAAAAAATTTAAAATAAATTATAATTTTTCATAAATTCGATATCATTTAATTAAAATCTAGTATATTTTTTATCAAATTAAATATTGCCTAATCAATTAATCCTAAGTTAATCAATTGATATAAACACTTAATTAATTGGTCAGACAGAAAAAAATTATATTTTATTTGACAAAAAATATACTAAATTCTAATTTAAATATACTGAATTTAAAAAGAATTATACTTATTATTATATTAAAAAAAAGGTGATATTCAATTAGATTGAAAATATATTAGATTTTAATTATATAATACTGAATTCAGGAGGAGTTATACTTAATTTTAGAATTTTTATACTTAAAAATAATGAGAATAATTAGGTAAATTAATATATATTATGGAGCCAAAACAAATAAAATTTTGTATGCTTGGAGTGAAAATGAACTCTTTCTTGTATAGGGACCGAAGATAAAATTTAAAATGTAATTTGGGATTTTAAGATAATTTACGGTTGATTCATACAGAAAAGCCGACCACTTACGGTAAATTTCTGTTTTTTTGTGTGAAAATCATACTGGGCCGACAGTAGGAGGGCCCATTGGGCTCTTCCCTGGCGTAAATAACAATTTTGTCTTTATTTATTAAAACAGAAGTCCAGAGCTTTCACTTTTGCTGCGGCGGTTGCTTGCCAGTTGCCTCGGGTTTGGATTCGAACGCCTCGCCGAAAGCAGTGGCTTTCTCTGCCCGCCTCTTTTTGCGTGGTCACGCTTCTCCCGTTGCCAGGCACCGATCGGTCGCCGTTTTGAAGCTCTCGCTGGCCCTCGCTTTGGTGTCGCTTGAGCGCGGTAGTCGGTAAGTGCGCAGTGTTCTCTCTCAAGATTTCTTTCGCTTCGGTTTCTGGAACTCGTTTTTTCTTTTCTTGATCGCTTTGGGGTGACACACAAGTTTCATTTGCTTTGGAGCTCCGGAGTGGACAAGGAAGAAAGTGGCATTTTTTTATTTTTTTTTTTGTGACGAGGTTGTTTTCCTGGGCTCGCAGGAACGTGAAACCCTAAGAAAAATGATCCCTTCTTGGTTGCTGAACTATCGTCAAAGGGTAAAGTTATTTTTCCGTTCCAAGTCATTATCTTTGTCTTTTCCTTTTTTCCCCGTGTTTTCTTCTGATTGTGATCGCTTGAATGTTTAGTGAATGTATAATAATTGAAATTGGATTTGTGAAATGCTTCCTCCGAGATCGTAAGAATTCTATGCAATTGTAAACCTTGAATATATATGTTACAATGCACATCGTAATCTTTGTTTTCATTTGGTAGAATCCTAAAACCCTGCTCAGTTTTTTATTAACTACTCTTTCTTGTTTTGTTTATCCTATTACATTGGCTAGAAGACTTTCAGAATTCAATTTGATTAATTTTGACCTTGCTGTATACTGGCAGGGCAGTATGAGAGAGATTCATCTGGGTTCACACACATTGAAATCTCATGGAATTAAAGTTGCTAAAATCCACAAGTTTGATTGGCTTGCACTTATTGGACTGCTGATACTTGTGTTGGCTATTAGGACTGTTCATCCTTTTTATCGTTTTGTTGGAAAGGAGATGATGGCTGACCTACGATATCCATTCAAGACAGACACAGTCCCACCATGGGCTCTTCCTGTAGGATGTTTCTGAGTATCATGTGTAATGTTTTAGTTCATTCTGCTTTGTTGGTTGGACTTCATATGGTGGTTTACAACATGTAGATAATTTCAATTGTGTTACCTGCTGCAATTATTGTTGCCTTCTACATCCAAAAGAGAGACATTTATGATCTTCACCATGCCATTCTAGGTAGCCCTTGTGTGTCGATTTCCTTTACTCAGGTTGATTGTGCCTAAAATATCTGAGACTCTCAAACAAGATGTTTCAATTCCGTATGTAGGGCTCATTTTTGCTGTGCTTACAACTGCACTCATAACGGATGCGTTAAAAGATGCTGTTGGTCGACCTAGGCCAGATTTCTTCTGGCGTTGTTTTCCAGATGGAAAAGAGGTCTGCTTTCTGACTCTTGTAGCTAATTTTATTCATCAAACTGTTTCATATTTGCGGTAATGTATTAGTCTTTGTTTGCAAAAGGTATATGATAAAGTGACAGGAAATGTTATTTGTCACGGAGAGAAAAAGGTATTGAATGATGGGCACAAGAGTTTTCCAAGTGGTCACACTTCATGTAATATGCTCCCTCTATTCATTTATCTTTGCATTTTTACTAAGAAGATGGTTTTAGCAAAGGACATTATTCACATCTTCAAAAAGTTGCTTTTGTTGTCCAAGCATACTTCTAGTTAATGGAGGTTAAACTAAGTCTTCTTTAAGGATACTTGATTTATCGTAATAGTTATTTATCATTTATTCTACATCAATTCAGTCATGAGTTAGCCAAAGTGTCTCTTCAGTGCTAAGAGAAAATTGCAATAATCTCTTAGCTTTTGGAGTAATGGCAACACCCACCATTTTGCATCCTAGTTATCTGACCACCACATCTACATCTTTCGATTTCATAGATTAAAGAGCTTGGTGCATGAAGATCCCGCCAATGCGGAGTCCTAGGGAAGAGGTCGAATCAAATTTCAGTATATGCAGTCTTACATTGCATTGCAAGAGGTTGTATTTGCGATTCAAACTTTAGATCACATGAAGCAACTTTACCATTGCACCATGCCTCCCCTTCTTTTGATTTCATATATTATTAGTCCTTTTTTTGTTGATATTGCCACCGATTTAAATATATTCTCAGTTAGATTTTCAAATGTCAGCTTCATTTATTAAAAAGTGAACAAAACTGAGTCATATACCTCTACACCAATTCTATTCAGTACGCCAATTCCAATAATGTTAGGAAAGGATTTAATTGACTAGGATGCAAAGTGGATTTTTGTAATATGAATAGTTGACAAGCTTATACTTCATGAGGTGACTTTAGAATCGAATGCACTCTTAATTGGATTACATGGAGATAGTGATATTTCTAATCTGAAATTCTTCGTTTTATGAACATTTAATGTTTGATTCTGCAGTTTGGACTTGGGTTTGATAATCACATTCATCTTCAAAATTATGCAGGGTGCTTCGCAGGGCTTAGTTACCTAGCACTGTATTTGTCAGGGAAGATCAAATGCTTTGATCGCAAAGGGCATGTGGCAAAACTTTGTATCGTGTTCTTTCCTCTGCTTCTTGCATCACTTATTGGAATTTCGCGTGTCGATGACTATAAACACCACTGGGAGGATGTCTTTGCTGGTGGCATACTTGGTCGTACATGTCGACTTTTGTGAAAAACAGGCTAAAATGTCTGTTTACCTGTGTCAAGACTAATTAGTGCTTTCTGATTTCAGGTGTTGTAGTGGCCACATTTTGTTATCTGCAGTTCTTCCCGGCTCCTTATCATTCCGACGGTAATATTTGCTTTGTTATTTCTGTATGTTATATTTTTGGTGCTTGATGAATTCTGGAAAGTCCATTTTTAGCTAATGCTATAAGCTCAATATCAACATTTGTTTCTTCGTATCAAGGTTGGGGACCATATGCATACTTCCAGATGTTAGAGGATAACCAAAACACCAGCGTCATCGGGTTATCTGGCATACATAGTAGTAGCTCACCGGCGATCAATGCATCGTTCGGGAGGGTGTAAAGTAGAGCTTGTGATGCGGACTTGCATAAACTAGAATCATATATCAACATTTTACAATGAAGAGCTGCAAAGGTTCACAAGGGAGATGCTAACTATGCTACCTGTGAGTTTGACATGAGTAGATCTTGTAAACCTCCTTATTTCCTTCTTATGTGTGTGTCAGTGCTTAGTTTTTGTTCCCCGAGCTTTGTGTCGCGATATGTTGTTGAACTCGTGGCTTGTTCCTATTCATGCTGTAGTTGTTTTGAAGACGTCTGGCCCAGCCTAAGGACAATGCCCGGACCAGCATCGTCCTAAACTGCGCCAGTCTGTGCTGAGCATTGCCGCTAGATAGAGGCCCATCTAGCTCTGAGCTCAACCAGTTTGACACCTCTGATCCAGATAAAATTGGTAACCAACTAGTAAGGCATCAATATTCAGAAAAACTAGTGAAGCTGCATATGTTAATAATGACAATGTGTTGGTGTCGATGGCATTCATTATTGTTAATTTGTCGATACATTCAACATTCATACATTTTGCAGGGAGCATATCAAACTCACACGTGGAATCCATAGTCACAGGCCTTATCTTGTCTACATTCATGAATCAACCCATCTATATATCATTTAGACCAAATGCTAAAATTTCTCTAATCCTATCATTCCTAACAAATTCATGTGCTACACAACATATTTGACCTTTTCCACCGTATCTTATAAGATACATGCTTCGTTAGTAACTTCAAACAAATGGCCTTTCTGATGAACAAAAATAACTACATGGCTTGAGTGATTCAACTCCATCTGCTACCTTCAAATAATTTTTGGGACACAATTGGCCATCTGATTTGGTCTTTCAAATCGAGCAAACTACGCAATTTTTCTCATATTTTGAGTTTGCTAATGAGTGTTTGAGGTGCTTGGAAAACCTGTAGAGTTTGATGCTTCTTCCAGCTCTACAAGCATAAGCTTCTGCCTTTGGTATCTGTTTCTTTTCGCTGCAATTGCTGAGAGAGGAAAGCAGAATGTTTTAGTAAGTTGGAGTGGGAAGTCGATACCATGAAAATGCCGATTGAAGGATTTACAACTTGCAAGATAAAGCAGTTGGATGTTATTAAAACAATCCAACTCATACCTCTTATACATCTTAAAAGATCATGTGATAGTTATAAAAAACATGGCTCTTAAGGTAAACATCAAATATAAAAGTCCAACTGGCAAAAAGAACTTGGTGGCTCATTTAGCTAAACACATGAATCATCCATTCAAAGTTTTCACCTTTTTGAAATCCATCCCTATATCTTGTCCAAACCACAGCAATTGACATGCATTAATGTATCATGATTCAAAACCATTAAGGTTGCAGAAAGGAATATTGTATGCAAGATCCCTTGCATACTATATATGGAACACAAGCTAAAATCCTAAACCTAATCATCCAATCAAGGGTAAAAAACCCTGCCAATGACTCATAATGCCAGTAACTCTAACAAACACTATCTGGTTGTGTATATTTCTTATAGTTTAGCCTTATTATCATCGCAGGGTTAAGATCTGCCTACTCTTTCAGAGTTGCACACTTCTATTGGTAATTTTTTCCACTCCTTATTTACATGCTATTTGTATACCTACTCACCAAACTGTTCAACAAACCCATGTGAAGCAGTATAGAAGCAAAAACTAAGGGAACATTTTGTTCTGTTATCAGGTGCAGGACAGGACAAAGGATGGAAAATATAAGGAGCATCGATGGTAAGGTTGGATGATGCCATGATGTTTTCACCATCTTATAAAATCAGTGGGATTGAACAATAATTATTTTCAAGATACAATGTAAAGTAAAAAATTAAGAATAATTTTTCGAGTTATTTTACTTACATATTAAGTCTTGAGGAAACTCAAAATCATAATCACTGCTTCCCCTCCTTATGCAGAAAAAGTAAATTACGAGAAGAACAATGAGAATAAAAAGGCACGATAAGCCAATTGAGATCTTCCCAGCTAATGAAAGACCACCTTTGTCCCAAAATAAAGGACAAGCAGGTAAAGTAGGGACACCACATAGACCTTGGTTACCTGAAAGGCTGAACAAGAATAAACTAGTTAATCCTATAGAAAAGGAATTGATGTGACGACAAGTGTATTACAAAGTTTTCTGTGCTGTTAAGCGACCATTTTGTCTCAATAGCAGAGTAGCAGACCCTCATGAGAATAACTTACTCTATGATTCCACCATGTACACCAATTGAATAAACTTTCTCAGGAACTTGTCCATCCAATTGATTGTTGTTTAATAATCTGATTGAAAATTGAAACCCACAAGTTATAATAAAAAGTGAAGGATTCAGCATTAGTAAATAGATTTCTACTAAGTTTTCAGAAACTTAAATTATACTATTGTACGGAAAGGATCAATCACGATGATTAAAGCAACAGAGAGCATATTTATCAACTCACACAATTTGCGAGTTTGAGGAACCCAAGCTATCTGGAATACTACCTGTAAGCAAATTTGAAGACAAATCCCTGAATAATAAAAACAACAGAGGTTATTTTGACTAAGAAATGGAAAATATGAATAATGTCAGTCATCTTAAGATAACATCAGAACTATCCTTGCAATCCAAAAACCCCAAAAAAATTAGCTCAACTATATGAAGATGTTTTAACCTTCACACACAAATTATTCATTTCAAAGTTATGAAGCAAAACATTAGTAGATGACTGCTATTGGAGAGAGATATTGCAGATTTGACCTCATAAAGAGTGTTGGAGCCATAATGATGCCTTGGTGTAGTAAGCAAAGGGCCTTAGAAAGGATTGAGATAACTTTTAACCTGTCTGGACAAAAATGCTTGTGCACCTTTTCTATAATTGTGTTCCAACATATGGGCTTGGATTTTTAACACGGAATAGGGTTACATCGCATCATATTATTGCTTTGTTATTTCCTGTATTTGTCTTTAACAGCTCATTGTATTGAAGGAGTCACTATTTGACTACATGCAAGAAATTAAGTGTATTACTACTACAGCGTGTGACAGCAGGTTGTTACCCACATCTTTGAATACTAACTCCAGTAATCCAATTTACCCGCGACCTACCATGGGTTATTCTTCTTCTACTTTACCGAATCCAACTTACCCGCTGCTCCTTGAGCTAATAGAAAAATTCAATAAGACTACAGTATGACCTGTCATGCTTTATGAATGATAATGTTGGGTGATATTATATGAAACATATAAATAAAATTATGAAACAGAGATAAGAATGATAAGAAGTATATAGAATGAGATAACTGGAAAGGATAAAATGCAAAATTATCTAAAATAGTTAGGACTTAAATGCTTGATGATAACAAATAATAAAAATAACTAGGTGTAGGTTTAATAAAGGATAAAATAATAGAAAATAGATTGAGATGGTATGGATTTATTCAAAGGCGATGTCAATTCTATTTAGACGAGTTAGAACAATTAGTGTGGAAGATATTGGAAGTAGAGATGGAGACCCTATAGTACATATGATAAGTCATCTAATTAACTTAATTATTATAATTGATATTCAAAGTAGAATCTAATGGCGTAGAAGGATGGCGGCCGGTGGGAAACTTCCGTGTGGCCGGGCAGGTCGCCCGAGGTTGGTTGAAGAAACCTCGTTAATTATGTAATGGCGTAGAAGGATCCATATAGTCAACCTCACATAGTGGGATAAGAGTTGGTTGTTATTGTATATGACCGTAATAATGATAATATTTATTAGTATACTTGCATAAAGTATCTAAATGATAATTTAGCTTCTTTTTTTTTGTTTGAAAACTCCTATCGAGCATCAAGTTATTTAGATCAATCTAAGTTGGCTTGTTCAATATATATGGAAACTGAGAAAACAGATTAGTAAATAAGCAAATATAGGGTATAGTTCACCACAACGATCTCCATACAATCATGAAAGTATCTCCTTTTTTAAAAAATAAAATAAGTATCACATCTAGGCATAGGAGTGAATAAGAGTTTAACTTACAAGCTTACTAGGGATGCAAGACCAAAATTTGTCGGCAAACTTCCTTCCAATGAATTAGAGCTCAAGTTTCTGTCAGATTGTTAATTGTATGTCCATGAGAGGAAAGATGAAAAATTGAGCAAATATGCACATTAAATAGATTTAAGAAAAGCTAAAATAGAAAAACCATTTTCTAAGAAAAAATAAAGGGCATTCTGACAAAGACAAATTGCAACATGCAAGTTGAAAATAATATTGTTGTTTAGTTCATAACAGATATATTTGTTAAACCAAAGTCCCTCAAGTTGGTCCATGCACTGTTTTTTCTCTTAAGCATATAACAAATTTACCATGTCATATTAAAGCCTTCCCTAATTTGCCAATACTTGAAAGATCAATTACAGTGCTGGAGTCCATGCAAACATGACTGTGTGAGAAATAAAACAAGCAGTTAACATAGAGCAAATGCTACCATACAAACAAACATTGTTTCCACATAAATCTGCAGTGATCCTTTTTTTTCCCTTCATTTTCATTTCTACTATACACCATAAAAAAGAAAAAGCAACACTAGTCACAAGCCCAAACGAAGAATGCTGAAGATTTCATTAGGCCTACAGCCAGTGTTGAATTGTCAAAACCTTTGAATATGAAGCTCAACCCAAATTTTGGTAAAGTTAGGTCTCCAAGTGATGTAGTCTCAGCATGGAGGAATGAGATTCATGTAGCCTACCCAGATAATTGGGAAAAGAGAGCTTGATAATGCTTATGATGATGAACATACACAATAAAAGAACAACTATAAAAGAAATCAGCAAGAAGGAAATTGTGCAAGATGTGACAAATTAACCGATACTTACAAGTTTACCAAGTTTGTTAAGAGACTTATTTTATCACTAATATACCCTTTCAAGCCTTGACTTCCTAAATCCCTGCAAATCAAAACATGAAAAGTTAAGCAAGTTAGGAATAATCCCTCAGGTTTTGTGGCGGTATCCAGAATCCACATAGACTAGCTCATGTTGACATAATTAATACAAGAAATAACATGTAGGTATTAGTATACCTATTTCGACTACATTGTGTCATGCCCATGCAAATTAAATATTGTCTAGAAAGATTTTATCCTTCCTAAATGCACACAGGACCATGCAAATGAAAGTACAATATCTACCATAGAAATTGACTAGAAATAATAAAAATAAACACTGATTTGTTTCCCAGGATTGAAACCCAGTGGTAGTCCAATAATAAAACATAATGCAGATATCAATTTTCTTTTCTAAGCGTTCATGCTGATTTCACTGATATTCGCTACTAAAGAATAACCGACCCAATAAAACCATATCTCCACTGAAGAAGAGTCTCACTTCTCATGCAGTCACTATTGATTCATGTCCTACGACTTTTGTATACTATTGGAAGAAGCCAAAGTATGCTGATGGAAGAGCTTGTTGATGATGGAAACTACTAATGAAAAGTATACAATTTGGAGACTAATAAGAAAAAATGCAGAGATAATCTGATCATAAAATATTATGCGATCGCTTACAATTGAGTGACAACAAGATTCTGTCCATTATCACTGCGATGACAAGTGACTCCCTCCCAGGTATCCATGTGGAAGGTGCGCACGGGTCTCCATTCCAGCCCATCCTATCTGGTATCCGCAATGATTCCTTAAGTGCTTGCATCGCCAAAACTGTCAAGAAGGAAGTCAGCTCAAACTGTTCCTAGTAGCAACTGTATAATCCCAGTTCATGTTCCTGACCATCTACCTTGACTTGGCACCGTGGCCATGTCCAAGGGCACCATGGCGTAGTTCTCAAGTCCACAAATAATTGGCTTTCCCACCACCGGCACCAGCTTAACACTAAGGATCTTACTTGTCAAGTTATGCACTATGTGACTCCATTTGAAGGCAGTGAACCCTCTCACCTCCTTGTAGATGTCGATTCTCGTCACGTTCTCTTGGCCGATCAATACATCGAACACCCTCTGTGCTGCAGCATTCACCCCTGAATCTATCTCAGCAAAATGAAACCAGAGCATGTAATCTAGCCGCGTGTCCACCGGCAGCAAGTATTCTAAAGCGTCCCCAGTGTTGACGGTTGTGATGGCTGTCTCGTACAGCTTGACGGGAAAGAAATTTGGGGCCTGATTGGCGCCGAGTATTTGGTGTCCCCGGAGGACAGCGCCTTGACTGAGACATTGGGGTTTCGGTAGGTAGCGTCAGGTTGCCAGACCCGGGAAAAGGCGTCGGAGTCGTTAGTGAATCCAGGACCGAAGAGGGAGGAGCCAGCGGTGAGGCGACCATAATTGATGAGGATGAGATCTGTGCCAGTGGAGGCGGCATCATAGGCGAGTAAGTGGACGGCCGCGATCTCAAGGGAGGCAATGACAGGAGGGTCGGTGGCGATGCTGTAGAAGCAGAGGGTGGCGGTGCCGTCGGGGACAGCGGCAATGAAATCGGAGTAGGCGCCGGATCGGGCGGCGGCCTCGAGCCATGGGGAACGCCAGGTGAATACGAGCGTGCCCTCGAAGGAGACGTCGAAGCTAGGGCTCCGCAGCTTGGAATCGTAGTTGTCGTAGACGGTGAAGGTGCGAATATAATAGCGTCCATTGGGAAGGGGAACCGCGTAGCAGTTCTTCTTGCCGTAGGAAACCGGTGGGAAAAAGCGGAGAGTTCGCTCCTGCGGCAGCTGGAACCGGTGGGGCTCCGCCACCAGCCCGGCGGCGCCGCCAGAGTAGTAGAGATCCGCCAGCCAGGAGCGGCCGAACTCCGACGTGAAGTTAGCGGTGCCTCCGCAGTCGATGTTCAACTCAACGCCTGCGATCCCAAACAAAAATTAAGCAGAAAATTGGCAAGGAGGAGGAACCACGGCAATGTGCGTGAGCTAAGCATACCAGCAGAGAAAGGATCGTTAGGCGAAGATGGATTGGCATCCCCAGAAGCGGCGGAAGAGAAGAAGAAGAAGAAGAAGAGGAAGAAGAAGTGAGCCATGGCTCGAGCTTGGGATCATGGAGATCGGGAAAGGAGTCTTATGACGGAAGACTGCGGGCGCAAATCACGGCCGTTCATCCGCTCCGTGACGAAGGGAGTCCACTCCGGAAACGAAAAGGCTGTCTCCATGATCGCGTGTTCCGAATAAACAAAAATCAGGAAAAACAACCAACGACAACATCCAAAACATCGAAATGGATTCCGTGATTGGCGGTTCTGTTCTATTCGTGTCGCGTAGTCTTCGGTGTTGGCGATACAACGTTCGATTTCAGCTATTGGGATCTTCTGTCCCGAAAAAAAGTACCTGTCCGACCTGTCCCATTCTTCGATGACGATCGACGAGTCGTCAGATCGCTGATTAGACACCACCGATAGATTTTGATCGTCGTACCGAATCAAATGATATTCTAGAAGAACAGTGATTCGGTCGGAATCGCTGCAATTGCAATCTCGTCGGATTCAACAATGAATCCGGTGAGATGGCAATTGCGTCGATCCCGACGGGTTCACCGTACCCTCAGGGTATAATTTTGTTCAGGACGGCGGTTAGAGACCGCCGGTAGTGTCCGATTGACGATCGGACGACTCGTCAATCGTCATCGGGAACGGGACAGACGAGACAAGAGCTTTTTTGAGACAGAGAATCCGCTCTCTATGAGCTTCTTGACCTTCTTGGTGGTGAAGGCTATATTTTCTAGTTGGACAAAGATCAGAAAACATCGAAGTCAACAAAAGCAAGTCAATTTACCCAAATGACTCGAACTCACAAAGTAATTAATGATTTTTATAGTCATTAATTCAAATTAATTGTAATTTGTTCACAAATGACCTTCTTGGTGGTAATCTTTGCTCATTGAAATTAATTGTATCCTAATTAATTCCTTGCTATTTTATAGTCATTAAACTATCATTAGAGTAAGAACTCTTGTTTATACTCTTCGAACATAACTATGTTGTTGCGACATGAATAAGGAAGAGAAGGTCAGGCTTTAGCAATTTCATAAGTTAAATTAATTCAAATTGTTTTTTTTACTATAGCAGTGATGGATATTAAATCTGTGTTAAACAACTATGCAATCATAATTATTATAATTTGATCCTGATTTATTAAATCTGTATTATAATAATTATAAAACCGTAACTGTTATATCATGATCATGATACACACGAAGCAAACAGATCTTCGAGACAGTTGAAGACGACAATAGCCAAGATACATACTGCTGCAGCAACCCCGCAAAGCACGTAGAACCTCCCGGGCATCATCGGCGGCGTCCACGTTGAAAGGGTTTTGTGGACGTCCACCGGCGGCACGACCCACAACCTCACCATCTTCTTCTTCTTCTTCGATGTGTCAATTAATTAGATGGATAATGCCTAATCTCTCTTCGTGTGATAAATAGCAGAGAGCGGAAATCCATTTCAAAGCGCGCGTGCCTCTTTCTTCGACCAGTATGTGGTTGAAGCATATCGTTGAACAGTTCAAAATTTGTGCACTGCACGCAAGGCAATTGCATGAATTTATTGCAGAAAAAGAGGCTATGCAGAAATAACAATCACATTAATTTATTGCAGCCTAGACGAATTCAAGACGGTAAAAGATGATTAAATGGTTCTCAATATTTCTATCAATCTCTCCTAAAATTAACATGAAAAAATAAATCATAAAAATTATTAGCACTGATGACGTTATTAGCATGGGAAGAGGGTGAATAAATTAATTTTGTCATATTTTTATTCTTAGATTTTAAGAAGACAATACCGCATTAGCTATCTGTCAATCAATTTCTTAGGGATTACCTTGACTAAGTTGAGCACTACTTTCTAGTGAAGGTTTAATTTCATCTGAGGATATTTCCAATGTAAAATATATGAGAGATTTTTTAAAATCAAAAGAATTCAATAAAAAGTAGAAGTAAAAATTTAAATATATTTTTTTTCGAGGATAGAATTTGTAATTAATGATAAAATATTATTGTATTGTTATTTGTGATTTACGATATGGGAAGGCTAACGTACGGTCTAAAAAAATTATAATTTTAGATGTAGCATATATGTGACACATTAAGGATTATAAAAAAGTCTCATTTAGAGATTTAATCTTTGGAGTGCCCTGATGGCCATGAGAGAATATCAATTATATATTATTGTGCGTTAATTTGAGTCGATTAGATAACATTAATAGAAAGGAAAAGTTGAAAAATAACAACATCTAAAATAATAATGTAATAATTAGACTCTTCTAAAGATTAACTAAGGGATCTCAATTGCAATTTCCTTCCTTGAAAAGTGAGCTTAAGAATATTAAAAATTCGATGAAAAATTTCTCTATCGCTTCTAAAATTAATTGTTCAAATAATTAAATATCTTAATTATAAAAAAAATTACAACCCATTTAAAATTTTATTGGTAGTTTTCCGACGAAAATTTAGCCATCCACACCCACTAATTCACTCCTTACGGGTATTAGCAGAATATTAAAAAAATATTAAAAATGATCAAAATTGTTGTTATAATGGACAATAAAATAATTAATGCATCCAAATGTCATAGTAATTTTTATATTTCGTATAACTATTGTAATTTTAAATTTTATAGTTAATAATTTAAATTTTTTAATCCCTCATAGGCATTTAATTTTGAGGCTGTTGTTTATTTTAATTTAATTGAATATACTAACTCGACTTTACACGTTTGAGTACTAATGAGGATGAACATTCCAGAGTTGACATGTGGAGCAAAGAAGATATGTATCGGGGTTTATCGAGTCTGAACGATTATCTCGGACTCTCGAGACCTCCCCGAGAAGATAGACCCTTAAGGCCCTTCTGGGGGAGGAGATTTCCGAGACCACCTCGGGAAGGGCAGACTCCTGAGACCAACTCGGGATTGTATATGCCCGAGACCTCCCCGGGATGATAGGCTCCTGAGGCCCTCCCGGAGAGGAAATCTCCCGAGATCCTCTCTGGAGAGCGGAGCCCAAAAAATCATACACCCAATAGCCCGACTCCACTAACCGTTACCATTTCCTCTTCAGGAATGGTGGTGGATAATTATTGCCCTTTATATGCGACAATTAAGGCTCAATAATCGCGGGAGACGTTGCCCAAGAGCTATCAGGTAACCGACAAGTACGAAACATGTAGGAGAACGTGGATATACATGCGACCAAGCCTACATGTATATAAAATACTCCAACCCCTCAGGTAAGGGGTTAACTCACAACTCCTCCTTGATTCTTTTTCTTGCGATCATCTTGAGTGCTGACTTGAGCGTCGGAGTGGGCTCCGTCGAAAAATCTTCGGCATGTTCCCATTAACGCTCGTGTTAATCTCGCAAGGCGGGATCTCTTTTCCTTTTGTCACCGTTCCCGTGGGAAGGACTCTGGTGATTGGTCGTCCGTGTCGATTCCTTCTGGAACAAGTTTGGCGTCGTCTGTGGGAACATAAATCAAAACACCAGAAGGAGCACCGTGATGGTGGACTCAGAAGGACAACCCATCATCTTGACGAAGGAAGAATTGGATCGCCTTGTGGCCAACGTCGTCAATGGAGCGCTTGAACAACATCAGATCAAGCAAGCTGCATCACGTCGAGCGACCTCGATGCAAGGGGAGATCCCTAGAATCTCCACCTCGCACCATCACAACCGGCGATCTATCTCGCCACCGGTGGGACATGCAGCGATACCTCCAGCGCACCAGCGAGAATCTTTGGGAGACTTGGAGAAGGCAAACTCCATAGCCTCAAGTGTTCTGAGGCAGGAAGAATGACTGAGGAAGGGAGAGGAATCCAAAGCCTTCCAGAAGTCACCCTCTACTCCTTTCTCACTGGAGATCATAGAAGATCCCATGCTGAAGCAGTTCCGCGGACCTTGGATTACCGACTATGATGGGAAGACGGATCCAGAAGATCACGTCTGCAAATTTGAGAATGCGGCCCTCTTGCACCAGTACACAGATGGTGTTAAGTGCTGAGTGTTCTTGCACACTCTATCGGGAGCCGCTCAGAGATGGTTCCAGAGACTGTCGCAGTGTTCCATAAACTCTTTTCTGGAGTTTAGAATTGCGTTGCTGCACCACTTCGCCAACAATCATCGATATTAGAAGACGACACTCAACCTATTCGCCCTCAAGCAGAAGGCGAGGAACCACTGAAGGATTATATCCGGTGGTTCAATCGGGTGTCACAGGATGTGCCTACCGCAACATCGAAGATCCTGGTCAGCGCCTTCACGCAGGGCCTCTTCGAAGGGGACTTCTTCCGATCGTTGGTGAAGAAGCCACCAACTAGCTTCGACGACTTACTATGGTGCTCCGTTAAGCACGCCAATGTAGAAGAAGTGCAGCATGCCCGCCGTAAAGAACCAGCCGGAGCTGCTGCAACGACCATGGTCCGGTCGGAGAGAAAGGAACCACCAACACTCGGTCGAGAAAAAGACTCTCGGTCGGGGAAAGAGCATTGGGCCGGTAAGAGAAGGCTCATGGAAACTGTGGATACCTAAGGGTCAGTGCCACCGAGGAGGTACTGCGATTTCCATGGCAGTACCACGCACTCCACTAAAGAGTGTCATGCTTTGAAGAAAAGAATGGCAGGGGAAGCAGATAACAAGCCCCGGATGCCATCAGAAGAGGAAGGAACCCGACGACCATCTTGATCACGTTTTAGGGGGAGAAGTCGGGAGGTGGCGCCTCGTCGATCCCTCTCCCCTGAGCGAGATCCTAGGAAGGGCAAGGCCCCTGTGCGAGGCCCTCCTTCGGGCCACGTAGGGGTAATCTCTGGAGGTCCTACCAGAGGGGACTCAAACCGGGCAAGGAAGGCTCTTACTCGGCGGCTGGAAAACTACGCCATCGAGATGAGCAGTAGCCAATGTCACGACCCTACCATCTCCTTCGACCCTGAAGACCTAGAGGAAGTGGAAGCTCTTCACGAAGGCGCCCTGGTACTTCTTGCACGTATTGCAAATTATGAGGTTAAGCGTATCTTCGTGGATAGAGGTAGTTCTATGAACATCCTGTAGAAGGCGACCTTGGATCAGATGCAGATCAATGAGGATGAGCTGCGCCCGGTCTCCACTCCACTCTTCGGCTTCACTGGGTATCGGGTACAACCGATAGGGCAGATCACCCTATCCCTGTCGTTAGGAAGTGACACGCTGGATAGGACGAGGAGGACTCCCTTCCTGATCATCGACGCCCCCTCATCCTACGATGCAATCCTGGGGCGCCCAACACTCAGTGTATTCCAAGCCGTGGTCTCGGTCTACTACCAGAAGATCAAGTTCCCGGTTGGCAATCAGGTGGTCGAGGTCAAGGGAGATTAGTTAGCGTCTCGGCGATGCTACAGCGGGGAAGTCAGTTCTAAATCTCGCAAGAACCCGAAGCCTCATGAAGCTCTATAAATCGACCTGGTCAACCCCCAGGAAGTGGAAGGACCCAAGGATGAAAGGAGGGAGGTGGAGAGCGAAGAAGTCCAGATCCACCCTCAACAGAAGGGGGGGTACGAGGATTGCTGCCGACCTCACTCCGGAGCTGAGAAGCCGTTTGCTCGACTGTTTGCAGAGGCATCGGGACGTGTTTTCCTGGGCTACAGAGGACATCAAAGGTGTCCCCCCAACCTTGGCCATGCATCATTTGCATGTGACCCCCGGGGCTTGGCTGGTGAAGTAGAGACGAAGGCACTTCGCGCCTGAGCAGGACAAGACTATTAGGGAGGAGGTCGCCAAGTTGCTGAAGGCTGGTCACATAAGAGAAGTTCAATTTTCAACTTGGTTGGCTAATATAGTGCTTGTCCCTAAGCCTGGGGGTAAATGATGGGTGTGTATTGACTTTCGAGATCTCAATAAAGCATGTCCTAAAGACCGCTACCCTCTGCCTCGTATAGATAGACTAGTATATTCCATCTCTAGTTGTTAGTTCATTTTCATGTTGGACGCCTACCAGGGGTATCAACAAGTTCCTCTCGCGCCTGAGGATCAAGAAAAGGTCAGCTTCGTGATGGCAGATGACACATATTACTATAATGTCATACCTTTCGGGTTGCGCAAAGCTGGGGCAACTTACCAGCGTATGATGGACAAAGTCTTCAGGCATCAGATCGGGAGAAATATTGAAGTCTATGTAGATCACATTCTGGTCAAGACTGACAAGGGGAAGGATATGATAGCCGACCTCGAAGAGACCTTCGCCACCCTGAGGGCCAATCAGCTGAAGTTGAACCCAGTCAAGTGTCTATTCGGAGTAAAGAGTGGTCGATTCCTAGGCTACATGGTGACAGAGAGGGGGATCGAAGCCAATTCAGATAAGGTAAGGCCATCCTTGATATGCCCTCTCCTCGCAACTTCAAGGAGGTATAGAGGCTGAACGACAGGATAACCGCTTTATCCAGGTTCATCTCCAAGTCTGCAGACAGGATCCTGCCCTTTTTCAAGATTCTGAGAAAGACAGTCAAGTTCGACTGGGACGACCAATGTGAGAAGGCGTTTGCAGAGCTGAAGGCTTACTTGGCCGAGCTCCCCGTCCTCTACAAGCCAGAGGAAGGGGAGACATTATTCGTCTACCTGTCTGCGACCGAGCAAGCGGTGGGCTCTGCACTTATCCGAGAAGAAGGCACTGTGCAGTACCCGATCAACTTCTTCGGACACTTCTTGAAGGACGCAGAGACATGCAGCACCATGATAGAGAAGTTGACCTACGCCTTGGTCTTAATGGCACGAAGGCTCAGGCCATATTTCTTAGCACACCCAACTATGGTTCTCACCAACAGCCTGCTGGGACGAGTTCTCACCAATTCAGAAGGGTCGGGCCGACTAATCAAATGAACGGTAGAGCTGAGTGAGTACGGGATCGAGTACCAGCCCCGTACTACCATAAAGGCACATGCCCTTTCGGATTTCATGCTTGAATCTATCCCCAAGCCCGAAGCTGAAGGAATTTAGAGGATCTATGTCGACGGGTCTTCCAACAGCAAGCATAGCGGAGTTGGAATGTAAATAGTGTTGGTGCAATCGACCCAAGTTTGATCAGGTAGATCATGGGTTTTGATGTGCGTGTCAATGTGATTAAGTTAGAGTTTAATGTTGATCTAATATGTGTATGTGAGTGTGCAGGTTTGTAGGATACACATTGACTTAGTTGAACGTCTTCGGGATCGGTGAAGGATGGCATGGGAGACAAGTCGTGGACTTGTATGCATCCGAGGGATCGTGGACAAAACAGGGATGATAAGCCTAGAGAAGCGGACTTCGAGGCATACGCGAAGGATGCCATGGGGGGATGAGCCGTGGGCTTGCATACATCCGAGGGATGAGAGCCAAAGTCAAAGAGGGCTTGAAGACAATAGGTCAAGCTTGTTGGATGAAAAGTCAACTGAGTCTTGAGGATTCGAGTGCTGAGAGAACTGTACTCGGGAAAAGAAACCTTAGGTAGCAGTCGACTGATGCTTGATCAGTTGACTGAGGTAGAGCACAGAAAGATCAGTTGACTGTTACTTGGATCAGTCGACTAATGCAGTTGACTGGTGTCGACCAGAATTCGAAACGTCAGGCTGTGACATTCGAATCTGGTGTTGCACCAGTCGACTAGTAACGGTCAGAACAGTATCAAGCGCTATTTAAGATGGCTCGTTTTTGGCTGTTCTTGCTTGGCGAAACAAGCTTGGTCAAAGCCTGTTAGTAGCCTAAATGTGCTCAGAGGTTGTCAAGGTATTGTAGTGAGGTTTCTCCACTCACATGGAGCGACAAGAGCTAGCCGGAGGTGTTCCGGGGAATCATCCATCGAAGGATCGGGACCGTCCACCTTACGGACAGCCGTGGAGTAGGAGTTTCATCTCCAAATCACGTAAAAGTTGTGTTAGCATTGTTTAAATTTGTTTTTGTTAGTTTTCCGCTTGCGTTTGCTAACCTTTGTAGGAAGAAAAATCGAAAATAAGCTATTCACCCCCCCCTCTAGCTAAACGACAAGGCCCCAACAAATGGTTCCCCCCAGGGAGATACGTTGCATTTGTCTGTTCGACTCCACTTCAACGCCACTAATAATGAAGCTGAATACGAGGCGATCCTAGTAGGATTGCAAGCAGCCAAGCATGTGGGAGTCGCTTGGGTCATTCTGCATTCAGACTCCCAGCTAGTGGTGCAGCAAATCAAGGGCGACTTCGAAATAAAGTACGAGCGCTTGCGGAAGTATGTAGCCATTTACGAACAGCTGAAATCCTCGTTCACAGAGGTAACTCTGCAGAAGATTTCTCGAGCAGACAATGTCAAGGTGGATGAACTAGCCAAGCTTGCTAGCTCCATCTCTGCATGGCAACTAGACGAGCCCAGTACCACCGAAGCGATTGTGGCTCAGATTGAAGAGGAAGCTGGGAGTTAATTGTCTTCTCTTTAATTGTCTTCTCTTTAATAGGTTTGTTAGTCTTTGACTGTGAATCAATAATAAAAAAGTGATTGTCTTCTCTTTAATTGTCTCTCTATTCTTTCTTTTTTTTATATCTATGTACTCTTGTATTTCTATTTCAACAACGAGATCCTATCAGAAGTATACTATCCCTTCTAAAAGTCACAGATATGATATCTTACTTCTTTGTGTAATAAAAATTCTTGTCCCCATTGACTAAGGTACATGTACACCTTTACATAGAACTACACACATGCATCTACCGTTTATCTTCGATTTCTCTCCCATTAGAAATTGACTTGAGCATCAGAATAGTTAAGCCGGGACATCCCGACCATCCATCTAATACTCTGCTTCCCTCCTCTCTTTTAACAACCTTGTAGGTATTGTTGATCAGAGACTCTCTCCCCTTTTGGCTCCTTCTTTAGTTCTGACTTTTCTTTGAAGTCCAGCACATCAATTCAGTTAACCCAGAAACTAACTCACTGGATTGGCCAACATCTTCTATGACCCCACCTTCCTCTAGGTACCACAACGACTTCGTGAACATCAACGATAGCTTACTAGTGGTCCATCCATTAATACTTTTGAGCAGGATCACATGAACCACAAGTTTAATCTCCCATTTTCTATTATCTATTATGACTTCATAGTTATCAAGTATCATGACCCATTTGAATTATCTTTATCAGCTTTTTATTAAATTTTCAATTATTAAATACCCCACGGGATCATTTAAACTTTATTACTATTAAATATCCAATTAATCATTACATACCATCTCACTCAATTATCAAATATATTAATCTAATATTCAAATCTAACTGCAAGTAAACGGACCATTAAAGTTGCACACACGAAGCAGAGATTGTTTTTACAAGCAGAAAATATTTGTCTTACAGAAATTGTTCAACTATTATCACCATATACCAACGCTAATTAGCTCTCAACCTCCTCCTCCTCCTCCTCCACCACAGCCTCCACCGCCGTGCCCGCCGTGCCCGCCGTGCCCGCCGCCGCCATGCCCGCCGCCGCCATGCCCGCCACCGCCGCCATCAGCACACCCTCCACCGCCGCCCCCTCCGTATCTTCTTCTTCTGGCCTTATTCGCAGCAGGATCTTCGAGACAGTTGAAGACGACAATAGCCAAGATGGATACTGCTGCAGCAACCCCGCAAAGCACGTAGAACAACCCGGGCATCATCGGCGGCGGCCACGTTGAGTGGGTTTTGTGGACGTCCACCGGCGGCACGACCCACAACCTCACCATCTTCTTCTTCTTCGATGTGTCAATTAATTAGATGGATAATGCCTTATCTCTCTTCGTGTTATAAATAGCAGAGAGTTGAAATCCATTTCAAATCGTGCGTATCTTTCTTCGACCAGTATGTGGTTGAAGCATAGCGTTGAACATTTCAAAATTTGTGCACTGCACGCAAGAAGAAAACAGAGTCTACGCAGAAATAATAATCACATGAATTTGTTGCAGACGTAGCTAGCGCTAGCGCCATGTATTGATTTTATCATATTTTAATTTTTAGATTTTAAAATGATAACACCGTATGGGCTAACTGTCAGTCAATTTCGTAGGGATTACCTCAACAAAGTTGAGCACTATTTTCTGGTGAAGGTTTAATTTCATTTGAGGAAATTTTCAATGTAAAATTTGTTAGTGTGTGTACTTATGTGCCAAGACACTTTTATATATTTATGGATAATTATTTTAATAAATGCAAGTATTTGACGTTAATCATTTACTTTTCTGTACATATATAATTAATGATAAAGTCTCACAGATTAATGGTTATATTATTCTGAAAAACGTCCTTGATCGGATAGATATCTAGAGGGGACATAGATATCTAGATCAACGCTAAGTATGACTAAGTCAAGATAGACCGGAGGGATGGATATCCAAGTTGTACTTGGGGTGCCTTGAGTCTAGAGGTACACTGAACACGACCCGCTTAAGAGAACACCACATATTAAGCATCATTGGTAGTTCGTCTTAATGAACGAGTGTAATTGATCTTTTGACTTGAGACCTTCATATATTCTATGTGTGGAGTTATGTATTTTGATGCCGTTAAAAACAATCTTTAATCGGACTGTGATTAATACGGTAATTGGGTGTATGACAAAACGTAGAGAGAATAGTGTTGAGTCAATAGAGGATTCATCGCTCTCTTGGATTTGGGAGTTAACATCCTGGCCGCTTGATAGAGATATTAGTGACTCGAAATCCATGGTCATGGGAGGAATGATTATCATTCAAGATGAGTCTATTATATCTTGGAAATCAATTAAAATAATTAATTGGTGATGATGCATACTGCACCGAATTAATTGAGATGTAAGATAAAGATGAAGAGATTGAATTACATAGTAATCGGTTCATGAAGGTTTTAGTTTATAACTAATATTCTATCACGTTGGGTGGCTAAAAAATGTTGCTAGACGGTTACCTTAGTTTGTGTATGGATTTACGCTGCCTTCGTGTATAGAACCTAGAGGGTCGCACACATAGCACATAGACGCGAACAGTATCTGTAGTTGATTATTTTAGTGGATACTAAAATCAATCAATTTATTATTTCTGAATAAGAATTAATTGGATTATTAATTATTTCTGAAATATCACAAGCGAGAACGGATCAAGATCAAATATGGATTTATTTGATGAAGAGAAGAGAGAGTGAATTTATCTCTTATTCTCTTTGGAGAATTTGAAAGGCCACGATTATTGTAGCAATAATGGAGAAGATGAAGAGTCTCTATTAATGATTATTAATGGAGAAATGAAGAGTCTCTATTAATGATTATTAATGGAGAATTTCAAAAGTCATAATTATGGGCGCTTGGTATAAATTTGGCAATGAGAATGGTAATGGGTTTGATTGAGGGGTTTATGGGTTTGGTGATAACCTAGTGGGGGGGTTATGAAATCAAGGGTATCATATCTTTATTTTGATTCCGATTCCCGTATACCAAGCATCATCAATGGGAATGAAATAGATTTCATTCCCATTCCCACCTTCTAAACCCGCTTACCAAGCACCCCCTTAATGAAGAATATGAAGAGTCATATCTCTTTATCTTCCTTGGAGGCTATATATAGCTAGCCATCCTTGGAAGAAGACCTAGGCGGCTCTAAGGTCTTCTCTGTGGTCTCTCTTGTGCGAGCTCTCTTCATCTCTCCCGGGAAGCCTTCGGTAACCTACTTCTTCTCTAGTTGGAGACGCATCTCCAGATCTGTAGCGCATCCGGAAGAATTCTGTCGATCCAAGTGGCTAGCACCTAACGGATTATCTAGTTCGTGATCTTGTGCGCGTGGATACCGTTAGAGGAGTCACACATGGGGCTCTCATCTGTTCATGATATTATTTACAAATAAGCAAACGATTACAAGGGCCCCCAGGGCTATGGTGCAGCGGTAGGGCTATTAGCCGCTATCCCAGGCACCCTCGGTTCGATCCCTAGCTACGGCGCATTTGCAGGAATTTCTCCTCCAAATAGGGCGAACCACCAAAAAAAAAAAAAAAAAAAAAAAAAGCAAACGATTACAAGGTATGTTTTCAATTTATGCTTGTTTTCACATCATTTTGTTTAGAACTATATGTACTACGAAAAGATCCATGATTTAAGAGTAGATTTTTGCTTTATTATAAATATTCCGTCGTGCTCAGAACCCAACATAAAATTTATGAGAGTTTTTTTAAAATTAAAAGAATTAAATAAAAAGTGGTAGTAAAAATTTAAATATATTTTTTCTTGTAATTAATGATAAAATATTATTGTATTGTTATTTGTGATTTACAATATGGGAACGCGTAACGTAGGATCTAAAAAAAGAAATTATAAAAAAAAAAATCATTATAGAGAGAATAGTAGATTTTTTTTTTTCATTTTGATGTAGCATATATGTGACACATTAATGATTATAAAAATTCTCATTTAGAGATTCAATCTTTGGAGATGCCCCGACGGCCATGAAAGAATATCAATTATATATTCTTGTGCGTTAATTTGAGTCGATTAGATAACACTAATAGAAAGTAAGTTGAAAAATTACAACACCCGGAATAATTATGTAATAGTTGACTCTTTTAAAGAATAATTAAGGGATCTCAGTTGCGTTTTCTTCCTTGAAAAATGAGTCTAAGAATGATATAGCCGTCTACTTTCTTATCTAATATGAGGATTGATGAAAAATTTTTATGGGATCAAACTGATCGCTTCTAAAATTGATTGGTTCAAATAATTAAATATCTTAATTATAAAAAAAATTTACAACCCATTTAAAATTTTATGGGTAGTTTTCCAATGAAAATTTAGCCATCCACGCCCACTAATTCACTCCTTACGGGTATTAACAGAATATTAAAAAATATTAAAAATGATCAAAATTGTTGTTATAATGGCCAATAAAATAATTAGTACATCCAAATGTCATAGTAATTTTTATCTTTCGTATAACTATTGTAATTTTAAATTTTATAGTTAATTATTTAAAATTTTTAATTCCTCATAGGCATTTAATTTTGAGGCTGATGTTTATTTTAATTTAATTGAATATACTAACTCGACTCTACACGTATGAGTACTGATACTGATACAGGATCTAAGAGTAGAATGTCATATAGTTCAGGAGAGTCAATGACCTTACATAGGCGACGATCAAAGTTAACAAAAGGCCATCCAATTTTCATGTCTCCTTGGCTCCATATCATTCCCGACTCCTAACCACTCCTACTCCATGTTACTTCCAGCTCCTCGTCACTCCTGGCTCTACTCCATTCCCCATAGAGGGCAATTCCTGATTCCAGACTATTCCCGACTACTAATAGCTAAGGTGATAAGTTGCTTGCGAAGATAAGGACAACGTAGTCATTACTCCTAGAAGTCCTGCAATTTAATTTGGAAAGATGGATAATGTAACCATTTATTTTAGAAAACGAGGTTAACACAAGGAGGATCTCAGGATACATGGAGAACGTGAGAATCAATTGCAACCTATAAAAGGTCGCTCGTCCTCGCGAACACATGTATACACATGCACCCACAATCTCTAAACTATCTTTTTTTTCCCTTCTTCCTTCATCTTCTACTAGAGATTAACTTCAACATCGGAGTAGTTATGTTGGAGAACTCCTCAACCATCATTTTAACCCTCCTTCTTGCTTTCTCCCATTCAGGCTCCTATGGGTCTCTCCATGGGTCCTTATTATAGCTAGGTGATCTATGACAAAGTCAACATAGATGCCTACTCACCGATGGCTCGTTCATTGGTGTTCTCAGGTAAGATTAAATTGGCGCCATCTGTAAGAACATTCCGTTAAGAACTGAACTAAGAGAAGTTAAAATTAATGATACTGGAAGACCTAACATCATCGCCATGACAATAGACGATTTCAATAAGTTGGTTGTCATCAGAGTGCAGGCGGCACTGCAAGGACAACCCCAATAGCCAATGTCGCCTATGCCCAATCCTTCAATTGAGATGTGTTCCCAATCGTTTAAACTGCCGCAAACACCTCATCAAAAGTCAACCCGACCTCAGGAACACCCCATGCAGATTCCCCACTCAAGTCAATATGTGGGATGTGAGGGAAAAGAGAATGGAATCTTCGGGGAAGACCCCACATCGGAATTTGACGAAGGAAAAAAGATTCCGCATCTAGCAAAGCGAAGGCCCCCCTGCCCTCTATTTTCGAAGGGCATCCTTGAGGACGAATTACAATGTCATTTCTGAGCACTATAGACCAGAGAATATAATAGTACAATCGCCACCCTGAGGACCACATATAAGTAGTTCAATCATCCCCCTGCCTCCTCCATTCGAACTTTCAATAACTTCAAAGCCGTGTTCATGCAGTACTTCACCACCTATCGAGCGAATCAAAGACTCTCTAATGTTGGGGTTGCAAGCTTGCAACCCCAACAATCACCCCTCCCTCCTTCTCAAATGAAGGCTCACATGACTCCCTCAAGCAGAAAGCATATCTGTTTGACGTCCGATACTCGATCCATCAGGACTTCCTGCCTCTCGGTCCAACCGATCTACTAGGACTTTCTTACCTAACCGTAAGCATGACTTTCTGCCAGGTGTCTGGTTCTCTTGATCCGGACATGGGATACCTCACCTCCTTTGTTCAAGGTTAATATTACATTCACATGGCTTGACGTCTGATACTCGATCCATCAGGACTTCCTGCCTCTCGGTCCAACCGATCTACTAGGACTAGGACTTCCTGCCTCTCGGTCCAACCGATCTACTAGGACTTTCTTACCTAACCGTAAGCATGACTTTCTGCCAGGTGTCTGGTTCTCTTGATCCGGACATGGGATACCTCACCTCCTTTGTTCAAGGTTAATATTACATTCACATGGCTTGTGCACAGTCGATGTTTAGACCTTCTGATAGTCCGAGCTCTAATACTAATTTTTAGGATTAAAGGAATTAAGATATTTCTATAATGGTATGATATTATCCATTTTGGGTTAAAGCCCTCGTGGTTTTATTTTTGGACTCTACCCAAAAGATATTGTACTAATGGAGATATTTTTCCCTTATAACCCATGATTTTTCTTATGTGTTTTCAATGTGGGACTTTATTTGATTGTTATGATACAATCAAAGTCATACATTGGAAAGATATGGAAAAGATCATGGGTTTAAAATGATATAACATAACTCCATTGGAATAAGACCTTTTGGGAAAAATCTAAGAGCAAGGTCATGAAAGCATAGGCCAAAAGTGGATAATATCATGTCATAGTGGAGATATACATATCCTTGGGATCTTAACAAATGGTATCAAAGCCATGATCCAGACTAGGTGTCATGTGGCGATCCTTGAACAAAGTTGAGGGGACGCTTGGAGCAATTCAAGAGTGACCGGATGCTTACTGTGAGGCTCGGAGCAGGGTCTAGAGTGGTCGGATGTGGATGCTCGTGGGGAGGCCTGAAGGCCCGAAGTAGGTCGGATGCTAGTGGCGAGGCTCGGAGCAGATCAAAAGTGACCAAATGCTTGCGGGAAGGCTCAGACTATGAGAGAAATTGTGGTCCTTTAATTGAGGGAAGAATTGTTGGGGATACAATTAAAGTCTCATATCGGTAAGACATGGAAAAGGTCATGGGTTTAAAAGGATGTAAGATGTCTATTGGAATGATGTCTTTTGGGAACAGTCCAAAAGTAAAGTCATGAGAGCTTAGACCCAAAATTGATAATATCACGTCATCATAGAGATATACATATCCTTAGGGCCTCAACATCTTTGACTTATTTACCCTCGAGCAGAATCCAAATAACCCTTGAAGGAATATCATGTCATTATGGGTAGCCATAGATGTTCCTTTGGTTACCTCGAAGGTGCAGGTTAGTGCCTTCTCATAGGGCCATAGATGTTCCTTTGGTTACTTCGAAGGTGAAGGTTAGTGCCTTCTCATAGGGCTTGACTGAGAGGGATTTTTTAAAATTGTTAGTAAAGAATCCCCTAGTCGACTTTGACGGATTACAAGGCCGGTGATGCGAGTTTGACATCACAATCTTCTGAAAGCCATAATTCTTGACTCGGACTCGAAAATAGGCTCTGGCGGTGGCCACATATGCGCATTTCATAGATTTATGTTTATTATCAGAACCCATAATGGCAAACTTTAGAGCCTAAATTTTACCGTTTAAGCCCTCAACTGAGCCTTCAAATATATTTTTATTATTTTTGATAATGTCTATTTTTATGAAATTTTGGATATTTTTGGTATTTTTATATATACAGGGTAGGATTTATCATTATTAGAGCCCTGCCAAATTAATTATAATCTCTGTTAAGAAATTTTTTTTTCTAGTCAGATTTCTTTCCTTTTTGCAAAAGATAGGAATTAAGGTCCATATATGAAAATTTCTTTCCTTTTTTTCAATCATAGGATATGAGTTTATATAAGTATATTGTTTCATATTTTGTGGATAATTTTTTATTAATGAAATTTTCGACTGAATCGTTATTTTTCTACTTCCTGATATAATTTCATTGAATCAACAAGGTATTAGAAGATTACTTCTGATATTCGTGCATGAATTAACAGATTTGATAGTCAATTTCAGTATTGGTAACCAGGGTGATATGTTGCTCGTAGAAGATAAGGACAACATAGTTGTTACACCCTGAAGGGCGTGGGTAACGCCATAGTTTGATCCGGGAAAGATGGGTAACGTAACCATTTATTTTAGGGAAATGGGGGTAACGCAAGCGAGGATCTCAGGACACGTGGAGAACGCGCGTGTGAAACAACCGTAACCCTATAAAAGGTCGTTTATCCCCACGAGCATAGGCACGCGCACACACGCATCCATAAACCCTAAATTCTCTTTTTCTTCATCCTTCCTCCTCTACCAAAGATTGACTTGACTGTTCAAGTGGTTATGTTGGGGAACACCCCGACCATCATTTTAAACCTCTTTTTTATTTTTTATTTTTTATTTTTTATTCAGGCTCCTGTGAACCTCTCCACGGGTCTTTACTGTCGCTAGACAATCGATGACAAAATCAACACAAATGTCTATTTATTGATAGCTCATCTATCAATATTCTTAGGTGAAACCATAGACAAATATGAGCTAGTATAATTGTACTATACAAACATGGGGTATTTTCATTGAAGTATAATGTGTTGCTTTTAGAAAATATCTCTCACATATCGATGAGGTGTTGATATTTTTATGTTACTTAAAGAGATATATTATTGATATTGTAATAAAGTAGCGAAAGATGATTTGTTTGTTTCAATGTTTTCATCAATTCATCTCAGGATTAATACGAAGAAGATAAATTATAAAGATTATTAATTCGGATGTTGTGACTAATATATCCAGCGAGCTTGACTGACTTATTGATTTTGTAACAATACTAATAATAAGTGGTGAATTTAACAATAGTACTTCTAAGATAGGTTGAACTGGCGGGCTGGCCATGCAAGACGGACCTGAGTTGCAATGTTACTTCATATATATGGAAGTGCGTGCGACTCCTTAACCGACAGTCAATGTCTAAATTTTCATTTAATTTTATTAAAAAATATCTTATAATTCATCTTAAATATGATTTGACTCTTAAATAATTTTCATAAAATAGACAGACTTCCTTAATATATAAAATATTATTATCATAAAAATTAAAAATAAATTTTGATGAAGTTAAAGTATCTATCCTTTCTTATATTTGTATTATCTATATAATAATCTTCATAATTTATTTTTCTCATATAATTTTGAGATTAATTAACGTGAGCGCTAGGCTTTTATCATCTTGAATAACCCATTAAATATCCTACTGTTGTATTATTTTCCAAGGACCCTCTTTTAACTCATATTGAATGAGTGAAAAATACCTTCTTGCATGACAAAAATAGATAAATCAAATTGATTATATTTTATTTTATTTAAATTTATTTGATATGGTTGATCGAGGTGGTACTCGGATAGAGTTTATCATTAGGTAAGCATGATTCAGTTTTCACAAATATAAATAATATTTCAGATTATTTCGTATTTTTAAAAAATTGAATATCTTATAATATTGAAGGAAAAAAATCCTATAATATACCATAATTGAGATTGGAACAGTAACTACCTTAATAACCAATTGAACACTCTACCCTTGCATTATTTTCCAAGGACCCTCTCTTAGGACATATTGAATGAGTGAAAAAAATATCTTTTTACATGACAATTAAATAAATCAAATTGATTATATTTTATTTATTTTATTTGATAAGGTTGTTAGATAATGTTTTTTTAAACGTCTCATGGAAACAGTGGAGTTGATACTCGGTAAATTTATCATTAGAAAGATATAATTTATTTTTCGATAATTTACTATAATCATTAGAAAAATATAATTTAATTTTTTATAATTTACTAAATATAGTTTTTGAATTAATGAAAAATGTATCATACCTTATTTATCGTAAGACACATTCAATTTTATATTTTTCTTATTTGATCCCTCGGATCAAATTTAACTTTTTCTCCTATTTCTTCTCTTTTTTTTCTCTTTTTTTTCTCTCTTTTTTCTTCTCTGTCCTCTCTTTTTTTTACGCATGCATGCATGCATGCATGCATGAATATTCAAGGGCTTGATATGATTCCATATCAGACCCACGTTGGACATGATATAATCCATATCAGGCCCAATGATCAATGTGAGAACTTCTCAACTATTCTTCCTTATTACATTATAACACCATAAAAAGTCAAATAAATAATGGATAGTATATTTGAACTCTTGTATCTTTAGAAATTCAAGAGAACTGAAATTTATACAATCGGAACTCTCTAAGTAAAATCATAGTAATTTGACTAGAGAGCTTCGATTGTATCAATTTCAGTTCCATGAATTTCTAAGGTTAGAAGAAGTTCATATATGTTATCCATTATATATTTCAATTTCTCCGAGATGTTAAAATATAATAAGGAAGAATAATTGAGAAAATTTTATATTGAACTCGTTGGATGTGATATGAATTATATCAAATCTAACGTAGGCCTAATCGAAACTCTTAAATTAAATTAATGAATTTTATCATTAGAAAAATATAATTTATTTTTGTTAAATATAATACAATATCGAATTTTACACTCTATTTGGAAACCCATGGAATTCAATTCTATCCAGAAATTAAATTGTATTCCATTGATTTATGGGTTGAATCACAATAGAATTCTCATAATATTATAAGAATTGAATTCAACAAATGAAAATACTAAAATAATCTCACATAAGTATAATGTTTAATTCTTAACCTATATAAAAGGTAAAATAGTAAAAAAATCAAATTTATGTAGTTTTAGACTGATTTCAATTACAGACTCATTCCAAATATATAAATTAAATTTAATTCTTATTAAAATTTAATTCGGGATAAAATTCAATTCAATTTCATTCTTAAATTTTACAAACGGTATATTTCGTCTAAACAATCAGTTCGAATAAATTGAAACTTATAATAAGGAATAGCCGTTCTAAACTGTTTTGTAAAATGCTCGAAAAGAAATCGAAACTTATAGTAAGAAATAGCCGCCCTCTGCATCTCGGTTTTTGCTCCCGACTGGGCGCGCATCCAGAAAAGCTACGACTGAAAGATCAAATTTAGCCTTTCTAAACTGCAACTTTCCGTGCCCATACTTTTACTAACGTCGGGACCCACGCCGCCCCCAATACAGACCCAGCCAAGTCTGCCGCGGGCCCGCCTCAAGCTCTGTAAACAGAAATGAGGTGACTCTGGGTCGACAAAGAAAAAGGCGACTGAAAAAAAGTCTGACACCTAGGTAGGGACCTCGCGCGAGGAGAGAATCTGGACACGTGGGAGGAGGATAAGATTCCGCGCTGGCGCTCCTGTCGACGTCATCATCAACGGAAGACGCATCGGGAAACGGAGCGGCGGTGAGGATAAGCCACCGATGCGACGCCATCATTTCTGGATTTCAAAAAAAAAGGGTATAAAGTATTAACCCGAGAAAAATCGTATTTTATTCTGTTTATTTTAAAAAAAACACTTCCTGTAATATGATAATTGATTTATTGCAATGAAACTATAAAATTATTTATTTTTTCAAGAAAAAAAAAATCCCGAACTCTCTAGCAGGTCGTCGGCAATCGTCATCGAGGAGTCCGCGGGAGAAAACAACGCGGGGAAAGCGTTCGGACTCCGGACAGCGAGGGGCGGAGGCCGTTACGGCTGCCGTCAGCTAAAACGGCGACTCGTAACGGGGAGGCGAGGAAGGAAAGGCCCACGCGACCGGGGCTGCGGGCCTGAGAGGGACCCGGTGAGCTGTCGACTGGGCCCACCCAGAGAATGCGTTCTGACAGCGACAGCTGGCCTCGCCCTCCTGTGTGGGAGCCGCACGCTGCTCCATAGAAAAGGAACCAAGAGATCGGAGACACGTGGAGTTCAAGAGGCGTGTAAGGAGATGGACGGATGCCTATGGCCGGGCCAGAAGGGTTTTACTCGTCGTACCGCTTGTCGCAGCAGTGGTGCCTTTTTCTTGGTCTGGCCTCGCAGTGGGTCTAGAACATAATGCATATCATTAATTTAATCAATTGTTAATAGATTACGATAAACCTCCTCTCAGATAAAACTTATCGAATATAATTAATTTAAATAAATAGTATTTTTCACCCAGCCCCTTCCGTTATATTCCTCTTCTCAGTTCCCACTCGGGCAGGCTTCCGTAGCGTCCCTCGAGAAGAGAAGGAAATGAAAAGAGACCGTCGAGAAGGAGGCGGCGGCGAGGGAGGTGGAGGAGATTGGTATGCTGCGGCGGAGAAAGAAAAGGGCAAAACCTCGATGGGGACGGATGACGGCGTCGACGAGCTGCTGGCGGCGCTGGGCTACAAGGTCCGGTCGTCCGACATGGCCGACGTGGCGCAGAAACTGGAGCAGCTGGAGATGGCCATGCAGAGTAGTGCTGCCGCTAACGACGACGCGCTCTTCGCTCATCCCGCCTTCGATAGTGTCCATTATAATCCGTCCGATATCTCCGCCTGGGTCGACAACATTCTGTCGGAGCTCAATGCTCCTCCGCCTCTTCCCCAACAGCCGACGCCGCCGCTGTCTGCTGCTTCGCTCCGCCACCAGTTCGACCTTTCCCCCGCTGGCACAGAGCAATACAGTAATATCGGCACAGTTGACCACTACAGCCCGGCCGATGTTTACGAGCTTAAGCCACAATCTTCTACTTCTTCCCTGAGAGATCGGAAGAGGTTAAAGGTTTGCAGCGCACTTACATCGTCGTCGACCACCACGGATGCGGCGGCGCAGCAGGTGGTCGTCGTGGACTCGCAGGAGGCCGGTATCCGTCTGGTACACGCTCTGATGGCGTGTGCAGAGGCGGTGCAGAAGGAGAACTTGAAGGCGGCGGGCGCCATCGTGAAGCAGATATCCGTCCTCGCCGCATCGCAAGGCGGCGCGATGCGCAAGGTCGCTGGATACTTCGCGGAGGCCCTTGCCAATCGGATCTACCGGCCGCAGTCCCCTCGTGGCGTGAGCTGCTTGAGTACTCACGAATCCACCGCCTTCGACGACATGCTTTACCAGCACTTCTACGAGAGTTGCCCCTACCTGAAGTTCGGCCATTTCACAGCTAACCAGGCGATTCTGGAAGCCTTCGCCGGCTGCCGCCGCGTCCACGTTGTTGATTTTGGGATGCGGCAGGGACTGCAGTGGCCGGCTCTCCTCCAAGCGCTCGCTCTCCGCCCAGGAGGTCCGCCGTCGTTTCGCCTCACCGGAATCGGTCCGCCACAGCCCGACAACTCGGACGCTCTACAGGAGGTAGGCTGGAAGCTCGCCCAGCTCGCTGAGACCATCCGCGTCGACTTCCGCTACCGCGGCTTTGTGGCCACTAGCCTCGCGGATCTGGAACCCTACCTGCTGCTCGGTGCGGAACCCGACGGCAGAGGCGTAGAGGACGACGAGCCGGAGGTGGTGGCGGTGAACTCGGTCTTTGAACTGCATCGGTTGCTCGCGCGGCCAGCGGCACTGGAGAAGGTGCTGGGGACGATCCTTGCGGTACGACCGCGAATTGTGACTCTGGTGGAGCAGGAGGCGAACCATAATGGAAGGACGTTCCTGGATCGGTTCACGGAAGCGCTGCACTACTACTCGACCATGTTCGACTCACTGGAGGGCAGCGCCTCGCCGCCCTCGTCCCCGAGGCGAGGCGGCATGGCCACGCGATGTCGGAGATGTACCTGGGCCGTCAGATCTACAACGTTGTGGCGTGCGAAGGGGCGGACCGGACGGAGCGGCACGAGGCGCTGGCGCAGTGGCGCGCGCGCATGTGCGGTGCCGGATTTGAGTCCGTCCCCATCGGATCCAACGCCTTCAAGCAAGCGAGCATGCTCCTTGCCCTCTTCGACGGCGGCGAAGGATACCGGGTGGAGGAGAACCACGGGTGCCTCACCCTAGGCTGGCACACGCGTCCCCTAATCGCCACCTCCGCCTGGCGCGCTGCCGGCGATCCGCTGAGAACTTCCGCATCCCGCCATATCACCTCCCCGCTAGGGCACGCACCTCAGCCGTTAGATCGAATCTCGGGTAACTCCTTGCCGCACGATCTAGAAAGAGGGTTTCCGTAAAATCGATGGACAAGTAGGTTGACCATTGATGCACGAATCTCCAAGTTTGTTAAATAAGCGAACACGACCGCCACAAATGTTAAATGAGAAATTAGATCTTTTTTAAATGTGTAAATTAAGTTTAATTAGAAGTAAGATTAATTAAAAACCAGTCTAATATAAGAGAATATCTTAATTGCCCTTTTTTAAAATAGTTTTGTATAATATTAATTTAATGTTTAATTATTATTATTTGCTAATTTCAGATCTACATCATATTAACACATCTGTTTAGATCAAAATATCTAATGTTAATATGAAATCAAAGATGAACTTTGATAAAGACCTTCGCATTCAGTTGCTAGCCGACCTATCAGTTTACCTATTCGTAGACTTACGCCAATCTGGATTCCTCCTCTAATCCTTCCCTCTAGTGTCCTGACGGAAATGATTTCTGTGTCTGCTTTCTAGCTTAAGAGCCTAATAAATATTGCATTATAGCGGGTAGAAAGGAGATTCGTTTGTCTGTCGCGTCTCTGTCAATCTATTTCAAGGTCAATATGAGCGAGGTAAATTACGGGGATTAGTCCGGATCCTGTGATTAGTGCGTGGGAAGGATGAACATATTGACTTTATTAATTTTTGACCCTCAAATTTCATGGTGGTAACATCCACTTACTAATCATCAGTTCATCCTGTGAGGATGAAAAATTATCCGGATAAATTTTTTATAATGACCGACCTTATCGTCGAAACGGTCTTATATTCAGAAACTTCTAAAGAATTTTTGGAGGTACGGTAATATTGTATTGATAAGAGGTTTCATTGTCAAAATAGCACATCAATCAATAGACCCTTCAAAAGAAGATTAATTTGTTGCTAAGAGCATTCGAACCCGAAATCTCAGATAATATCTTAAATCATTTGAATTCTAAGTTCCCATATCATAAATGTCACAAGTTTAGTTGGGTGAATATACTATGTTGCAAAGTAGCAAGTCCAAGTCTATAATCACTGCATAAGGCATTTAAAGGGAAAACATCTTGCTCTCTTCTTGTCGTCAAAGATTTTAAAACATTCAACATAGATGAACCAAATTTGCAAAATAAAGAACACCATAGGCATATCATTTGTTATATTTAATACAGCTGCGCTGTCGGCCTCTACTTGGATTTACTTATCACCAAATTATTTTAATATGATGATTTTTATTACAATAATGAAGGTTGTAGAAGTTTTCCTTTGCTCGTTGTACTTTTTGAATGACAATAGCCAAAGACAATATCTAATAGGTATAAGCAAATTTAAACAAAAAGTCACCATCAAAATCCAAAAATGAAAAATAAAAATCCAGTGTATACCACCTACGTTGTTTGCTCCACCCAATTTACTTGCCGCTCTATCCATCCTCCTCATCTAGCTCGCCAAGAATAAACATTCCATAAGATAACAAAAACAAAAAAAAAGGATATTGAGGGAATAACAAATTTAAAAGAATTGATATATTTCAAATTTAGTTTGTAACTAAATCTGAAAAATAATTATTTCATGCAAATTCAGTTGGAACAAAATAGTCATTTCGGTGAACCAAATATGCCATCAATTATGCGCAGCAACATATATTTAATGCAAGCCAGTATAAACTAAATTAGATGACTCAGGTAGCTGCACATTGTCGTCACCGTCACAGATTAGGGATGATAAATGGGGGTTCCTAAGAAACCAAATCAGATATTAGCTCACCAGATTTAAATCTCACTTGGCCCACAACATTCGCTTCATCTTCAACCTGGTGAAAAGAATAGTTTGGAAGAATCATTAAGAAATAACAAAGCCATGAGAACTAGTACTTCAAGTTTAATTATGGACAAAATATAGAAATTCCATGAGAATTAGTAAAGGATAAAATAGTTATTCTGCGAAGCAAATATACCGTAATTAAACACAGATTGATCATGTGCACATAAATTTAACAAAAACGTTTTGGCTATTGTCCAGTTTTTTTTTCAAATCATTTTCGGATAAATAAAAACAAAAACATGTTGCTGAATCTAAAACAATTACCATTTATCCCAAACCATAGTGATGGATGTCACTTCTTCAGTCAGGTAAGCAAGGAAGCAACTCGTTTGATGAGCTCTTCCTTCTTCCCTCCTACTTTGGCCCTTTTAAATGCAAGGAAGCATTTCAAATCCGCTACGGTGAGGGATTGTAGCTCCCCTCTGATATAACAATTTGCGATCTGAAACGAACAATTTACATAACTATCTATGCAGACAAGAACTTCTTCTTCTTCTTCTTATTATTATTATTATTATACCTAAAACATAAGAGTTACGCAGAGAACCACACTACCTTTTCGCTTATGGCAGATTGGTCTGTACATGTTTGGGCATAATCTTGGAGTCCTCTGCTAAGCTATCTTTCTTGTGAAAAAACAAAAGAAGGTACAGTTGAAGATAACAGCAATTATATAATTATTTAGTAATTAATATCTAATTATAATGAATAACAATAACAATAGAAGTAATCAAACCAACTCCACCTGGCGCGCCCCATCAAGTGTGCAGGCGGTCACGGACGGCGGGCTCACATATATGGGCAAAATTATGCGGCACACCTCGCGCGCGGCATATATATATATATATATATATATATATATATATAAAAGTATATAAAAGAGTATAATGATAATATAATAACAAAAGTAATAGTTTACGATAATACAATATACATAATATGATATGCATACTAATCTACACAATGCATATAATACTAATTTACATGTGATAAATACTTATTAATATAAGAATATAATATCAGATTTTCTCTTTTTTAAAATTTTTTTCTTGTGAGTTCTGATTTGATACAATAACACCTAAATTTTTGGAACATCTGATATCGAAACCAATATTGATAATTATGACCTAAGCCTAACGTTTAAGTTGCTTTAAATCAAGATAATTCTTGATTCCCAAATATGGATAGACAGACAACTACAAAATAAAGATTCTCAAGTTATGGAACTAAAACAGCACAACCAAGATTATCTAATAAATTGTTTTGAAATTGAAGAATTATAAACTTGAATGCTCTATTTTATCACTGATTCGTCCAATAAATGACATAGTGAAAGATATTGTAAAGCTGAACTTATCTTGTCATTGTTACGAGCCTTCTTTTGAGAAATTTCTACTGCTACCTCTGGATAAAAAATAATCAATCATGAGAAATATCATCAAGGACAATACAAAATAACTTTGGAAGATAAAGTTAAAAAAAATGCACCTTTTCCAGATTTTTCTAGAGATTTAGTTCCAGGAACTATAGTTTTTTCCTTCTTGTTACCAAGTTGTTTTGATCTTTGAGGAGGATCCTGGAGATGAAGTCATACATCAAGTTCATATTCCCAGATGTTCCAGTACCAAGCTTCAATGAGTTCATATGATCCTTTGTTTCAAGTAGATATCACTTGAGAAAATATGATAATAACTACCTGTGGACATTCTCGCGGCAGCTTCAGAATTGGACATTCTCGTGGCAGCTTCAGAATAGGCGTCAGTTATATAGCATATTTCTAATAAGAAACTAATGTGACTACTTGCTGAGTGATTCGAATTCCTTATATTTCAACAAGACACGGGGTTCTAGTAAAACTCAATTCTTCTTATTATTATTTACCTACTAATTCCAAAATGTTTTTTAGCAGAGCAGTTTTGACTTACTTTGCTTACGCCAGATCCAGCAGAAATGTGCTTTTCTTCAACAAGAAAACTACCAGTCATCTGACCTAGTCTCAGAAAGAACACAATATAAGATTGAGCAAAGAATAGTAGGTGAAACTGTATTATCTGAAGGCAATTATATTTCAATACTTGAGGAGATTATGCCTTTCTGAACTTTAACCATTTTTCTTTTTCTGAATGTAGGTTGCCGAGGCTTCTCTGGAGTAACAGCTTTTACAAAAAGGAATGTAAAAATCATATAACAAGAATTCATTGCTATCAAATTGAAATGTTTTTTTAAAAAAATAATAATAATAAAGCAAATACAAGAGACACTCCACTGAGACGGGTATGAAGTTTGAATTTATTCCTTTTAGTTTGTTAAAGTTACTATAAGAAAATTCAAGATTCAAATTACCTGAATCAATGGAAGCAGAAGGTGGAACTTTCATGACTGCTGCTGGTACAGTGTCAGTAGTTGAACATATATTGCCAATATTTCCAGTATAGTCTTTCCTGGTGCCTAAACTACTCTTGCATATAACTGTAGAATTCTTTTGGGCATATTTGTGCTGCAACTCTCTTTTGCCACATATTGCAGGCTTGGGAGTGCGGAAGTCTAATGTTAGAGCATAGTTATAAACAGTTGGTATAAAATGTAAGTAAAAAGCTGAATGAAAGTTTTAAAGTATAGATATACCTAACGATGACTTTAGGTCCCAGGAAATCAAATCTTTTTTAACAAATTCCTCACTATAAGTGTCCTTTTTTTCAATATGACATGCCAAATGATTTGTTGCCTTTATCCAGGAGGGTATATTTGTTCCAGTACCAAGTGTTGACACTTCCTGTATTGTTAAGATCCAAGTTGATAAGTCTTTTGATAAAAAAGAGACCATCCTGTTCTTATATGTGGATAATATCAGAATTATGCTAGCCAACGAGTAATACGAAGCATTTCAACCATAGAACATATAAAGCCACCACTCATATAGTTTATACAAAAACATAACGTCAAATATTCCAATTGAACCATTATCACATTCGTGGAAAAATAATAGCAGCAAAAACATGAGGTATCAATTATCAAGTGTTATAGAAAGCAGCACACAGGTACTGAGACGTTGGACAGGCTTCTTAGAAGCTGTATATTCAACATGTTCAACAATAGGAGCACATAAGCTGTAGAAATTTGGAACCATATAGCATGAGGACCAAGTATTAGAGCATGGATGAAGCGCAGAGGATGGGGGAAAAAAATGGAAAATAAATAACAATAAATCCAGTATGGACATGCCTTGACTTTAAGCTGTCCCAGGCTGAAGAAATTACAAGCTGCATTCAGAATGATGTTTCAGTACAAAAGACCCAGAGGAAAAGAGCAGATAAAGACTACTAAAAGATCATGTGAGCAGAAGATATTCATAAAATTTGTATATGTAGGCGCACTGAAATAGAAAATGCTTCCAACCTTCAATTAGTTTCATGAATGATTCTAGAGCATCCAGAGCTTTTAAGCTTCTAATACTATTCGGGGCTGGAGAAAACCCAGGATCTTGAAGAATGTAAGCTGATGGGAACCTAGATTTGAACAATTTTGTACAGAGAATAAATAAATAACAATAGCATCATAAAGGTAGAAAAAACTGAATGAAATGATCTAATGCGATAGAATTGTAAATATTGTTCGTCAATTCATGCAGGCCTACTCCTAGGAAAAGAAATACCATTTATTTGGATGGCTTCCATGTCTGAGTTGAACGCAAATGAAGTAATCACTCTTTAATTCGAGACCATGCTGCAGGACATAGTTTAGTGAAAAACAGAATTATGATGATTTTCTATCTTGATAAAAAGTGTTGAATAGAAGATAAATAGGAGCTTCATAATTAGTGCCACCTTTAATGACCAAAGACATGTCAGCTTCTCAAAACTTTCATCATCTGGAAGTAGTTTACAAACTCCTATTCAATTTCTGCCTTTCTTAGTAATCAATAACGATAATATTAGAGAATGATTGAAAATGTACAACCTACGAATGAAGGACATCAAGTACCAATTATATACGCTTGGCATAATGAAGGAATAATGGTACAGGCCCGTAATAAATCAAAATCTTCAAGCAGTACTTCAACACCATCGACAAATCTCTCCCATGCTTTAGAATTAAGTAAATCTGTTACCTAATTTGCAGAACAGCGAGTGCTGTCATGAGATGCCTCTTTTGTGGTTCTAGATTAAAGCGTTACCTTGCATCTGTTGAACCTAACCACTTCAGGTGACACGAGGAAAACCAAGCCATCCCCCATCTCTGGTTGTACCCTCTGTAACATTGAATGTTGACTCAAATCAAGATAATCGCCAGCTTTGTAAAGCATATGATTGCTACAATTCAGGAGATACAAATTTAAAGGAACGTGCTAGAAACTGTTTCGTGCAGAAAATGGAGAAACTTTCTGAACATGAATGCTGAAAGTTATCTTACTAATTGTCTCTTCTATGATTAGCAGTTTCTCTTATTTGCCATTTTTGGGTGTTTCATAGCTAACTTCTATTTTCTTTCAACCCAAGAATCATCCAATATAGTATTTATTGTCAGAACATTCTGATAGAATTTGGGTTTTCTCCTAACCGCATGAATTCTAAAAACAAAATATGAACTCGAAAGAGAAAACACAAGTCATATAAGCATGGATCTATTGTTTCTTCGAATCATGGCATAACAAGAATAAAATTATAAACCGAAAAACAAGGAACTTGATTGAAGAGTCATCATCCTTGTCGTCGGGTCTGTGGAAGACGATGCAGCGGAATGAAGAAGGAGGATCGTCCAAGGAGTTTAGGGTTGACGCTGCCGTAAAGCTTCTTATCAATGGAGAACAAGAAACTAGATCAAGATGATGCCCTAAACCTTTGGGGACCTCCTTTTTATATAGGAATTCAATCTGTTATTAGCCCATAGATAATAACAGATTGACCGAAGGATTCTATATATTGAACCCGCATCCAATAATCCGAAACCCAATAAACATAAGTTAGATCACTTTAAGAGCTTAGATTGTATTTACATGTGCAACTTACAAATAAGCCCACCTAATAGGGATAATAATATCCAACACATTCATAACATCAGCACATGAATTTAGACAATAGATAAGTTTAGTGCTACCTGTTTGTGCCATAGAAAATGATGGATTGAATGTTAATCTACTGTAGCTGGTCTTTCTCCTATTTTCCTTCAATAGGCGAGCTTAATCTCAGCTGAGAACACTAATTGGTAGATGAGGATACACCTTGAATGTATTTATACTATATCACTCAGTAAAGGTTTTTTCTTTAATTTTGGATCTTTTGGATAACAAGCAATATTGATTGTTACTAGGAACCAAACATAATTTGTAAAGATTATTGGTCAAAGCAAAATTACCAACAATGTTAAAGTCAAAGACCAACTTGACTGATCCGCCTCCAATGTCAAAATTATTATCAAGCTCATCCACAGCAGAAGTTTCATCTAAATGATAAATGATGGTAAATAAAACTCTAAATTTTGTTGAATTTTGTTTGGAATTTCAAATATATTGAAGAAAGTGTGTATGTGTTTAGTCCCACATTGCTAAGCCAAGAGAGTTGGAAGACCTTATATATGAAGTCATTCCAACTATGATTAGATGGCTTAGGGGGACCTACACGCATGCGCGGGCTGAGCCCAAACCAGGTGGTTTCAGGGGGTCTGGGTCAGAAATCCATAAACCGGGCGCGATTATCGCGCGCAGGGGGGGTGCAAATCCCCAGCCCGTGGGCTTCACGCTTGCGGGCGACCCGGTTCGGTTTTGCAGATTTCGGTCTGGTCTCCTAAACCAATTTGGTTTGGTTTATTTTTATTTCTTATTTTCATTCCTTTATTTTTTCTGAGGAATCAATTCCTCGCGCACGGCGCGACGCCTCGCGGCGTGGCCGCGACTTTTCATCTCGAAGAGGCACTCAGTGTCTCTTCGGATCTATAAAAGAAGGGAGGAAGAATGCAGAACTCATTCACTGCTTCTCTTCTCTTCTTTTCTTCGAGCATTTTCTGTTCTCGAGCGTTTCTTCGGTTTTGGTCTTGAGGCTTCGCCTTGTGCGATCTGAGGTTGGGTCCCGAGGCAGTGTTCGTCTTGGAGTGCACCTACGAACGCCGCGTGGTTGTCGGATCTTGGGGGAGTTTTGCCGGGAGCCTTTGCACCGTAGGGCGGCAATCAATTCTCTAAGGACAGTCGACACGCCGGCGCTTCAACCGGATAACTATCCCTAACTCTGCACTTTTCGTATCAGATTCCTGCATCTATATTTATTGTCTACTGCTTTGGTGCATGTTACATATTGTTACTTTTTATTACAAATTTAACTTAATAGTTCCCACAAGTTTGACGTCTCCATTAGCACAAATCCTAATCTCAAATCAAGATTCTCCTTAATTCGGTCTCTATTTGTTTATAAACCACTTTAATGTTATAGCAATGTATAAGGTTGTAATGCTACCTAAGCTCCATGTATTTGAAGGTACTTGAACTAAACTGGATTCATAAGAAATATGGGCAAATGAATTTAATTACTTTATTCATTCTCTCTTTTTTTTTTTTTGTAAAATAAAGATTTAAGCTTAGGCAAGCACTCCCCTTGCGGCACTTCTTTTTGTAAAAGAAACCCTTGATACTCTTCTTTTTTATAGTAATTGAATCACCTTGAGATTCTTACTATTAGCATGCTTGTTTTTTTTAGTTTGTTTGGGACCTCTAAATTTAAATTTCCTGGGATGAACTGTATAATTAAAATAGTTCGGTTTGGCTTGATATACAAGAACGGTACTCTCAATTTTTCTTCCTTAGATACATACTTAGACACAAAATAATTCAAGATCCAAGGACTCATTAAGGTATTATTGTCTTAAATTGGGAAAACTAGGATAGAAGAGAATTAAGGGCATGACCAATAGCAAACTTATTAGGAAGATTTGTCATGAGATTTAGGTTTAGTTTGAATGTGAAAAAATTTAACAACATAATTCCTTCCACCAAGGCATTTTCCTACTTCATACCAATCAACTCATAAGGCTACTACCAACTTCAATTTTATCAAATACATGATCTTTTGTCCAAATGTTTTTTGCAATTTTACAAATAGGGATTCAACTTAATAAATGCTCTAAATCGATTTCCTAACAAAATATACATGGAAGTATAGCTGTCGTGTCATGAGAAGCAACTGTCATATGACAGCTAGCGTATAGGACAGCTATAAGAAGTCTCACCATGAAATAATACAACTACAGAAAAATCTCATCGTTATGTAGTTATTGTCCGGAACAGCCATCTATTACAGTAGCATCAAGTATCGACTAAGAGTGTTGGAAACCAATTGTTTCCAAATGGTTAGTTCAATTTAGTTGTATAAATTCCTTGTACATTAAATCTGGAAAGTACAATTAGTCACTCATCATCTTAACTTCAGCTATTACTTTGACTAGTTTCTTTAATCCTTTTGACTTCATATTCATATTGAATAATAACCACTATGAGGATTGCTTACCTCTATTTCAGACATGCAATAAAGTACACACTCAATGGAAGCTCACCTTACTGTGACTGCTATAACTAAACTTGCCCTACATGTCGATGCATTTAAAACACTGACATCTGAGAATCTATACCGTAGTTACATCAAAATGGTTGTGGTAATGTATGATCTATAGGAAGAAAACAAGAATGGAATCTTTGGAAACTTCTGCTCATCTTGGAATGTTTCTACAAAATCATTTATGCCACTCTTTCCCTCACGCACTTGCTTTTCCTATTTTGTTTTCTACCATTTTGGATATTGAAGGGGAGCCTTGACGCTTTGCTATGGTGCGACCTAGAGGTCTCGAGTCTCGGAAACAACTTCTTACAAAGCAAAGTAAAACTGAGTATAATAGATCTTCCCTGTGACCCGTATTAGCTAGAGTGCCCTTTAATGTTAGTTTAGTTTACACTAGAACTTTTCCCGAGTAAGTACTTTCAACCTGAAATTTTATTGAGATTTGCTGAGTTTTTATTTCTATCTCTAGTCTGTTATGCTTGAGCTTTGGCTTGAAATATCATAATCATGTTAGAATCATAGTAGCATCACCAAGATCCACAAATATATCTTCAAAATGATTATTTTCACGAGTTCCTTAAACTGGGTGTACTTCAGCTAAAGCAATAATGTAATTAGGTGACTAAATCAAAATAGTTCATCATCATCATAACGAATGTTCTTTATAAAACAGAAAAGTCATAAAAATCCCTATGCAGAAGTTAGAGGATTCTGTATGTACTACCAAATTAAGGGCGCAAACATTGCTTCTCTCTTCTGTTGTCGCAAATGTTGAATCTACAAAAGTATAGTCGCCAACACATGTCCATTTATGTTCCAACATGAGAACCCTCAACCAGATCTCGACTGCTTTTGCAACCAATGCCGCTGATGCTACCTCTTCTTCCATCCCAATCTAGCATCCAAGATATAAGATTAGTCTCGCTCGTCTCAAGATACATCTTATTTCTCTATTAAGAGGAAGCTGAAAATTCTAGATTGGATGATTTAATTAACAAACCAAGAAATAGGTTAAATGACGGGTAGATCGATCATGTAACTTACAGTGAAGTCCGGCACTGCACGAAGAAGCTCTTCCAATGCACGATCAACAGACTCGAATTGAGCCCTCTGCGTCAGTAGAGGATGAGATTTAGAAGGAAACACAGACAGCGCCCGGATTCAGGATCGGCGAAGGATTCACTAGGGTTCGAACCTGATAGATAAGGAAGACGTCGGGCGGCTGAAGGAAACACGCGAGGCGCCACCGGCGACAGATCTTCCAGCAGAGTACTTCGACGTCGACAGTGGGAGAAGACGGAGACAGATCGGAGAGCTGGCGTAGCAGGAAGGGCGAGGATGAGTTCGACGGCGGATGCGTTCGCAAAACCACTCCGTTGCGAAACATCTCGAAACGGCAAGGACCACCACTCCGCTACTGCTTGCTAGCTATTTATACTGTGCTCTGGTTCGCGGACCAGGAGCACTCGGGCGGGAATAAGGAAATGGCTTTTACTTCTAAAAGATTCTTCGAGTTTTCTGGATCCGAATCCGTTTTTGACAAGGTCGAATTGCTCCGCAGTCCGCCTAAAGCATGTCACCCGATCCGGAAGAATCTAAAACATTTGGCCATTGCAAAAGCTACGAAAGCCAAGCTATGGAATCTCTAAAATCACAGAGAAAGGCTGCTTGTGTGTGCCCAGCACCCAGCTCTTTCTCCTCGAGAAAAAGCAACATAACTTTGTGATGTTATAGTGGTAAAAAAGTGAAACGCTCGTCCTAGTGCTTCCTTATTTCGTTCACGGATTAACACGAATAAGATAAATCACAATGACTGAAAGACAAGAAGTTGAAAACCTTTGTGATGTTATAGCTCAAGCAATATCTATCCGTTATCTTGTAAAAAAGGAAAAGGCACTTTGTGCTAATTCTAGCACCGTTTGTTGGCATTGGCTCTTAAAACAACAGGTTCTCCTTTCTTTCTTCTAGCTACTTGGTGGGTATCTCCCTTTTAACTCTCTTAGTGCTATCCCGGTTCTCTGTCGTTTTCGACTAAACTTGATTCGTGCCATGCACACAATCAAGTTTTTTGCAATCTATTGAAGACCAAACAAAGGACAATATTACACAAGTCTCATCACATGGATCTCAGATACTCTAGCTGATCAATTATGCTATCAAATCTAATCACTGCTTGGAAAAAAAGACAAGGAGACAAGCCCAACACTAGTGCTGTAAGCTAAACCAAACAGCGAGTCTTTGGCCATACGCGATAATAATAATAATAATATCAGTCACTCTTAATTAATACTATTATTAGTAGCTGTGCCAGCGCTAGCTGAGCTCCCAGTGAAGTAGACTCTTACGTTGAAGTGGCAATGCAGCAGGGCTCCCATATGAACAGTGGCCGGCAACGGAGCTGGCTGCACCTCCTCACGTTGTGCAGCAGCTCGTCGCGGTTCCGGCGTTTCGAGGTGAACAGTAACACGTTGTCCAGTATTGGGGGGTGGTGGTGGCCGCCGCCGTTGCTGCCGTCCGGTGGTCCGGAGTTGTAATTGTAGCCTTCCGAGACAGTGCTGGAAGCCGCCACCACCGCTGCTGCCGCGGCGGTGGAATTCATCGGCGCAGCCCCCCTCGGCCTCTCGTTCGCGGCGGCGATGGCGCTCAGCGGCGTTCCGCCGAGGAATTTGTTGATGACGAGCGACGAGCGGTGGGTCTTCGCGGCGCCGCTCTGCTGCTGCGGCTGGATGCTCACTTTTACCTCGACGACGGTTCCTCGGTCGACGACTTCGACCTCCTCCTCTTCCTCCTCTTCTTCTTCCGCCGCCTCCTCCTCCTCCTCTTCGTATTGATCCTCTGTTTCCACTATTTTCACGTCTTGGGTTCCTCCTCCGTTTCCTTCTACCTTTGCGTCGACGGCGCCAGGGTCGTCGACGGAGGCTTTAGTGAGGGAAATAACGAGACGGCCATCTGCGCGATGGGCCTGGAGATAGTTGGTGGAAGGGACGGCGACAGCCTCGACGACGAGGCGACCGCCGACGCGGTGGGGCCGCATGTGCAGGCACGGCACGTGGCGTTGCGAGATCGACGGCAACGGAGGGGGGAACGACCTCGGCGGCGACTTCCGCCCGTGGTAGCTCACAGGCGCCGGCGCCGCCCCTTCATCCCCAACACCGTTATTTCCCCCCTCTGCCTCCTCGAAGCCGAGGCCGTCGATGACGGGGGAGAACTCGTCGGAGCCGGTCTCGGAGCCGAGGCTCTCCGTGCATACCTCAAGGCTCCGCTGGCTCAGCAAGCTGGAAGATCGCCGGACGAGGGGGTGAACATAAGGAACCTCTGCCCGCATCTCACCATCAAAAGCTGCCTTCCTCTTCTGCGACTGGCTCGAGCTCCAGACGCCGAATCGGACGGGACGCTCCTCATTCTCGAAGTCCCCCGGGCGGCCGAAGTCCGAACTAGCAGCCGCCGGCGAGCTTTGCTTCACAGCAACTGACATCCCTCAATCTGAGCATAGATCAAAAACAAGGTTTCTTCCTTTTCAATTGGATTGAACAAAACTCCATACAATCCCGATTCGTGATACCTCAATTAATTAGCAAGAAAAGAGCCGCCGGAATCGACAAGGAGTGCCGAGTGCTCGCCGTGCTTCTCTGGGCGTTGGGAGAGGGGGGCCGTATTTGTAGGGGCGGAGGAAGCGTGGCTGAGGGCCCTCATCAAAATCAACGTCGCTGCTTTCACAGTCACAACTCCGCTTCTGCTTTCCAGCTTTGTATAAATTGTCCATTTCCTCGCCCTATGCACAGGTTGGTCTAGACGTGTAGTATACTCAGACAAAAACGTGAAATCGTTCGTCCCAGCGTTCCCGTCTCATCCGTCCCAAGGTCAGTACGAGGTAGATAAATCATGGTCTACTGAATAATTAGTACACAGTTAATTTGAGAATTGATACATCAACGTTCAAATTTTAATTCAGTGCGCCTCACGCAGAAGTGTAGTATACTAGAAAGGATTAAGGGTGTATTTAAAATAATTAAACTAATTGATTTTTTTTAGGACAAACCAATCGATTAAATGAACCGATATAAATTAATTAATAATTGATTGCTTATTCTCCCGTAATTTGCTCACTCGACTGTTAAATTTAGTTTTATTTGATTTATCAATTTAACAATATTATCATAAGACATCAGCCAACTGATATATTAAACCGATTTGGTTTAATTAATTTAATCAAATTTCAAATTTTAAAATCATCAAATAATTTGAAATAATCGAGATATCAATAACTCTAAAGTATAGTACTGCGGATCATTCTAAGATAGTGTGCCATATGGCCCTACTTTAATAATCCAAAAATATCAACTCGATAAATTGTCATTGTCGGTTTCTATGCAAGTTGAAGTTACTTACCATATCTTCAATTTTGAAAAAATATATACGGAGAGGATTATATTTATCTTATGATGTTCATATCATCAAATGTAATTTTTAATTTTTTAAAATATCTTTAACTTAAATATTATAATTCAAATCCTAAATTTTAAATTTTAAAAAAATAAAGAAAAAACTATATATTTGATACTCATAAGGTAAATATCGTAACTTCTTGCTAGTCACGGTCGACGAGGTTCCATCTAATTGTGGACTCATTGTTGTGCACCTATACAGACCTAAGATCAGGGATGATAATAGGTAAGATTTGGGTAGGATTTCATATCCTTCTTATCCATCCCCATTTATTATATCTATCCCTATTCTCATACACATCGGGTATTTAACTTTCATACTTATTCTCATATCCGTCGAGAGGATCAGATATCCATATCCTACCCATCATCTTATTACTATATATAATTTTCTCTTTTTTATAAAAAAAAATTATTTCCATGTACATGTTTGCTCTTCCTCATCTCTTTCGATCGGGTGAGCATTTCTCATGAAAAAGAAGATGTGATATATATTGATGATCGAATAAATATATAAACTAAGTTTCTTTTAAGACGGGAAGTGAGGTATATTATATGTATTTAGGATTTAAGATTTAAAGATTTACTTATTAAAAAAAAATCATGTGCCTAACCATAACAGGATTATATATATATATATATATATAAAAGGATTTGTTATGTTACACATATTATGTGCTCCATCCCCGTTAGCACCTGGTGTAATTTTATTTTTATTTTTTTAAGTTGCTGATTATGCCAATCAAATTTTGTTTTAGGGTTGAATATAGTATTAAGCAAAAAAAAATCAAAATTGAAAATTTTTTGAGGTGCTCACTAGGAGGAGTACATGACTTAAGAGGTGCGGTAAAAAAAAAAAAAAAAAAAAAAAAAAAAAAAAAAAAAAAAAAAAAAAAAAAAAAAAAAAAAAAAAAAAAAAAAAAAAAAAAAAAAAAAAAAAAAAAAAAAAAAAAAAAAAAAAAAAAAAAAAAAAAAAAAAAAAAAAAAAAAAACATGACTTAAATGGTAAAAACACACACTCTCTTTCCATTCTCATTATATTTATTCGATTTGAAATATTTTTTATGTTTAATATTACAACTTAATCTTTAAATTTAAAATTTTTATTGACATATATGAGAGTTAAAAAAATCAAAAAGAAAAAAAGAAAAGGCACTGAAGATGCAAAAAGATGAAATCGTCACTTTAATGACCCTTGGTCCCAGCTCCATAAGTGTCCAGAGAGGATAAATCACGGTTTTACTGGTACGGTAAGACGTCTGGGGCCGAGAGGATTTAAGCCAACAGACCAGGTTTTTACCCCGTGTGTAACTGACGACTCTTAAACCTGAGACCTCCGATGCAAACAGTCAAACGTCTTATCAACCGAGCCAGCCCGCGGGGCAGAAAAGGCACGGACGAGGTCTGAAGTAACATGTCCTATGTTAATAATTTTCTATATTATATAATTGGAACCGAATAAGGTTCAATTGGAGTCGGAAGTGAGACCCGACTAATGTGGTGGAGGCAAGTTCAAACCGACAACAAAGGTGAATACAAGGTCCACCTATAAGAAGGATGCTAAGCAAAAGGGAAGAACATAGATGCATGATTCAACCATGCAATATTATATTATCGTAGAGTTTTTTCCTGAAATTTATTTTTAGGATTTTATTTAATTTTTTAAAAATAAGATCGATAATAATTTCAATTTGACAAGTATTGGCCAATTCATTTATTAACTGACAATCATTTATGGTTCATAAACTAATAACAAAATATAATACAAAATTATCTCAAGCAAGTTTAATATAATTCATCTCACTAAAATATCCTCACTCCTTGCTTATTGTTTAAAATTAATATATATAACTGATATACTATTAACCGATCGAACGTGTTCAAAATTATGTAAATTGTATATATTATTAGATAAAAATATAAAATATAATCTATCTGCCTGTCTTTTAGAAAAAATCTATTATTTAAATTAAAATATTTATGTCTACAAAAGTCATGTAACGAAATGTTATTAGGGCATTTCTAATATAATCTTTTTGAGAGATCGGTGAAATAATAAAGTTTTAATCATTATAGAGGTGAGGTTGAATTTTTTAATTTAAGAGTATTAGTATCTGTTTTTTCTCTCAAAATTTATAATATGAGTGGGTCAATAATAAATAAAGATGTATAATTTAATAATGAGCAAGAGAGAAGTGAAAATGAAAGAGTGAAAATTATAATGAATGATATGGCATGATGTGATATGACGTGTCACTTTACATGCACACGTCCGATTATCGCTTGGACACCATCGGCGGCCTTCGGCCGCTGTCCCAAATCAAACTATATCTTGGGGGGCACGGTGAACCCGTCGGAGATCGTGTATGCAAGGTGTCACGTCATTCACTATGATTTTCACTCTCCCATTTTCACTCTCTCAATCATTATTCTTTAATAATATAGGACTCATAAAAAAAACAATGTAAGTAGATTTTTAATCGTGAAGAGAATAATAAGTTACATGATCATTTTAATAATATAGGACTCATAAAAAAATCATTTACAACAATTGGAAATCTCCTTAAACTTCGATCCTTGGAATTGACTTGAAACAAACAAAAAAGAAGTTACGCTTAAACAAAGACTTTGTCTCACCCTAGAAGATGCAATTACTCCTAGGCGAGCTTTGCAAGCTTCAAATGCTCAATAAGCTCTCATGAATGAACAATGAAAGCAGACGAGTTAATGAGTAAAATCTTACCCCCAAAAAAACACACACACACTATTTAAAGATGTTGCGGTAATCGAGAAACTCTCTCCATCATGAAAGGATTTTAAATATTACCTAAAGCACAACCAGAATGCTCAAGATAAAAGGTTCAAGGGCACGTGCTACAATTATGGAAAGTCAGGACACATGTCCAAAGACTACAGACGTCCGAAGAAGACAACCAAGAGCCAGAAGAATGTTGCGAACTAAGTCACAACCTCCGCTGACATAGATCTTAGCACTCTGTATCTCACTGCGGTCGTGTTCGAAGCCAACTTGGTGGACAACCCGAAGCAATGGTGGATCAATACTGGAGAAACCCGCCACGTCTATTCGGACAAGGTGATGTTCTCCAAGTACACCCCGATAAGTGGAAGAAAGCTCTATATGGGCAACTCCACGACGTCCTCAATTGTTGGACTCGGGACAGTTGTTCTAAAAATGACGTCTGGGAAGGAGCTAACTGTCATTGATGTGCTCCATGTTCCCAACATCAGGAAGAACTTAGTTTCTGGATCGACACTTGTTAAAACCGGATTCAAACTAGTGTTCCAATCCAACAACTTCCGTTTTCAAAATGGTGGATTCCAAGAGCGTCACGTCTCAGGTCCAAGACATGCAACTGATAATGCATGATCTGGACGCCGAAGGAATGCCGCTGAACGAGTCATTCAAAGTTGTTGTGGTAATTGAGAAACTCCCTCCGTCATGGAAGGACTTTAAAAATTACCTAAAACACAACTAGAAGGCTCAAGGCAAAAGGTTCAAGGGCACGTGCTACAATTGTGGAAAGTCAGGACACATGTCCAAAGACTGCAGACGCCTAAAGAAGACAACCAAGAGTCAGAAGAATGTTGCGAACCAAATCGCAACCTTCGCTGACATAGATCTCAGCACTCTGGATCTCACTGTGGTCGTGTTCGAAACCAACTTGGTGGACAACCCGAAGCAGTGGTGAATCGATACTAGAGCAACCCGCCACGTCTGTTCGGACAAGGCGATGTTCTCCAAGTACACCCCGATCCAGAAAATGGATTGTAGCTGAGGATCAAACCACGAGCCTCTGGGTTATAATTTAACGGCCATCTACATCATAATCCTACGGTTTGTACAATGTGTTGGATACGATTTTGCAAAGCAAAATTTTGATATCATCGATCATTGAAAGTCAAGTTTGACTTTAAAATCAAAATCTACGTTTCGCGTAGATAAATCTGGACTATTTATTTGTTCAAAACCGATTAAGGATGAATGAGAAATTAATTGTTCAAGATACGCTCAAATGAACATTAAGGAAAAAGATGAGGCTTTAGTCCCACATTGCTAACCGGCAAGAGCCAGTGTTTTCTTATATGTGTTCCTGTGCTAATGTTGTTAATACAAAAGCACAGGAGATCTCTACCCCTAGGCGAGCAGGTGCTCGCACTTGCGAGCCCGCCACGCGTGCACGCGCGCAATGGGCGCTTTGTTGGCGCACTTTGCACTTCACACATACGCATCGTCGCGAGGAGCATTAATTTATGCTCCACGTGGCGATGACGTATCGTGATCAGGTGATGTCATGTGGCATGTCGGTGTGACGTGTCATGATCAGGTGGCGCCACGTGGCATGTCGATGACGAGGCAGTGCCTATGTGGCACATGACTGTGTAAAGAATGATAACTGGATTAGGCAAATAGATGGTGGCTGTTAGATCAAAGATCTGGAGCGTCAGATTAAATGTTCTAATCTGACGATTGAGATCGAGATGGGATCTGAATAGTTATAACTCTTCAGATCAAGGGACGAGATTAAAAGACCTTTAAAGGGTTATACCCTTTCGTTATGAACGGTGCAAATCTGTCCGAATCAAAGGGTACTTACCTCTTCACTCAATATAATTAGATCCCTACACTTGATCATTTCATTCATTCGAGCATTGCAATTTAAAAGCATTCGTACTCATCCATCTTATGCATTAAGAGTCTAACAAGCCTACGGAAAGGTTCGCCGATCTCGAAATTTCAAGTGCTACTATTCTGAGACGACGTCGTTGTATCTTGAAAACGAATTGCTGCTATCCGTGAGCACCAGTAGCGGAGCAATATCGTTTTACGGAGATAGTGTCGAATGTTGGTGCAGGAAGCACCATATCGAACCTTGTTTTGATATTGGCAAAGGATTCAAAGTTAAGTGTTATTTGTGATCTAATAAAGTTACTCAAGTGTGTAGGAAAAGTCCTAGCGAAGGGCTGCAAGGCACCTGGTGAAGGAATGCCAGGATACAAAGCCCTAGCGAAGGACTGCTAGGCACCTGGTGAAGGACTGCCAGGATACAAAGCCCTAGCGAAGGACTGCTAGGCACCTGGCGAAGGAATGCAAGGATACAAAGACCTAGCGAAGGACTGCTAGGCACCAGGCGAAGGACAACTTGGTACTGAAGACCTGACGAAGGACAGCTAGGCACCTGGCGAAGGACTGCTGGGCAAAAGTCCAACCGGAGGAGCCGGTTGGCATCAGGTAAATTCTCCCGAGAGGAGTAGGTGAGGATGCGTTCCCCGACGAGGGAACAGTAGGCGTCGGTTCGACCTAGGGCTCCATTTTGGAGACCCAAAGTCAGAACCAAGACAGCTAAGGCTGTATAAACTAACATCTTACTGCTTTATGTTGTTTTGGACTAACCCTGGATGCAGGACCGAAGGAACGAGTGTCTGCAGCTCAGAGAGCCTCAAAGGAGTAAGGCAGCAGCTGACCAGGGTGCTCGGAGTGTCTCGGGCGCCCCCAAGGTGAACACAAAACACATGAAGCAAAGGCAGGTCTTTGACTGCTCATGGGTGGGGCGCCCCTGTGCTCCCGGGCGCCCCCGTCAAGATCTGATCCCGAGTTTGAAGGGATCAGAGCTGACCGAGTGGAACTCGGATCGGCCGACACGTGGGGGGGCGCCCCCGACGTTCCGGGCGCCCCCATGGGCTATAAATAGGCCCTCGACCCCAAGGCTTCGAACAACAATTCTTTCAACGCTTCTACGCTCTTCTGCTCCCGCGCTCTGCTCCGGAAACCTCCCAACTCGAGATACAAGCGCCGACGACGTCCCTCCGCTCCGAAAATTCAATTTACACCGGACGTCGGTAACGAAGAGTTGTTTTTAAGTTTACTATACTGCTTTTGTAATATTTCTCTATAAACGGTTTTGCGCAAATATAGAATTGCCCATAGTAAACGGTCAACGACCATGGGCCTTGGAGTAGGAGCCGACCGCGACTCCGAACCAAGTAAAAAACTTGGTGTTTGCGTGTGTTTGATTTAAATTTCCGCTGCGTAATTGCTCTAACTTTAATCCGAACGTTTTACGATACTCACCCCCCCTCTATCGTCTCTCTCGATCCAACATCGAATACTAATCTCGACGTAAACCAATCAGTTTGCTTTCTTCGAAAGCAACCTCCCGGAAGATCCGACGATCATAAATCGACTAAGTCAAATACCGAGGAGATACAAGTCGGATTCCAACAAAAACACACACACACACACACACTATTTAAGCAAGGGCTTCAACGAAGTAGTCCGCACATTGCACAAACCGTAGAATTATGATGTAGATGGACGTTAAATTATAACCCAGAAGTTCGTGATTTGATCCTCGGCTACAATCCATTTTATAAGGATGTTAAGCTTTTGAGTCATCTATCGTAAATACTTCCCAATTTATTTTGACGGTTGATAAAAGAATTTCCCAAATTCAATGTTATTGGTTCATCAATTTTTTGTTTTAATCCTCGCATTGAATATTTTTGTTAATTACGGAAGGAATTTATATATTTTCATAATAGAGTCATAGGATCCATTTTGAAACTAAATTTTCTTGGATTTACTTTTAATTCTATTCATAAGGGCTTTTTGCTAATTAAAATATCTTTTATTTTATAAATTAACGTTCTTCTCGATATATTTTAAATATGAGACTTTAATGGTAGGTACTAATATTTGAGTGACAAAATCTAAAGTCAAGCTTGTGTTGTTGACATGCAATTGATATGTTGCGCGTCACACAATGCGTCAGTTGTGTGTGTGATTATGTTTTCAATTGCTTTTGTTTTAAAGTTTAAGTATAATATTTAAGTTTAGATTTAGGCTATTTGTAGGAAGAGGTAATTAACTTTGTAATATAATCAAGATTATATTTCAAGATTAATTATTTTATTTACTGTAAATTTAAAAATAATAATATAATATAATCTACATTATAAGTTTAAGATTTAGGATATCATATTTAAGATTTGAATTTAAGAATTAGAATATAGTATTTAGTTTTGGGTTTAAGGTTTTAGGGTATAATATTTAAGCTTTGGGTTTAAGATCTAGAGGTAAAATCTTAAAAAAATTTAGTTTGAATACTATAATCCAATTGTAAAGCCTGAACATTACACACACACATATATATACACACACACACACACGCACACTAAGGACCTTATCGTGTGGACTCGTGAGGACCAAATATATTTGTTTTTTTTACTTTTTTTTTAGCTTGTGATTACACTATTTAAGATTTTGCCTTTAGAATTTAGTGGTTGAGTTATAATGTTAAGTATAAAAAAATTTCGAACTTAAAAAATAGTTAAGGTTTGCGCAAAGTTTGCGCGGCTAGGTTCTTAATATAGTAAATCCTATACACACACACATACACAATCCTGTTCTCCTGCGGGACAAAAAAAACATGCCCCTGCGTGACATCCCCATTGGCAGCGCCCGCAACAGCGCTGTTGCCATCGCCTCTCTCGCGACGAAGAAGACAACGCACGCCGATTGCCCTACGTCTGCCACCTGCCCCCTCCTCTTCCTCCAATGCCAGCCTATGCTCGCTGCCTGCCTGTGCCCTACCGCCAGTCACCCACTCTACACTTGCCTATGCCTTGTTGTCGGTCGCCAATTTGCTGTCGGAAACTGGCTGCAATTGGCCGCGATCTAACCGCTTGAGGCGCCTCAATCCTCACTAGACGCATGTGCGCAGCGTCGCGCCATCGAACATCATACCCCTACTGCACGTGATTGTTGGCTCAAAATTGGTGAATAGCACACCTAGGGCACACAATAATATGCAAGAAGAATAGAGCAAAGAGAAACTTAACTTCTGAGAAGAAAACTTACGGCAAGACAACTTCTACACACCTCTACAACTCTTCAAATACACCACAAACTAACACCACTAGCCCATGAAAATAGGAAAGATTAACATCACTAAACCCTGAAATAGGAAAAACTAATTCCACTAATTAATCCTATAAAACTAGGAAAGATTATCACCACTAATGCAAGGAAGACATGACCACTAGTTATCATGTCCGGATTATATGCACACATTACCCCTCCTAATCCTGACATGGCTCTAAGTCATGGACGCCGAGTAGTTGTCGCATGACAGCTAACTTCACTCCTGACAATGCTTTAGTTAATACATTGGCTCGCTATTCTCCGGTATTAAATAATTCAACCATAATCTGTCACTTCTCAACACAATCTCTGATAAAATGAAACATTATCTATCTATGTACTTGCTTCGACCATGGAATATCGGATTCTTCATGAGAATTATGGCAGATTTGTTGTCAATAAACAAAGTTACCGGCTTTGGCTTTACACAGGTTAATTCGTTGGCGAGGCTCCTCAATCACAAGGCATGACAGGCCGCAGTTGTGGCTGCCATGAACTATGCCTCACAAGATGAAAGCACCATTGTCCTCTGTTTCTGTGAATTCCAGGACACCAAACTTTCATTAAAATAGAAAGTCATTCCACTTGTGTTTTTCCTTCCATCGAGATCGCCGGCTAAATCTGTAGAAAGTAAACTAATTTACTTAATACCTCGCGTAACTCGTAGAAAGGGACGAGATCCAACCGTAGCGTCCCTTGGAAGCTCCGCCTCTATTCGCGTCCACGCCGGGTTTTCTTCGGGATGACTTCGCAAAGGCACGAGTTTCGTGCCGACAAGAACTACTAGATTCTCCAAAGGCACGACAAGAATACCAAGAGAGAGATGAAACACTAACCACCAAACGAAGAACGGAATCAAGATTCCGGGAGGAAGGAAGGAGTCGTGCCCGCTTTTTCTTCTTCTTCGGCTTCTTCTTGGTGGTGGAAGCTCACGGCAAAGGGGGAGGACTCTAGGGCCGGCGGCACTAGAAGAGGGAGAGGGAGAGAGGGAGAGAGGCTAGGCAAGCATCCTTGATCTCTTGGATTAATTTCCAAGCCTTGCCTTGGTACCTTTATATAGTAGCCTCTTAATCGCCAAGTCTCCTCTTAACGGAATAAATTTTTCATAAGAAATTTATCTTATAAATTTTTCTATGAATTATTTCGTTATGCCAAGTTTTTATTATAACTTAATTTATAATAAAAACAACCATGTCTCCCCTTTTATTATGGAAAGAAATTTCTTTATATAAATTTCATTATCAAGGTAAATCAATCCATTATTGATTTTATAAAATAAAATAAACCAATCCAAGGTTTATTTTAATTTCCATGAAAAATAAATCTCTTTATATAAATTTCTTTATACAAATTTCTTTATCCATAATTTTATAAGACAAATCACGCGCGGTTTATTTTATAAATTTGAACCAAATAATTTGGTTCTTCCCTCTTATTATGGCCGGCCAAACAAAGAGGGTGGGGACCCTCTTTGGCCGGCCAAACCCAAGCCACGATCTCACGAATTAAACTCATTTAATTCGTTCAATAAGTCTTCAAAAGACTTAGCCATTTTATGCTTCCGATGCGTCTCTGAAAAATTCAGATTCGACTTATCTCTCTTGATCGGAAAATCCAATTTTCAACTCGTTTTAAATCCCTCGGACTACCCATAGTGCGTGTGACTAAATAGGCTTTCGATTTATGTTGACCGTCTATAATTAACCAATTATAGAACGATCATGAGTGGCACCTAGTAGTACATCATGATCCCCAATTAATCGAAAGATCAACGGTTGACCTCAGAAACTATTCTGAAACCCTTCAGCAGCTTTAATGAATCGTGCCTCATTCCCTTCACCATCTTATACCCACTTGGTTCAGGACACGGTCTATGTGTGTCAGTCCCCACTAGGCTGACTACGTCATACCTAGCCCAAGTAATGTCTTTCTCGTCCAACGGATTCTAATTACTCTCATGTTTCTGAGAGATTCATACTCGGAACATGTGATGCTCTGGCCAGAGGCTTCGAGTAACAATCCGACGATAGGCCTTGGGTATACATCTCCTCGCAAAGAGTGGTGAATCCTTTGTAGGCCGTTCAAACATCTTCGGGCACTTCGGCTTATACCCAATCATCCTGGGTCCACACCTCCTTGGAGATGCTTGCTTAAGATGTCAAAGTATAAGTCTTCATGACCAAGATGACTTGAACACCGCAAGTCAAAGGAACATCGCACTTAAGCTGCAGTAAGAACTTCATTGACATATCTATATGTAGATTACCATATGAAGTTTTACAGCTAGTCACTCCAATGAACTAGTTCCCTTAACTAGCATTCATGTTTATCTCCGGACATCCCAATGTCACCAGCCAGTGAGAATCAGTTGATTAGAGAATAACCCATGCTAGTCTCCACAGAATTGATAGTGTCTGTATTTATCAATTCATCGACTAGGGACAATTTCAATACTTCACAATTGCACATGTAGAGATAATCACTAGTTGTGAATTCATCACAAATTCTCTCATGCTGTGAATTGTATTGCGGACATTCAGTAAATGAGTTTAAGATCTCAATCAAATACACGAACATGTATACTCAAATAGTGAATATTCATTTATTAAAGTAAATGATTAAAATCATAAGGCGATTGCCTTATGACACTTCTCTCATATTATTAACAAACTCCCACTTGGCCTAATGTCAATCGCTACGGTATCCAATACCACAGGCTCTAACATGACCCTCAAACTTGCTTTGAGGCAAGGCCTTAGTTAAAGGATCCGTTAAATTCCTTTCAGTGGGAATTTTCTCAATTTGTATATCATTCCTACTTATAATCTCTCTGATCAGATGATAGCGGCGAAGCACGTGTTTGGATCGCTGATAAGACCTTGGTTCCTTTGCTTGTGCAATAGCTCCATTGTTGTCGCAGTAAACTGGTATTGCTTCATCAATGGTTGGAACCACACTAAGTTCCGAGACAAACTTCTTGATCCAGACTGCTTCTTTTGCTGCTTCCGAAGCCGCAATATATTCCGCTTCCGTGGTAGAATCCGCTACAGTGTCTTGCTTGGAACTCTTCCAACTTATTGCGCCTCCATTCAAAGTAAATACGTATCCAGACTGAGATTTAAAGTCATCCTTATCTGTCTGGAAACTGGCATCTGTATACCCACGTATTACCATATCACCTTCTCCATATATTAGGAACACATCCTTAGTTCTTCTTAAGTACTTAAGGATTGTCTTGATAGCCGCCCAATGATCCATTCCTGGATCAGACTGGTATCTGCTTGTGACGCTCAGAGCATACGATACATCGGGCCTAGTACATAACATAGCATACATGATAGATCCTATCGCGGATGCATAAGGAATCTTATTCATGCAAATCCTCTCGTTTTATGTGCGCGGACACATAGACTTTGAAAGGTTGATCCCATGCCTGATGGGAAGGTAACCTTTCTTGGATTCCGACATGCTAAACCTTTTTAGCACTCGGTATATATATGTAGACTGCGAAAGACCAAGCAACCGTTTTGATCTATCTCTATAGATTCTAATCCCAAGGATATAGGTTGCTTCTCCCAGGTCTTTCATGGAGAAAGATTTGGACAACCAAATTTTAACCGACTGTAAGACTGATATATCGTTTCCTATAAGTAATATGTCATCGACATATAATACTAGGAATACGACTGCACTCCCACTAACCTTCTTGTACACACAAGGTTCGTCAGGATTTTGTGAGAAATCAAACTCTTTGATTGTCTCATCAAAACGGATGTTCCAGCTCCTGGATGCTTGCTTCAGTCCATATATGGATCGTCGAAGCTTGCATATTTTGGATTTATCAACCGATGTGAAACCTTCAGGTTGTATCATGTATACATCCTCAAGCAGGTTTCCATTAAGAAAAGTTGTTTTCACATCCATTTGTCATATCTCATAATCATAATGAGCTGCTATGACCAGGAGCATCCGAATGGATTTAAGCATAGCTACTGGCGAATAGGTTTCGTCATAATCAATCCCTTGTTTCTGACGATATCCTTTTGCCACTAATCTAGCCTTAAAGGTAACAACATTACCTTCCATGTTGGTTTTCTTCTTGAAAACCCACTTGCACCCTATGGGCTTAATCCCTTTAGGTGGGTTAACCAAGTCCATACTTGATTTTCGTACATAGAATCCATTTCCGACTTCATGGCTTCAAGTCATTTATCCCTTTCTGAACTTTTCAGAACATCATCATAACTGATAGGTTCGTCATCGCTAATGAGTAACACGTCGTTCGATTCACTTACGAGAAATCCGTATCTCTCTGGAATATTGCGTGTCCTATCAGATCTACGAAGAAGTGGTATTGTTTTAGGTTCAACTGATAGCTCATCATTATGAGTTATTGGTTGTAGGTCTAGACTAGGTGTCTCTGTAATGTCTATTGGAGTTTCTTGAACTTCATCAAGTTCAATGTCACTACCACTGTTTTCTTGTAAAAGAAATTCTTTTTCCAAAAATACAACATGCCTTGAAACAAACACCTTTTGTTCCAAGGGATGATAGAATTGGTAACCCTTTGTTTCCTTAGGGTATCCAATAAATAGACATTTATCAGACTTAGCATCCAATTTGTCTGATACAGTCCGCTTCACAAAAGCAAGACAACCCCATATCTTAAGGTGAGTTAAGTGAGGTTTCTTACTATTCCACATCTCATATGGAGTAGTAGAGACTACCTTGGTCGGGACTCTGTTTAGCAAGTAAACAACTGTCTTAAGCGCATAGCCCCAAAAGGATTTTGGAAGAGTTGCATGATTCATCATAGATCTAACCATGTCCATCAAGGTTCGGTTACGCCTCTTAGATACACCATTATGCTGTGGTGTATATGGCGGAGTCCATTGAGACAATATCCCATTGTCCCTAAGATAATCTTGAAACTCTTGACTTAAGTATTCACCACCCCGATCGGATCGAAGTATCTTAATACTTTTGCCAAGCTGTTTCTCTACTTCATTTCTGAACTCTTTGAATTTCTCAAAAGCTTCAGATTTGTGTTTCATCAAGAACACATACCCGAATCGTGAGTGATCATCGATAAAGGTAATGAAGTAGTTATAGCCTCATTGTGCAAGAGTTGACATTGGTCCACATACATCAGTATGTATTAGACCAAGCAGTTCTCCCACTGGTTTACCTTTTCCGAAAAAGGGTAATTTGGCCATCTTGCCTTTTAAGCATGATTCGCATGTATCAAATGAACCGGGTTCAAATGATTCCAGAATTCCACATCGGTGTAATTTGGTCATGCGTTTCTTACTTATATGGCCAAGACGACAATGTCACGTATAGGAGTCTATTTGATTATCTATTCGAGTACGTTTGTTGCTAACTTCGATATTGAAAATGTCACCGGATAAATCTAACGTGTAGATACCATTGCACAAAGTTCCGGTCCCATAAAGAACATCATTTAAAGTTATGTAACAACAATTGTTACTAAAAGTTAAATGATAACCCTTTTCATTCAAGCATGAAATAGATACAATGTTCTTTATTAACGAAGGAACAAAATAACAATTATCCAACTCTAAGACAAGTCCAGTAGGGAGCTTTAGCAAATATGTTCCGATGGCAACAGCAGCAATCTTTGCTCCATTTCCAACTCGCAAATTCGCTTCTCCCTTGACGAGTCTTCTTCTATTAGCCCCTGTATTTATATATATGTGAGCTACACCCAGTATCAAGTACCCAGGTGGTTGAGGAAATAGAGTGACATTCAATAACGAGGATACCTGAAGAGGATGGGGCATCGGATGCCTTCTTCTTCAAGGACTCAAGATAAACCTTGCAGTTTCTTCGCCAGTGACCCTCCTTGCCACAGTGATGGCAAGTGCCTTTTGGTGTCTTTTCAGTCTTTTTGGTCTTAGTTAACTTATTAGTGTCCAAAATGGAAGGCAAATTCAGAGAAGACATGATCAAGTGATTATCTTAGAAATACAAATTGAGCTTATGTGAGAAAAATGATAAAGAATGCATCAACATACATTGATTAAATCCTATTTATTTTTCGAATTGAATAACCCTTTTTATCAATTCGGGAGATCGTAGGAACATCTCCAAATAGGTTGATATCCAACCATAGATAAGAACAACCATGACTGTGGCCATCAAGTTATTCTTAGCTATGAAGGTAGGTAATTATACCGATTACATATCACATATATGTAACTATCACTTTATGCTATCAACTAATTGAATGTTTGCATAAATCATTGGGTTGTTAACTCATTAACAAGTATGCAATAATATACATAGCACCCAACTGCACCTCTTTTTACATCGACCTTGGCTGTGGCACAAAAATCGATGCTCCAAGCTTAAGGCTGACCCATTAATCAAGAAATAGTTTTAATATGCTTGGAGTTCATTCAACCGTTTAGTCAGGCTTGGATGTGTCCAACAACCAAAACTAAGGATTGACCTTTGACTCCAACTATATTAATCATAAACTAATTCCATGGTTTGAACATGTTGAGGTTCAAGCCAGGCATGGATGTGTCCATCAACCCAAACGAGAAACAAAACTCTGGTTCTAACCATATTAATGGAAGGTGTTAGCCTTAATATTTTGTAAGGGGTTTTGGGTCTCATCCTTTCTTTTCTAAGCACATTCATGACATATAATTATGTCATGTAGTAACGATTTCCTTAATAAAGTATGTATGTGACTTAATTTATCAAGTCTCATTAATTGAATTAGGAACCGGATTTCCTAATTCTAATTTCATACTTTATTCAAGGAATTGTTTTGGGAAACAATTTCCTAAATTGTCATAATCAATTTCGGAAATAATATGTTTAAGACTTTGATTTCTCTAAATCAAATATTATTAAATTAAGAGACAGTTTCCCTTAATTCAACCACATATTATTTTCATGAAAATCTTATTTAAGAAAACTCTATAGGAAACCATTTTCCTAATTAATTTTCGAGACAACAATATGTAAGAGCATCACCTCTTAAATCAAATAAGGAAATTATCGTTTGAGAATCACCTCAAAATTTCCAAGATTTGATTACATATTTATTTATGGATTATTAATTTCAACAAATTATTTTCTTTGGGAAGCCCCTGAGGCTCAGATACCCAAAAAAAAGAAATTTATCGTAAATCTAATTTGGCCCGCTCCCCGAGGCGTAGCCAAATTAAACTTGACAATTTTATTCAAAATAGGAAATTAAATTACAACAACTAACTTTAAATTGAACGGCTCCCCGAGGCTCAATCCAAAATAAAGAATTTTGTTAATAATTTAAAACCAATTCGAATTTAATTGTTAATTAATAATCCATAAATTTGTCTAGACTTTCTTGAAAGAAAGTGCCCAAAATTACGAGATTTAATAATAGGTTTTCAGAATAATTGTAAGTTTCTGGTACAAAGAAAACTTACATATTTCCAAAATTGGAAAATTTCCAAAATAGGAAATTTCCAAAATTGGAAAGTTTCCAAAAATGGGAAGTTTTCACAATTATCATAAAATTTCAGAAACTAGGATATTTCAAAAGTTTGCGAAATTTCATGAGGATTTCCAAACTTTGAAATTCCTAAATCTAAAATTTATCATAATTGGAAAGTTTCCATAATTAGAAATTTTTCCAAAATTGAGATCGTGACAAAGTTTTCCGCAAAACAATTATATGATTATGTCGAACACTAACCGGCTCTGATACCACGTTGGGACCGGGTGCATGTTGACATGGATACAGATTCGTAATTTTAAAATTTAATTACGTGCAGCGGAAGGTTTAGCATAAATAATTTCTCAAATTATTTTAACCACGTATCTAGCATGCAACCTATGTTGTGGAGACATGATCATACATTTAAAATTTTGCAAAAAGTAAACTAATTTACTTAATACCTCGCGTAACTCGTAGAAAGGGACGAGATCCAACCGTAGCGTCCCTTAGAAGCTCCGCCTCTATTCGCGTCCACGCCGGGTTTTCTTCGGGATGACTTCGCAAAGCCACGAGTTTCGTGCCGACAAGAACTACTAGATTCTCCAAAGGCACGACAAGAATACCAAGAGAGAGATGAAAAACTAACCACCAAAACGAAGAACGGAATCAAGATTCCGGGAGGAAGGAAGGAGTCGCGCCCGCTTTTCTTCTTCTTCGTTTTTTGGTGTGGCTCACGGCAAGGGGGGGCTCTAGGGCCGGCGGCACTAGAGAGGAGAGGGAAGAGGAGAGGGAGAGGCTAGGCAAAATCCTGATCTCTTGATAATTCCAAGCCTTTGTGTATTTATATAGCTCTTAATCGCCAAGTCTCCTCTTATGAATAAATTTCATAAGAAATTTATCTTATATTTTTATGAATATCCGTTATGCCAAGTTTTTATATACTTAATTTATATAAAACAACCATGTTCCCTTTTATTATGGAAAGAAATTTCTTTATATAAATTTCTTATCATGGTAAATCAATCCATTATTGATTTTATAAAATATAACCAATCCATGGTTCATTTTAATTTCCCATGAAAATAATCCTTTAATAAATTTCTTTAACAAATTTCTTTATCATAATATAAACAAACCACACTTGGTTTATTTTATAAATTTGATCCAAACAATTTGGTTCTTCCCTTTGATTGTGGCCGGCCAAACAAAGAGGGTGGGGCCCTCTTTGGCCGCCAAACCCAAGCACGACTCCGAATTAAACTCATTTAATTCGTCAATAAGTCTTCAAAAGACTTAGCCATTTTTATGCTTCCGATGCGTCTCTGAAAAATTCAGATTCGACTATATCTCTCTTGATCGGAAAATCCAATTTTCAACTCGTTTTAAATCCCTCGGATTACTCGTAGTGCGTGTGACTAAATAGGCTTTCATTTATGTTGCCGTCTATAATTAATCAATTATAGAACGATCATGAGTGACACCTAGTAGTACATCATGATCCCAATTAATCGAAAGATCAACGGTTGACCTCAGAAACTATTCTGAAACCCTTCAGCAGCTTAATGAATCGTGCCTCATTCCCTTCACTATCTTATACCCACTTGGTTCAGGACATGGTCTATGTGTGTCAGTCCCCACTAGGCTGACTACGTCACACCTAGCCCAAGTAATGTCTTTCTCGTCCTAACGGATTCTAATTACTCTCATGTTTTAGAGATTCATACTCTGAACATGTCATGCTCTGCCAGAGGCTTCGAGTAAACAATCCGACGATAGGCCTTGGGTATACATTCTCCTCGCAAGGAGTGGTGAATCCTTTGTAGGTTGTTCAAACATCTTCGGGCACTTCGGCTTATACCCCAATCATCCTGGGTCCACACCTCCTTGGAGATGCTTGCTTAAGATGTCAAAGTAATAAGTCTTCATGACCAGATGACTTGAACACCGCAAGTCAAAGGAACATCGCACTTAAGCTGCAGTAAGAACTTCACTGACATATCTATATGTAGATTACCATATGAAGTTTTACAGCCAGTCACTCCAATGAACTAGTTCCCTTAACTAGCATTCATGTTTATCTCCGGACATCCCAATGTCACCAGCCAGTGAGAATCAGCTGATTAGAGAATAACCCATGCTAGTCTCAACAGAATTGATAGTGTCCGTATTTATCAATTCATCGACTAGGGACAATTTCAATACTTCACAATTGCACATGTAGAGATAATCACTAGTTGTGAATTCATCACAAATTCTCTCATGCTGTGAATTGTATTGCGGACATTCAGTAAATGAGTTTAAGATCTCAATCAAATACACAACATGTATACTCAAATAGTGAATATTCATTTATTAAAATAAATGATTACAATCATAAGGCGATTGCCTTAGGACACTTCTCTCACATTACTAACAAAATCACTGTCCGAGTAGTCGAATACACCAACTTCCCGGGGTCCCTTTATGTAAGCAAGTCA